>BROG01000019.1:1295000-1700000 GCA_030159075.1 Atrina japonica | reverse complement strand
AAGCAACATCTCTCTAATTTGGACATATTAAGTCTTTACATATCCAGATAACCTGCAATCTCACTAGTCTGGGCATAACAATACTTTACATATCTAGACAAAGCTACATCTCTCTAATTTGAACGTAACAAGTCTTAATATCCAGACAAAGCAACACCTCTCTAATTTGAATATAACAAGTTTTGATTCTTTATCTGGGCCCTTATACATAATCAATTTTAATTATGGCAAACTTTACATTATTCTTTTATTTTATCAAACCAGCAATTAAATATATGTTCTTCAAGTATTTATATATAAATGTCAGTAAACATAACTTTGGATTCTATCATCTATCGTTCCATTCGATTTATGAGAACAAATTAATTTCTTGGATATTGTGTCAATTATTTTCAAGGCTTGTGTTGTCCAATGTTCACCAGATTTGCAGATATGTATCCTGGACATCCTGAAGAGTTATACTTTCGTATCTGAGATTTTTATATTCAAATGGATATTACATACATGTATATATATATATATATAAATACAATAGACAAAAAGTGTCCAGAAAGAAACGAAAAACATACCTGGTGTTTCATTTTCTTTGTCTCCTAGAATGATAAATGTGTCCGTTCTAGAAGTAAGTAACACAATAATAAGGACTGTACATCCGACCTGCAGTGGACACATCCTTCTGTTGAGACTCGTCTGCCTTTTCTATCGGATATTGTGTGCGCTTTTATATATCCAATTCCTCTGAACCGATGGACGAACTGCCCTTTATAATTCATTGCATCTGTCATGTTCGTCTAAAGGTATAATGCAACATTGTGCTAATTTTCCATCAAATATTGATATTTATTCGTTTCAGATCACAGGATGTATTCGTTGCTATGTATGTATTCATACTGAAGAGGTGTTTCGTATCTTGTCAAAATAACATTTCGTACGTCAATGCATTCTTTCAACATTTTTAAATGTAATTCCAGTGAATCCGATGTTGTTTGTTTATTTGTAGAATAAATTGAAAAAGGCAATAACGACCACAATATGTTTGAAACTAATGACCGAGAATAGAGCTGGGCCCGAAGTCACTAAATTTATTCAATACTCAAGCTCATCTTTTATTTCATTATTTTGACTATATAGTCGTTTGTAAAGCTTCTGAATTAGAGTGAATAGGAAACAATTTTGTAAAAATTCAAATAAATTCAAATAAATCTGTTATCATTTCTGACACAAATATTCTAATAACATTCATTAGTTCTTTCCGAAATATCCGTTCTGTCTGGTATGGGTTTTTTCTATTACATGTTTTGCAAATCATCTACCCCCAGGTTGTGTCTTCTAACCCTAACCTTGCAAATGGCGGATGAACCTAGGTTTGAAACGACGCATGCGTAGACATGGTAGTGATGATATCGTAATATCGTGTTGTCGTAATATCGTATCGTAATATCGGTGTATCGTAATATCGTATCGTAATATCCTGATATCGTAATATAGTATCGTAATATCGTGGTATCGTATCGCATACTTATCGTATCGGATATCGCTTTGTATTAAACGAGGCGATATTACGATGTGCCTAATCAGCAATCATAGTTAAAGCGATATTTGCGTTGGCGTATTTTGAGGGGTGTCCTCCCTAAAATTGACAAAATGCTGTTATTTATGTTTTTTAAGTAAACCAGAATAAAGTTTTAATTTAAGTTCAATTTTAAGTACATGTAGTTGGCCAGGCTATAATATATATAAATATTACATTCATGGTGATATTGCATATTTTCACCTCAAGGAAGCATTGTTGACTGAGACGAAGCCGAGGGCAACGATGCTTTCCGATGGGTGAAAATAAGCAATATCACTCTCTCATGAATGTAATATTTATTTCATTATAGTGAGTGTCATAATTACTATACATATTTTACATCTCAACTAATATCCAGCAAGCTAAAATTACAAAACAAATAGCCTAAAAACGTTTTGGCTACGACGAAAAGTTCTCACTGGGACGAACCGTACGCGCATAACGTTGGCGCATGTGATATATTGTTTTTAATGTCACTCTGGCTTCTTTATCCTTGTTAAATGAGCGGACGACATTGAACATTTTCACATTTCTCTCAACCAATCAGATTCAGAGATTTTAACAGAAGGTAAAATTACAGAAAGCATGCGTTACAAATACTCGTTGAAAAAAGATGTTATTGTAACACCTCATCAGAGAAATTAAAAAATATACGTCATACATTGAAATTCTATTGCTTTTTCAGTTTATCGACAATGATACAATGGTGTGTATCCCCCAAAAACCTTGTATTCCACCCTTACATCGAAGTAAGGACCTAAACATTTTTGGGACCACTAGGAGATGCTCGGCTTCACTATGTTCTTGTTCGTGTATAATACCGTTTTCCATATCAGAAATGAAAAGTAATGCCAAATGGATATGTTTGTACATTGATAGCATGCAATTGTAAATGGTTCTGAAAATCATTGCTCATTTGGAGAACCTTAGAAATAAAAAAAAAATTAGTACTGTACTCAACGTATTTATTCAATTTTACAGGAAAAGCATGAGTGTGACCCAAAAATGTTTATGTGAATTATGAGAAATGATAATTCGTTGCCTATTCAGTCCAGAATTTTACAAACGACTATAAAAGAATAAAAGTTGAGTTTGTATATTGAGTACATTTGGTGACTCTGGACCCTAACATTTTGCACTCACTGGTATTGGCGTAGCTTCCATTGAGATAACCGAGGCAGATGAAAATACCGTGTCAAAATACAGCCATTTTATTCCAAAATTGTTGTCAGCTTACGGGGGTTGCCTCACTTATATCAAAATCGAAGCTACACTCATTGCGCCATTCTATAGTTAGTTCACGGTATTATTAATAGGAAGCTTTTTAGGTTTAGTGACATTGTTGACTGGCAAGTGTATTGTAATGATATTGATGACGGGAAGGCGTTCTTAATCAAATGATATTGGCTTTATTGGTGGGAAGCCATTGTTGTCTCATGGTAGATCTATGCCTTATTGGTGGGAAGGCGTTGTTGGTTCATGGTAGATCTATGCATTATTGGTGAAAGGACGTTGTTGGTTCATGGCAGAGAAATTGTTGATAGGAACACGCCAGCCTGTTGTTTAATGGTAACGACACTGTTGACGTAATGCAATGTTGGTTCATGAAAAGTGGCTTTGTTGGAGAGAAGACGCTAGCTGTTAGTTCATGAAAATGAAATTGTTTATAGGGAGACGCTGTTGGTTCATGATAATGACATTAATGATGGAAGGCATATCAATGACCACGGCATTATTAATTAGAATGCGCTGTTGGTTCATTATAGTGGCTTTATTGGTGGGAAGGCGTCGTTGGTTAATGAAAGTAGCTTTATTGGTGGAAAGGCGTTGCTGGTTCAAGGAAGTGAAATTGTTGATAGGAAGACGCTGTTAGTTCATGATGATGACAATGGTGACAGGAGGGCATTGTTTATCAATGATAGTGACATTACTGGTGGGAAGTCGGTGTTATTCGAGGTAGTAGCACCGTAAATGGGAAGTCATTATGATGACATTATTGATGGGGAGAAGTTGTTGGTTTTTGAAATTGGAATTATTGGCTAACAGTGGCCATATAAATGGGAAGACGTTGTTAATTCGTGATAGAGCTGTGCTATTGTTCATTGCGTGACATTGGTTTTATTTTGTCCGTAGTGTGACGCACGTACTGGGCTTTAAATCACTTGACTATTTTAAAACCGTGTTTGAGCATCCCTTGACCTCCTTCTGATCAAGATGGAACGTTTGTCAATTTATTTGCTGCTGGAAGTTCATGATTTTGATACTAAAAAAATATAAATTTTCGGCGTTTGTTTTTTCGACCTTTTATGACAGAAAACACTCGCCTTAGGGTGAAATGGCGAAAATTAAAAAAGGAGCAAAAATTCCCAGGTATAGTACAGTAAAATATTACAACCTAGTTCACAATTATGCCACGATTTTAAGTTACATTTGGTGCCAAATTGGCAGAATTTCGGCTTTACCCTGGCTCCACCATTTAATCTATATAAATGAATATAAAAAGCTAATATATATCGCTGAATACATGAAAAGAAAAACAACAACCAATTAAACAAATACAATAAAACAAACAACAGCAATAATAACAACAACCAAACCTAGAGCTAAGTCACTCATGAAAGGATTTAACTTCCATATCTCTTGCAAATATTGCACTGAATGATATCGAACGTATCGATATAAAACAGTATACTTTTGAACCGCTGGCGGATGCCTAACTTAGTAAAGTGTTCGACATTTTTTCACGTTTGAATTCAGTTTCACATTATCAATATAACCAAAAGTTATGCGAAACTAAGTTTACTTAAATGAACAAAAATACATTTAATTCCATGCAATGACTCGTGGAAAACTAGAATATTTTGATACGTATTGATGGCGTCGTGTAGCCTTATGTCACACTTACGTCGACCCAGTCTCTTTGATAATAGGAAAAACTATGATTAATTAAATCTCATCCACACAATGTTTATTTCATCATTTTTAAATGCAAATACTGTCAGACCTCAGTGAGGAAAGGGAGCTAATCCTAAAGAAACGTCATCAGTTCGATAGATTTGTAACAAATGCCGTCATTGGTCAATTGTAAATAGCGTCTGCACTGATTTTGTTAATCAAATGTAATATTTCAGACAAATCTTTGTATATAGTTATTCAGAAATGTATCTAATTCATGTCTCTCAACTAAAAATATCATTTAAGAAACTAATATTATATTGATTCATGTTTTCTAATAGTAAGATGTTGCTGTTGCTGTTTCATCGTATCCAATGAGATTTTTTCTTTCTAATGAACACGACTTCCTGTTTCGAGTCAACAAAAATGGACGGGAATAAAGATGAGAGTGAGCGATGTATATCGCTTGCTCGGAAATTCCTTGGTCAGGGTGAAATTTCAAAAGCCCAGAAATTCCTAAATAAGGCCGAAAGACTTTATCCGTCACAAAAAGCAAAAGGTAGTACTTCTCATTTTCCATTTTCTTGATATTTAATCGATTTAATTTCGCCGAATGACTCTTCGGATGAGACGAAGTGTTATTTTGATGAACTGTTTTTTTTGTGTGTCGCATAGAAATTTCGTAAAACACATTTTTACCTTATTCAAAGACTGGAGGCAAAACAATGCAAGTAGGCTATATATCCACACACATTTATATCTAATCCTGATGAGTGTAGATCTATCCGTGTTTGACACATGTGCAGGTGTTTGTCACGTGTGAATAATTCCATTTCATTTTCAAATGTCTTGACCACATCGGTCATCACCGGTTAATATGATTATTTTCGTTATTGTCAATTAGTCTTTTAGGTAAAGAAGCGGAATGTCCTTATTCCTAGACCCTTTTATACCCCATGGACTCTAACAATCTACCAAAATCTGTATGGATGCTTATTGTTGAATCTAGGACAAGGATCTGTAAAGGGCACACAAATCAGTCATTCAGTGTGAAAGGGCACACAATTTCAGTGTGAAAGGGCACTTTAAATGCATAAATTTGTTTTAAAGGCACCTGCACTATAACTTGTGCATATTTTAGGGGCTCCATTAACAAATTTTAAATACTTTTCTAATTCTACGTAAATGTTTAAAAAACAATGATAGTTTTTCTAGAAATAGAATTATTTAATATTTTGTTCAATTAAAAAAGGGGGCATCAGGGCTGGCCCTGGCTTGACAATTTTGTTTTTACCAATCCAGAAATATATATACAATGTATATTATATAGGAATATGAAAAAATAATTGTGAAGTTAGTCTGTTAAATGTCTCATGTTAAATATTTATTACATGATTTACACTTAGATATGTAACAAATATTATTTCCTAAATTAGTAATCGATTGTCATGCTTAAAGTATCTAAATAAATTCAAAAAATTGTTAGATTTAGGCGTATTTTAATTTCTCCTCACTGTATCACATAGGAAAGGAAAAGTCCCGAGAATTCTGGGAGTCTTGTGACACGATGTCGATAAAGTCCAAGAACAAATTTGCTTTTGGATTTAGTAGAAGACTCGGTGGTTAATTCTCATTTACAGTATTTTCACAGCGATTATGGCTTTAAAAAGTCCTTGGTGAAATCCTACACATGTACATGTATATTAATACTTCTTATGAATATGATAGGCAACTAGCCTACAAGCAATATGCATGAATCAGTTTAAAATCCATGTGTCCGTGGACACAAGGTAATTTCCCACTGGCAAACTAGAGCCTTCTTCAAACGATGAATTCTACCATGTAGCAGCACATAACCTTCTTAAATGGGATATTTTGACTTTAATCATGGTTAAACATTGAGGTTGAGGTTTTGTGTATGGACTTGTATATATTTCTTACTTGTCCGAAAGAACAAGTGAAATTGTTGAAGACAAAAACTATTCAATAAAGATTATTTTTGTTCAAACAAAAAATAATATTTTTGAATATTACACTAGAGTCTTGATTTTTGGACAATTCATTTTTGCATTCAAGAAGTAAGTTTAATACTACTTGTCCTGTTGGACAAATGGAAATTTCCATTATTGTTGACCCCTGCTGATTGTAATTACCGTATTCGATGGTTTCTACCCATTGGCATTAAGCGCCCATCTCCCTATAAGTGCCCCTCCCCCTTTTTACATATGATCAAGAATCTTTTCAAGCTGGTTGACAAGGAAATTTGGCCTGAAAAACCATAAGTAACAGTTTATCTGTAGCCTCCAAGCAACAGAACTATTTTGATAAATGTCCTTGGTAACAACTACACTAACTTCACCACTGTGCCCTATAAAAAATTAACTGTTTTCGTCAATTTGACTATTAATTGGTCCTATTAAGTGCCCACCCCTTTTTCCAGATTTTTGTAGTGCCCTGGATTGCTTACTGGGTTGATTACAGTAACAGTCAACTGTTTGACCCAGTCTTAGTGATAGTCCATTCTTTTCATTTATCGAATGGAGTACAGAATTATTTCCATACATGTATATGGAAATAATATAGGTGCAAAAATGGTTTTGTTAAAGTGTATTTTACTTTTTCATTTTCTCTATACATGTATCTTTCTATATGGAAGTAATATGCTACCTACATCTTCAACTTTCAATCCAATGAAACAATCACCAGATGGGCTGGACTTTTGATAAACTTTGCATCGTAATCAAGTGTAGATGACTAACTATAGTATAGGGGTGCATCGAAACACTTCTCTTTACAATGATATGTATCACGATATTTGGCTCTCAATATGGTACATACCACGATACGTTATGTTTTACCAGACTGTTTCGAAATAAAAAAAAAAAATAAATAATAAAAAAAGAAACAAATTCTGCCATTGAAAAAAATTATGAATGCTGAAAAGGAAAACAATATATGTGTACAATAGTCTACTTCAAATCTAATTTTCGGCTCTTAATTCCATTTGAATAGACCACAGTTATATGCCAAAATTTACTGTCGTCTCCTGTGTGCAGGCTTGCAATAACAAACATCTCTGTAGATCTCTGTCATGAGACAGGCCTTTTTTTCCCTCCAGATTTATAGCAGATATTGGGCTAAAGTCCCAATTCCAAATTAGAGTGGATTCCACCGTGTATGTATATATATGTATATATATGTGTGTGTGTGTGTGTATATATATATATATATATATATATATATATATATATATATATATATATATATATATATAAAGTCGATTCCATTTAATTAAATATCTGATAATCACATATTCCTCTTTATTGCATAAGAACTCAAAACACAAAACCATTTCCTATCTCTTATATGTAAAATATTCCTCTACCGGTAATTACCAAGAATTCCTGTCAACTGCATAAAATATTCTCTGAAATATGGAAGAACGTACTGATCTTGTTAAAAAGTTATATGTGGAAATACTATTTTATTAGAAATGAGAACATATTTTATGAGAATTTATCTTTTATGACATTATTTTACCCTAATAATTAATAAAATTCAATTACTAGTGTATCTAGGATGTTTATAATAGTATTTTATGTATAAATAAAAGGACTAGATGGACATGAATCATTATTGTTCACTTAAATACACTATTCCTGTTAATTGCATATTCCTGTCATTTGCAATTTTCTCTGACATTTTTGTTATGCAATTAAGAGGAATCCACTGAATATCTTTTTTTTCCCAATTTTTGCCAAAAGTTCCCAATCAGGAACATAACATAAATCTTTTCATTTCTTCTCATTTTTAGCTCACCTGACTATGTCAGGGTGAGCTTTTGCCATCACTTTGCGTCCGTCGTCCGTCCGTCCATCGTTAACTCACTTTCAAAAATCTTCTCCTCTGAAACCACTGGGCCAAATTGAACCAAACTTGAACTGAGTCGTCACTAGGGTATCTAGTTTCAAATTTGTTATTTTCTATGTCGCAGGTCAAACAACATGGCCGCTGTTGCTAAAAATAGAATATAGGGGGTAAATTGCAGTCCGTCGTTAACTCACTTTCAAAAATCTTCTCCTCTGAAACCACCGGGCCAAATTGAACCAAACTTGAATTGAGTCGTCACTAGGGTATTTAGTTTCAATTTTGTTATTTTCTCTGTCGCAGGTCAAACAACATGGCCGCTGTTGCTAAAAATAGAACATGGGGGTAAATTGCAGTTTTTTGCCAATAACTCAAAAACCATTACAGATATCAAGAATCTGACAAGGGTAAAAGTGATCAGCTTGATGAGATCTACCTGCCATGCAATTTTGAAGAAAATCGGAAAACTCATCTCGGAGTTATAGCCCTTTTTTTTTGTAAAATTTTCAAAATTTTGGCATTTTTAATTTTTTATTTAAAAAAATGTAGCAGATAGAGGTCAAGTGTAAATTGCAAAAATGTTCAACATATCAAGATCTACCCACCGTGAAAATTTGAAGACAATCCAAAAACCTGTGTAGGAGTTATTGCCCTTTTTTCACAGAATTTTTTTCAATTTTTATGTTTTTCGCTTCTAACTCCAAAACTATGAAAGATAGAGGTCGAATGTAAATTGATAAAATGTTTGCCATGATGTGGCGACTTCAAAACCGGTGTTGAAAATTGTTTGTTGACCGCCATTTTCAAAATGGCCGACAAAAAAGGCGGGAAAATTCAACATTGTTTGATTTCAATGAAATTTGGTTTCCAAATAGATATTGATGTTGCGACTTCAAAACCGTTGTTGAAAATTGTTTCTTGACCGCCATATTTAGCTCACCTGGCTTTTGGAATCACTTTGCGTCAACAAACATGGCCACTATGGCGAGGCTTAGTTTAACATTGGATCCTATAGGAAAATCATCTTCTCCTCTGAAACCACTGACACAAATTTAACCAAACTTTACAGGAGTGATGTATGCAAGGTCCCTTTACAAAGACTGCTCATTTTGTTCTGATCCGTCAAAAATCATGGCCACTAGAACGGGGCTTAGTTTAACACTATATAGCCAAAAGAAGACTGCTGTGCTGCACACACTGCAAAGTTTTCGCAGAAACCTTATTCATTCATTCATGAATCCGGTTCCTGACTTGGAAGAAGAACATTGGATCCTGTGGGAAAATTACATTTTCATCTTCTCCTCTGAAAACGCTGAAGCAAATATAACCAAACTTTAGAAGAATGATGTATTGAAGGTCCTTTACAAAGATTGCTCATTTCGTTCCGATCTGTCAAAACCATGGCCGCCAGGGCTGGGCTTAGTTTATCATTGGACCCTATGGGAAAATCACATTTTCATTTTCTCCTCTGAAACCACTGAAGCAAATTCAACCAAACTTTACAGGATTTATGTATGGAAGATCCTTTACAAAAATTGCTCGGTTCGTCTGATCTTCTCAAGCAAATAACCAGGTGAGCGATACAGGCTGTTGATAGCCTCTTGTTATGCTGATATTTTCAATCACTGTTTTTCTTTAAATTTGAAATACAATGTATGGCAGCTTGACAATAAAAAAGATTATAAAAAATAGCAATATAAGTGAAACCAAAAAAAAAAAAAAATGAGAGAAAAATTCCCAATTTTAAACCGAATTGCCATGAATTTCCCAATTCCAGTGCCATGGCCAATGTACATGTAGGTGGACATTTCTGTCATGAATCTGAAAAGCAGTGGTGAAAGCAACTCCAATGCTGCATCCAGGTCCTCAGATTCCCAGTCACAGCTGTCTAGACTGTAGCCTATAGATCACTGTAGGATTGGCATATTGATGAAATTCACTTTGTTTCAGCTGTTAGATTAGTTCATACATGTATATGTACCTTTAATTATAGTACATAAGTGAATAATGATTAGTTAAATACATTTCTACATTTTTTCTTCTTTATAGATTTGTTAGAGAAACTTAGCAGTATGAATGGTAGTACAACAGGGCAACATAAAGATGAAGCAACAGAATCTGATGGGGTACGAAAAAGACGGAAAAGTGAAAATAGAAATGCAGAGGAAAACAAAGAAAATGAAATAGCGGCTGATTATACAGAAGAACAATTACAGATGGTTAAAAAGTAAGTACTTTTTGTGTCAGGCTTATCGTATATTTCTGATTCATTGATTGTCACTGAATAGATATTTATATCATTGTACATTAGAATAGAACTTGAAAGGATTTATGCATTTTGAATCTCTTGAATTTTTCAGATATATATTATTGTTTTAAACTTGGTTAAATAAAATCATATACTGGCAAATATGGAACTTTTTCCTGCCCTACCTGACTTGCTCCTTGCTTGTACATCCAGCAGAAAAATCTATGAATTTTCTGTACTGTCATGTTAACTTTCATCAGATGCATTGATGCATTATTGTGAAGCTAAATATTTATAGGCTATCGACTGTATATAGACGCCTCAGTTCTTGGCGCAGCAAATCTTCTCTTAGCCAAGAATGAGGGCGTCAATATTTTAACATATACAGTAATCACATTTTTATTAGCTCACCTGAACCAAAGGTTCAAGTGAGCTTTTCTGATCGCCTTTTGTCCGATGTCTGTCTGTCCATAAACTTTTCACATTTTTGACTTCTTCTTCTCCAAAACTGCTGAAGGGATTTTGATGAAACTGTGTAGGAAGCAAGAACTCACGGTCCTCTACCAAATTTGTTTGTTTTGGCCTGATCGGCTTATGGGTGGATGCAGGGTGGGGCAAATGAGGTCCCAGGGGTACCCCTCTTTAAAAATCTTCTCCTCCAGAACTGCTGCATGAGTTGAAAAACTAATTGTATCTGAGTGATCTACATAGATGTAAAATTCAAGTTTGTTAATTTCGTTGAAATTGGAAAATAAATTTTTGACACATATTTGACGTCTTTTTAGACTTTGTAATTTTCATTCATTTTTGTATGATTTCTTTGGTTTTCTCCCCATTATTCATTATGAGGCATTTATTTTATTTGTTTTACTTTTGGTTTGGTAGATAAATATTTTCCTGAAAGAATTTTGCTGAAGTTAAATTTTTTGAATTTGTTATGAATTTTTTAAGACTGCAAAGGGGGGGGGGGGGGGGCTTAAATTTTCCACATTTTCGACTTCTTCTCCAAAACTGCTGAAACTTAACAGAAAGTAAGTACTCCAGGTCCTCTATTGAGTTTCTTCATTTCGGCCCAGGGGAGATCCAGGGTGGGCCAAATGAGGCCCCAGGGGGTATCCCTCTTTAAAAATCTTCTCCTCCAGAGCCACTACATGAATTGAAAAACTAATTGGATCTGAGTGATCAACATAGCTGTATGATCCAAGTTTGTACATTTTTTTGAAATCGGAAAATAAATTTTTGACATCTTTTTAGACTGTAATTTTTATTCATTTCTGTACAATTTCTTTGATTTTCTCGCCTATTATTCATTATGAGGTATTTATTTTATATGTTTTACCTGTGGTTTGGTAGATAAATTCTTTCCTGAAAGAATTTTGCTGAAATTTAATTTTTGAAATTTTTATGAATTTTTTAAGACTGCAAAAATGGGGGGGTGGGGTAATTTCCACTTTTTTCGGCTTCTTTTCCAAAACCACTGAAGGGATTTTGATGAAACTTTTTAGGAAGTAAGTACTCAAGAACCTCTACCAAGTTTCTTAATTTTGGCCGGAACAGCCATGGGGTGGATCCAGGTGGGCAAAAGAGACCTTGGTGGGTACCCCTCTTTAAAAATCTTCTCCAGAACTGCTGCATGGATTGAAAAACTAATTGCATCTGAGTGATTTTTATGGATGTATGATTCAATTTCCTGTTTTTGGAATAAATTGGAAAACTTATTTTTAACATGTTCTTGACATCTTTCCCAGCTTTGTCATTTTCATTCATTTTCAAGTCTCCTCCACTCCTAAGGAGTGTTAAAATAATTTGTAAATTTGAGATTTCCATATTTGTAAGATACTAACACAGTTCAGGTGAGCGATGTGGCTCATTGGCCTCTTGTTATACATGTATATCCTTATCAATGATCATAATAAAAAATCTTATTTAATTCACATCAACATCACATATTTACCTGCAGCAATCACCCATAGACTCAGTGATAGATTAACAAGACTCAGTAATAGTGTTAATCTAGCATTTTTATTTTAACTATGAATGAAGTTACTCAGATGTAATTTCATTCATAACATGACATCACACCAACCTCAAACTGGTCCCGGGCAAATATGGGAAAACGAAAGTAGAGTATATAATAAAAGACTATATATACAATATCTATCTTATCTATCTTATCATATATAAGTGTTAGACTATGGTATATAGATTATTATTTCGTATCAAATTTTAATGATGTGGAAAAAATAATTCATGTCTAGGAAATGTGATTCTTTTAACGGGCATAAAAAGGCTTCCTTTTTCTGAGAAAATCCTGACTGTTAAAAATTTTCATGAACACTCTCAGTATGCTGGAATGTCACGTTGTATATTTGTTTTATTTGATAAAGACACTGCACACCTTGGACAACAAATGAGTATCAATGTGTCAGTTACATGGGGATATAAAAATTAATATCTTGATTATGTTTAAAGAGAATATATGCAAATACAAGAATAGAAAACATCACCATTAGGTTTCATTTTATATATCAAGAATTAGATATGATAATATTTTGATTAAATAGTCTTAGATAATGGGAAACCGATGTTTTGACTGCAGTTTTAAGCTGTTTCAGACCATGATCCATATTTATGTAATGTATTTGGTATTAACAGGTATCATAGTTCATGAATGTTTTTGTATAATTTCATGTTGAGAACTCTTTGTTTTAAAGCCATGTTCCGGGGGAGTTATTGTGACATTTGACATTTGATTTAGAAAATCCACTCTTAACAAAAGGAAATGAAAAAAATTTCAAAAAAATTGTCGTATTAAAAGTTATTAATGAAATTCCATCGGAAATCTCTAAACTTACTTCGGTGAAAGATGTGACATTCCATATAAGGAATCCTTACTATGCCACAGATATGATAGGCTGACAATCTAAAGAGTAGTACCGTAGGCGTTTTCCTTATATGGTATGTCAAATGCTTTCACCACTTCATCGTCATCCAATCAGCAAGAATATCAGGAATACATAATGGAGTCAGAACGATATGTGCTTGAAAGTGAGTACTGGTACTTGGGATTCAGGCCTCAAATAGTTGCAATTATGTTGTGACAACTTTATGCAATAGATTAATGAAAATAATAGATCAGATAAACAACTGACCTAATTTCTAACGGCTGCAACGAAAAATATTTAGTTAAAAGTATTGATATGTTGCGGTGAAAATGTGTCATAGCATGGCCCGTCTTACTAGGAGTACAAAGAAGCCAACTGATTTTACCAAACAAAATACAGTAGAATCTGCTGTAGTGACCACCTATGTGTAAAGACCAACTGGTCACAAAGACCATTTTTTTCTGTCCCCAATAATACCTTTTTGTACAAATCAACCGCTATTTAAACACCACCTTCCTATAAAAACTGGTTTTATTATGTCCGGAAGGATGTCTTTATATATAAGTTTCACTGTAACTTGAATTGGGCACTGAATTTTGGCCAAATGTATATCATGCTCAACAAGGTTTAATTGAAGCAACATAGGCTAATGTAAGATTTATTTAGATCTGTACATGATGTGCTGATTCTAGCATAGGTTATTCGTCATGGACAGTTTGTTTTGGTTACTGTGCCTCCTTTTCAATACATGTATATCCTCATTTCCATACTTTTTAAGACTAAGAGGTTATAATTAGATCTCCACACGGAGTATTTCGCATGATTAGCTAACCAGTTAATTAGTATATACATTGTACCTTTCAAAATATACGCCGGAAGTATATGTGAATAAACATTAAGTATGTACAAAAAAGTTTACTCCTAAATGTTTCTCCCCGGAATGTGACTTTAATTCTAAAATTTTCTTCTATTTTATAACAGAATAAAGAAATGTAAAACTTACTATGAAGTTCTTGGAGTTGAAAAAGATGTCACTGAAACTGATCTCAAGAAAGCATACAGAAGATTAGCTTTACAAATGCATCCAGATAAAAACAAAGCCCCGGGAGCTACAGAAGCATTTAAAGGTAAAGTGTTGAAACAGTAAAATACAATTGATTGTAAATGTAAGTAAAGATGGGTCATTGAAATATCTAAAAAATGACTGTTTGATAAGTATTGACATTGCATTTGTATAAATTGATAGGGGAGTTTCAGGTTTTAATGTATTTTGTTTTTGATCTGGATTTTTCATGTGCCACTTCAACTTGGCTAACCATAGTGATTTTTGATACAGTAATACCTGCCATAACAGACACCTTAATTAAGCGGACACCCTCCAATAATGGACAGTTTGTCTAGGTCCCGATTTACATCACTATAAATGACTACTAGTTACTTTTTAAAGTGATATAAGCTGTCACAATGATGATTTTTGTCCCATGACATATAGACGAGAATATGATAAAATGGGTGTTCAAATACATTATCAAACACGTGAAACATTGTAAAGGATCTTCTTTTCTGAGTTATTTGTTTTATTAGCATTTAAGTTTTCCCGTATCTTAAAAAATCTGAATGCATTTCCGTATGCAATGACCTTTCAGATAAACTCTTTTGCCACATCAATTGTGCATCATAATTCGGTCAAGAGGATACCGATCTATCAGAAAACTTGGATCTTGACACAATTGCGTGTGTTAAAGTCAGTCAATTTTTTGGTGTTTTATATTTACTTTTAAAATACAGGATGTAATTTTTATTGGAAAGTACATGTATTATGTAAAATATGTGCTTTTCAACACTATTTTAAATATCTGAAACAAATCTGATCAATATATGAATTAAAATATCAGGTCACAAAAAGAATTTTTTTCCAGTCTTTAATGTTACCCTGAAATGAATGCTGACATTGCCAAAATCAAAACAATATAACTGAAAATTATGCGTACCTCATGTTTAACAATCGTGCCGCCATGTCTGGTGGAGTTGGGCAGTTCATATTTTGTCAAGAATGATAAAGCAGAGTATACGATGGGACAAGTTAAAAATGGGTCGAGATCACCCGTTATACCTGGCACGTGGTTTATTTCAGAAACTAGTGTTTTGAAACAACGGAAAAGACCAACTTTGCCTGATTTAGATATGAAATGAGGATGTACGAGAAAAAACGCAAA
This sequence comes from Atrina japonica, assembly GCA_030159075.1. NCBI lineage: Eukaryota > Metazoa > Mollusca > Bivalvia > Pterioida > Pinnidae > Atrina > Atrina japonica. The sequence continues at coordinate 1,684,316 of BROG01000019.1, read as the reverse complement.
GGCTTATAAGAATAGAATATATATTACCTTCAAATAGCACGTGCTTATTGGACATTCGGTAACCTTCGTAAGAATTACCCAAAGTTATTGTATAATGGCCAGAATGATATCAAACTAATATTACGGGTTACGTTAGGCAAGTTTGGGACAATTAGACGCATGCATTTGTCATGCTAACCACCAGATGGTCTCTTCGGGATATATACGAGAAAAAATATTACATAAAACTGGCATGTAATTTTTTTCATCTGCGACAGCTCATATCACTTCAAATAAGTGGACACCTCCCTTATGTGGACAACGGACAAAGTTGCTGGCCCCAATATGCATAATTACTGGATTTTTAACCTTGAATTAGCAGACAGTCTTCCTATGACCGACTTTAATTGCCACAGGCAATTTCTCACTCAGCTTTACGTCCCGACTTCTATTTTAAGAAACACACCTACAATCACTGACACTTGTACAGCGATAAGCTCCACTACAGTTAACACCTATGTTTAGACACTGATGCAACCTGAGTGCAGGATTGTATGTAGGGAAGGACAGAAAAAACAAATGGAATTTAAGGAGTTCTTAAACATTGATAGCTTTTTAATTTCATTTTATCACTGCATGTTTGACCTGGTTTTACACAAACTGTCTGTAGTTATTTTATTGGAATACATATCGTCAGTTTTTTATAAGAAAAGTTTTATAATTCCATCCGACTTTGCACACCTGGATCTTATATGTATTTTTCTTTTTAGAATACATTTTGTACTTTTATTTTGTGTTTTTGCTTGATGTTTATTCCATTCCACTGCATTGTGACAGTTGATTATAAGAATGATTTATGTTGAATATACATGTACGTATGAATGTTTTAGCAGTGAATGGTCATCCTTAATTTAGCGGACACCCCTCTGTAACAGACAATGTGATTAGTCAGGCAACTGTCCACTAAACACAGGCCTTACTGTATATGTCTTTGCGTTGATCAAGAAATAAGATGTAGATAGACAACAGTTTCAGTGCCACATTTGGATATTTTTTTTGAAAGAAAAAGGTATATCTTGCAGACTTAATCGCAAGCATAAGTTATTTTGTTTGTGTCATTTGGTAGCAATGGAGTTTGATTCAGTTTTTAACTTGCATGACGAATATGAAGACATGAATATGCGATCAGATGATTGTCTCTAGTCCTTTTATGTCAAAAACCAAATTGGCGTTAAGGTCCGAACAATATACCAGACATGGAATCTTGTGTAATTTAGATTTATATTATGAAATTGGGCATCTGTTTGGTACACTATGTAAACAACCTAAAGCAGAAATAATGATGGTGAACCAAAATTAAAAGTCATGTATGCGATACCAACACGATAAAATCTAGAATAATAACAGAAAATCCAAGAACTCGAAACTCCCCGATTGCTCTATTGGTCTGTACCCAGATGTAGTATTAAATAGCATGTTTACTGGTAGGTATCTAATATGTATCAGCCATGGTCAATATTTTCTGTATAAGAACAAGATTAAATCAGGTTATAATGGTTCATTTAATTCAGGTTTTGTTTAAATTACAGTAATATTCATTCAAGTGTCACCTTCTTATTTCAGCCATTGGTAATGCTTTTGCTGTATTAAGTGATAAAAATAAAAGGGAACATTATGATATGTATGGAGCAGAATCGCAAAGATCCAGTTCTAACAGTCAAAGAGGCTATGATTACTCACACGGATTTGAAGGTGTGTATTTACTATTCAGGTTTGATACTCACTTCACCTCAAAGATCTATACAACTAGAATGATATTGATTTTGGTGTATGGTGGTTTTTTATTTTCTTTCCCAGTTACATTTTTACAATGCTAATGTTTTCATTGTGTAAGTGATGCCTGTAGTGAATTGTGAAAACAGGGCACCAAGTTTGCTCAGTACTCAAGCTCAGCTTTTGTTATATTATTTTGACTTTATAGTTGTTGGTGTAACCTGGATGTGACTACAAAGGAAATGCATCATTTTTTTTCTTTTTATTTACATCCAATATACTGGGTAAAATGTACGATATTTCCATAAAATATGAAAATATGGTCAGAGTTACATGTGCTATTGACAAATTATTGATTATGGTGTAAAGGATCTCCAAATCAACAGAAAGTGATTTGATCGTGCAAATCATGTGAACATTTAGATTTTATTTACACAATTGCAAAAAAGTTTAGACATTTACATGCTTCTTTCTGATATATCTTATTTCAATGCAAATAATCAGTCATCATGTCATATTCTGGGCTTTATCTCCAGATAAAATTTATCACAGTATAAGACTTTTTAGCTCACCTGGTCCAAAGGATGCCCAATGAGGCCCATGTTTAGACTTATTTTAATATTGGACTCCTAGAAATACATGTATAAAACTCCTTTTCAAGAACCATTGTCATTGAGAAAATTGACACTTGATATGGCAGACATGTTCCTTGGTATATGGGGACATATATATAAATTGCTTGGTACAATTGCAACAATTTTTTTAATGCTGATTGCTTGAAGATTGTCAAACCCCTGTGTTGGGGAACTTGGTTTAACATCAGAAATTTGGGAAATACATTACTTACTTACTGCCCTTAATGCCACTGGCATTAGAGTTTTTAGTTAGTCCTGGGCCTTACCTGCAGCCTGGAGAGCCAGGGAGTGTGTAGTCGAGGTCTCCTACCACTAGATTGGTTGCTGACCAGGGCTAACAAGCCGAAATTGCCAGGATTTTACATCAGAGTTTCCTTCTCCAATATGAGTTACCAACCAAGGTTAATGACCCTCATCTGACTGGCATTTACTCATAGCTGGGGCAATGCCAAAACACGTCCAATTCAGTGGGCCTACACACTGCATCTCTTGGGCCCTTGCTGCTCCAAGATCCAGTATATAGTTTAGCCTGGGATAATATACCATAGTTATTGTTTGCTGTTGCTGGGAGGCACTATAGACTTGTGGGGAGGCTATATACTGGCAGGAAAGACTTACTCGCTTGACTCTCTTTTCACTCACAAGTGGGCTATCCAGGGGCAGTGTTAGACTCATCACTACACTAGACGCAATCTCAGTCCTGTGGCAGAAGCCACCGTCACACTATGTATTGAAAATGCTCATATTAATGTATTTATTTCTGTTCAAAGTATCCTTATTTATACATTGAGTTATTATCTAACTATTTACATTTACAGCTGATATATCCCCGGAAGAATTGTTTAACATGTTTTTCGGAGGAGGTTTTCCTTCAAGTGAGTATCCTTAGATTGATTATTACTTTGATAAATTTATACATTGAAATTAAATCTCATTGTTACCTTTTGAATTCCTTGTGATTTTTAAATTCTGATTGAAGTCATGTTCATTTCTTTATCTTGTTTCAACCTGATAAACCGGTTTATCATATTCTTGAAAAGCTATTTATTTGTGTGACGGAACAGAAATTCCGAACATCTGTTAAAAAAAGTCTATAATGGATCAAACACTTTCAATAAATTTTCTTTGATACAATGCCAAGTTTGAAAAAAAAAGAAATAGTCAGTCTAGGCCTAACATATTTATTCTACAGGCCAAGGGAATACTGTATGAAATAATAAATAATTGCTTTGTTTGTCTGATTTATATTAATTATCCCTGTCTACAATGATATTTGTTGCTAAGAAATTAAAAGATTGACTCAATATCATGATGGTTGGGGAAGGCAGGTTGAATATGGTATAAACTTATGTACAGATTCTTTGATAAAAAGAAACAGACTATGCAATTGATAATAAATTGCTTTGCCTTTTCTGATTACAAACTGATTATTAATTATGACTTTAAACCTATTTCCAATACTTAATATACATTTTTGTATCTTCTTTTCAATGGAAATTTATTTATTATCACCAAAATTTGTAAATTGCTAAAATCTGTACTTGAAATACATGTATATGTACTACAGTATAGGATGGTTATCTGTCAAGGTCAAGCTTATTCTATATTTATCCTTCAGGTCATGTGTATACAACACATGGTCAGCGGAGACGGCACACACATCATCACCATGGAAGGGAAACAGTTTCAAATGATGTAAGTTGCTGCATTTTGTCAATATTGGTTCAGATATTCAGATTTCTTTTAAGAATGTCCAGTTGAACAGACTCTTCCAAGAATTACCTGTTTTACTTTGTAATCAAATATACACTCTTTTAAGTTTTACAAATGCTCTGATATATTTTCACCTATCCCTTCAGACAGGTTAGGTACAAATTCTTCTTGCTCGACAGGCAAATTTATCTTGGACAGTCCTTAATGTTGACCCCTGTATCATATCTATAAAAACAATGTAGCAGGGAACCCCTGTATTATAACCTTGATCCTTGTTGTTTACCCAAGGTAAAGATTTTGTTTCCAACCTTTGTATTTGGTAGCAAAAGTTTTTTCCTGGTTACGAAGGTCAATTTCAATCCCTGGGCCTATACACTTTAATATCAGATTTGATAAGATATATAATTTTTTTAGCATATTAGCATAGTATTTATCATATTATGTCTCATTTCATGAATCAGATCATAAATTATGTATCATATTGATGCATTGTACCTTTATATACCATATTTTATGGCCTATAGGTCGATGTGGGTGATAGGTCGAATGGCCGATTTTTGGTAAAAATCCAGGTTTAAGTATTAGATAGGTCGAAATGGAATATAGGTCGATGTCGGCAGAGATGAAAACATGAATGGGAGAACACAAAAATATATTGTTTGTGTTTAATAACTGGTGCTAAAACGATGGTAGCCTTCCAAAATAATCAGAGTAATAGGCCTGTTTTACTGTACATTATTAAATAGGAGTGATTAAAAAGCTTACTAGTTGCATTTTATCATACTTAACATCACTCATTACTCGTGTGTACTGATTATGTATACATACATCGCTATTATGTTACCTGTCAAATCATCATTAAATTCTTTACAGTATGCCGTTAACACAAGTGACCTCAATCCTTGTCTTATCCTTACGTTGGCCTAAATTATTATGTAGCTGCAATTGTCAAACAATTAAATACTCAAGGTTTAGTGTCAATTAATTTATGTAACACTTTTTCCAAAACTTTCCCAACTTCAAACACTGCCGCGCGATCCTTATCAGTTGAAGGTCATGTTCCAGTGAACACAGCTTGTAGTGTCCTGAAAGTCTGAATGAAGACTTCAACTTCACAGTGGGGTGCCGAGATGAGGTATCATTCAAAAGTATAAACTGTACAGTATAAATATAATGTAAACAATGTATTTTTATTACACAGTTTCTGACACAGTCTTAAATCCCAATGATATTGTAACTTGAAAGATCATTATGTGTCACTTGATTATGAACACAGTGCATTATGCACACACAAGGTCACATTTAATAATTCTATTAAGTGTAAATACGAATGGGTGTTTGGAGTAGGCCCCTAGATTATCCAGTGAAAAATGTTGAATTACGATGTTAAAATGAGGAATTGCAGATACAAGTTAAATATTTCACTAAGATAAGTCGATGTGGTGAATAGGTCGAGGTCACAACTCTGGAGAAAAAAAATATCGACCTATAGGCCGTAAAATACGGTACATAATATGTATCATATATATCGCTGGACAATATCCTTAAAGTTACAAAATTAAGAGGTTGATAATTTTGGTATATACTTTGATGTGTGTTTGTATGGGAATTGCCCTATACAGGGATAGAAATTTCCTCCTTTTCCAAAACTTTGCTGCAATGTTAAATCTTTATTTTCCCCTTTAAACCCCTACAGGTAAGTTATTTCCCCCCTTTTCCCATTATGGAATCACATCCCTGCTTTATTTTGTCATTACCGTATGTATATAATTATGCTGGTGATGTAATATATAGTGTATAAATCTCTACTTTCTTGTTGTAGGGGAGTTACACGTTGTTACTACAACTAACGCCTATCCTACTTCTAGTCTTTCTGTCACTGTTAAGTAGCTGGTTTGTTAGTGATCCTATGTATAATCTACAAAGAACAGAGTAAGTAAATTTTCAGATTTGATGATATTGTTGTTGTTATTATTTAAGTCATTCTTTAAGTTTTTCTTGATAAATGTTGAATGATAAATAAAAGTCCTGAAAAATAATACATACAATATATCAGGATTGATCAGGCTCCAGATAACGGCTTTTTTTCTTCCAAATTTATAGTCTGTATTTTATTCCTCTAAATTTATAGGCTATAGTCCCAATTGCTAAAATTTTGCTAAAAATTCCCAATCATGAACATAACATCACAGCATTTCATTATTTCATATTTTTATGGTGATATTTTTGGTCATTTTTTTTCTTGAAAGTTAAAATACAGCAGCTTAACAATAAAAAATGATTAAAAAAACAAATTCATGAAACAAAAAACAAAAAAAACATGATAAAATGTAAATATTGTTACCCTAGGTCCTATGTTATAGGACAAGTGACATCTGCAAAAATTCCCAATTTTAAGCCAAAATGATGCGAAATTGCCAATTCCAGAGCCATCTTCCCCAGAAGGTAAGAAAAAGCCCTGGTTAAAATTGTTTTATCCAAACAATGTGTCTAGTTACAAGAGGTAAAGCACCGTGCGCCAGAGAAACTACACCAGAAACCATGTCAATTTTCTTTATTTTTCAATGAAATGATATATTTTTAATGCCCAGAAGATTTACTAAGGGCAGGAAAAGCACATCGATACTGGGCCATGGTTTTACGATGATGTGCAAAATAGACATGAACAAATTTGTGCTTTAAGACGTTTAATCAGGACTGCTATTTTAGCAGAATTAGAGGATACGTCTTAGCACCATGGTACCATAGCGCTTTAAAAGCCTGGGGAGAGTACTGATAACACATAAATTCATAGCTTAGGCCTAGCATTTAAAAGTTATTTATTTTGACCAACCAAGGGTATTAGGAGTGGAACAGTCAGCTGACATTAAAAAAAAAATCATTTCATTTTTTATATATCATGTAATTACATGTATACAAATCTTTATTTCAGCAAATACGCTCATGCACGGAAAACCCAGCACCTCAGTATACCTTATTTTGTAAAAAGTGATTTCCAAGTTGAATATAAGAGTGACTTAAGGAGGATAGAGAGACAAGTCGAAGAAGAATTTATTTCTAACTTACGACAAAATTGTTGGAGAGAGAGGAGTTATAGTAAGTAATTTACCTAAACTTATATCCTTGAGTGAAATTTTGTATAAACTCAAACCCCAGTTTAAAATGACCAAAGTCCCTTTCGCATACTAGCTCTGTGATACTTTAGACAAATTGTGCCCACTATTACCAGCTGAAAGCTTTGTTTTCCTTTGGGACAGAGACAACAATGCCCCCAGGGGCATCCTGTGTTTGGATCATCTGTCTGTCTGTCCATAATTCCGTCCTGCTTACATATAAAGTGCAATATTTCAAGTTTGGATGGTGATACAATAACCAAACATAGACTGTAAGTTCATCTAAGGGTTGCTCACACTTCACTGACATCACATGCCCCTAGGGTTGGGGTTGGGTCAAAATGTAGGACATTAAAAAAATTTGTTGGGACTGGGGGCATCTGTTTCACAAACACATTTTGTTTCTTATAATTTTTTGAGAGGGAGGACTAAAGTTTGGTATAAGTAAATTTTGCTATCGGTGTTTTTTAATCTACATTCAGCTATCATGACATTTTTACAACATTATCAAACAAATAGAATAGCATTTACGACTAGTCTGGGATTCCACTTTTCTGTCTAAAAAGGATGGGAACAGTAGTTCAGCATTAATTTTGTTTCATTTCATTCATCATTTGTATTATAAATGTGATGTAAATGTTAATTTAGATCATCATTTTTGTCTTGCTATGATGAAGTTACGATAGCAAGACAAAGGTGCTGCTTTTCCAATGGTGATGGCATAAAACTTAACGTGTTGCTCCAATGTGAAGATTTGTTTACCAGCTTGCTGTTCAGTTAATATTGGTGCTAGGTTGCTGATATTTGGCCTGAATGTTCCTTGGGGGGCCTAGCATTTGATGTTGTGAAGTTTAATTTAGAATATATTGGGGGGGGGGGATTTTTTAAACGTTTTTTGACATAATGTTTTTCATTTGCGACTATGTTTAGCTCCAATGTTAAGTTTTTGTTACAGGCTGTCTGTTCAGTTGATATTGGTGCCAGTTTGTAATATTTGCCACAAATGTTCCTGGGGGTCTAGTATTGATGTTGTGAAGGAAGATTGGGAAAATTGTTTTTGTTTGTGTTGTTTTTTTAAAGTTTTGAGACCTACAGTTTGATGCAAAAATTTGCTGTATTCAGATCAATGTTAAGTTTTTGTTACTGGTTTGCTGTTCAGTTGATATTAGTACTAGTTTGGTGATACAGTGAAACTTGTATATAATGACCTCCTTAGGGACACAAGAAAACCGGTTTTTATAGGGAGGTGGTCTTTATATAGAGGTTGATTTGTACACAAATAATACTATTGGGGACAGCAAGAAACGGTCTTTGTGACCAGGTCTTTATACACAGGTGGTCACTAAAGCAGGTATTACTGTATTTGGTCTGGATGATTCTGGGATGGGGAAGGGGATTAACTTTGAAGTTAAGAAGTTTGATTGGGAACATTTTTTGTATTTTTTTGAAAATTTTGGTTTTGGACCTACTGTGTCTTGCAAAATATTGCTGTGTTCAGATCAATGTTAAGTTTTCATTAGGGTCTTGGTTCTTGGTTAATGATAGTGTTAGGTTGCTGATAATTTGGATGGAGGTTCCATTAGGGTAGAACATCAGTGCTTATTGATGTGCATTGGGCTATTTGGAGGATATATGCCCCACCCCCTTAAATCTATTCTTTTATGTATTTCTTGAAAACCATTCAAATGTCTATCCCTAAACCATATATATTCTTGTTTGTTATGGATAGATACATATTTCGGTGTATGATAGGGTCCTCAGGGACCCTCTCAACTCCCCCGAAATTTATATTTTTACTTATAAAAGTAAACCATATATATTATTGTTTGACGTTAGAAGACACATTCAGTGGTGCATATAGGGGTTCTGCCCAACCCCCAAAATATACATTTTGCTTATAACTTAAAAACTGTTTACAGCTTCACCCTTATATATTATTGATTGTTCTCGGAAAACACATTCAGTAGTGTATGTGAGGGTACTGCCCTACCCCCTGAAATATATATTTTTATTTATAAATTAAAAACCTTTCACAGCCCCACAATAAACCATATATATTATTGATTGTTATGGGGGAGACACATTTTGTGGTGCATATAAGGGGACCAGCCCCAGCTCCAGGAATATATATTTTTACTTATAACTTGAAATACATTCACTTTCCTGGTTCTACACTTATTAATACTGCATGCTACAGGTATACTTTGTTAATTTAATATCAAAACAGGGATCAGTGAGACATATAATTACATGTAATTCTTGTTTTTGTTTTTCTATAGACTGGAACTGTAAGATTGTACATGTATTTACAATCTAAATTTTACATGTAATTCTTTTTTTGTTTTTCTTTAGACTGGTACTGTAAGATTGTACATGTGTTTAAAATCTAAATTTCAAATTGTAAATTGTCAAAATAACAACTTTGATAAAAGAGAACTCTATTATCCTTGTAGGTAATCAAATGAATAACTATTACTCATTTTTTTTCTTGCAGAAGAAAATATGCTATGGCGAGCAAGGAATTATGCAGATGCAAAACTTTACGAAAAAGCACAAAATATGGCTACACCGTCATGTGATCAGCTTCAGAAAATATATGCCTGATAAATTGTGTTAATTATCATTTGACTGTAAAATAAATCATTTTGATGGAATTTTTTGGGTATGACATAAGTCAGCCACAACCGAGTGTTGTATACTGATAATTGGTATCGGGTATCCCACCATTACGCTATCTTAGCAAGTAGCTGTTGACTGATCATCGAGTTTGGTTTGATAATCAATGGATGTGAGCCAACTCGTATTCCTTTATTGAATTTTTCTAAAAATTGGGGCCATAAAGAATATAATTAACCAAAAAGAGCTAATGAGTATATGGTGAGAATTTCAAACCATTTGATGTGTAACTTTTGATGTTAGTGTAGTACCCTTTCTACATCGTAACTAGACGACTGTTGTGTCATCAGTTGGGTCTGCTTTGTTGAAACAGGGTTTTCCTCTTGTTGTTTTTTTATATCTATTTTAATCAAGAGAGAGCTTTAACATGTTTAAACATCCCTTCTTAAAGTTTGATTTCAATTGACACATGATAAAATACTGCATAGTGAATGTTATATTTAAAAATTTGATTTGTGAATTTTAAAAATGTAAATATTTAGTTAATTATTTCAGTTAAACTACTGCTTTAAATTAAAAAAATGTATAAGGGATGGTACAAGGACCCTATTTTCATATATTCTGGTACTTTAGCATATATTTACAACTGACTTGCTGATATTTGGACATTCTTAGTGCGAATTGGTGGGAACCCTGATTGAAAACACCAGCATGATGGTGAGGTTATTGATTATTTTTGAAAGTTTTAGAAAGTGAATTAAGAAACCCATAATTGACTCATGGTTTAAAAACTTGGTATTTTTTGGTCTCCGGCATCTATCTTTTTAATTGATATATAAAATACATACTCAACATTGTAATCTACCTTGAGAAAAGGAACATTCAGCTCTTTTTTTTAAAGATATTTTAGTTTTTTTACATTTAAAGATTTTAGTTTAGTGGTACTTGGTATCCCAACAAAATATTTCTCAATCAGACATACAACACTACTGGTTCCTGCTCTAATGGCAGGTTACATAATAATAGTGTTAACATTATGGTAAACAGATGATACAGAATTCCATGTACAATTTTTAAAAACAAATATATGAAATTTATGTGCATAATTAATCATAATTGATTTTAAGAGTTACATGCCATCATTCAAGGAAAATAATTTCATAGGGTGCATTTTGTTCTTGGACAGGATGGGGTTAGTAGTTTATTTATTTACAATAACTAGCCATATTCTTCGAGAGTGATAGTTGGTGTGTGACAGAATATCTATATGGTCAAGATTGTGTATTGGATATGTGTGGATGATTACATTTTATTCTAATAACAAGCACAGGTGTATGCATGTATAATATAACAAATTTAAGTTTGTACATATTATTGTGTTGTGTGAAAGGCTCTGTATTTATAACAAACTTTAATGTGATGTTTTAATGTGAAGTTTTGATTTTCCCCGAGTTGCATGCTGATGGATGAATGGCCGGATATTCAGTAAAACACATCTTGATGGTTTTTTTTTGTATTTTATGTAACGTTTCGACTGTAAGTGTGTCATATTTGTATAGTCTCTTCAGTTATCAGGTGCCACAAAAATTGGCGTATTTAGAGTGTAAAATAATGGTTGTTTAGTCTCTCTTTGTTGCACCTGATAGCTTGATATCTTGGCTGTTAAATGAGAATTTATTGTACATTTGATCAGCAGTTTTATTATCATATCTTCACAGTTTTTATATCAACATGGTCTGCTGTGTAGAACATGTGTTATCATTTAGTTTTGTATTTGTTGTAATTAAAATTGAAGTTTAGCAATGTTTTATCCCATGTATGTATGATGTACCAGGGTCAGATTTAAATTGGATTCATGAAAATTAATAACTAGTATCTTATGACATTAATTATTTTCTTCACTCACAGAATCATCGTTCTAATTCAAGTCCGTATATGATAAATCTTGGAATGTTGAATCTACATTTCATCTCAATTTACATTTCATCAAAGATTGTTAAACTTGTTGTAATTTCTGGTTCAAGTTGACCATAAGTTTTGATTGGTAGACTTTCACTTGAGATTTTGATTGGTGGAATCTTGGTGTTGATTGAAGTTAAGTATGTAAAATAATTTTTTATAAACTTAATTTTGTAAACTTAAATAGCTTACTAGAATAAATGGTGATAAATGCCAAAAATACATCCTAAAAAAATGTCTGCACAGATTTCATCACTATGAGAATGGACTCTTTTGAAGTTTTAAAATTTTATCAATCTGAAATTTAAGAACAGCTATTCAAACAAAAGAACTATACACTTGATAAATATAGCAGGATCAAACAAAAATCCCTGTTTTGGCAGGCCCAGTAATGTTTAAAAAAATTCAATTTTTAAAAATAATTTATATATAAAAGTTCAACTAACATATTCATGCATTGTAATTACAACATTTTATATACTGGTAGGTCAGCCATTATCAAGAGCATATAATTGGATATATCATGCTTGTTCATAGGAAACGAAAAAATTAAATATAGCTTTGTTGATTGTGAAGTATTTAGGTAATATGGGTTTATATATTTTGTATAGGAACCCATAAAGGGTCTTTGACTCCTTTTACCCCAGTGCATCTGAATCAAGAGAGAAAGTTTTTAAAACATAGCTATGAATTATATGTTTTCAGTAAATAGGCCTAAAGATATTTCATGATAAAAATTTAAAATGGAATCTCATTTTGAAATCGAGTAGGTCGAAATTTTAGTTACCGGGTATTTAACAGTTGAACGTCCGGTCATGATTTCTATGGATAGATATACACTTGTTGATTGAAATTTCATTAATCTCGAATTGTGGAAATTTTGAGGTAATATGGGTGGTCCCGTCAACTTGGAGATAACAAGATTCTACTGCATATAAAATTTGTTTACGACCATCTATAAGAGGGGTGGGGGTGTATTCTTTCACTTTTACTAACTTCAGTTTAGTACTAAGTTTAACCTGTAGTTGTATCATACACGTTAAGAACCACTTGGGAATTTTGTGATGGTCTGTATTATTATTCACCACATCATTTTTGTGATTGTTCTAGAGTAACAGTAGAGGCACTGTTGATAATATTTCCAAATATTAATTACCCTACTGGTTGTGTCAGAATTGAATCTTATGGTACCAGTAATACCCATTTTTGAAAGGTCAAGGTCACATTGGGATGCATTTTGATGACTAAAATTACATTGATCTGTAATGTTTACGTTAAACCTAATTTTTATTAGCGTAATATTATTCAATTATTGATTGCTTCTGCTTTTGAATTATATTATCATTTTTTTTGTGGATACATTTTGTTTTTCTATCAGTTTGTTCTGAAGTACATAGCAGTGAAGAGAATCCCCCCCAGATGGCATCATGTAATTTAGGAGACCAGGTGTTGTCATGTACTGAAATCTATCAGAAAGAGAATTTCATTAAAGCAAAATAGCAATGCGTGTTAAAAAAACATCAAATTTTCACAAAAAATAAAATTACTCAAGACTCCACAACATTCCCCTCAAGGACTTATTTTTCCTAATTGAAGCACATCCTTGATAGAGCTCCCCAGGTGCCCAAGAGTAAGTAGATTTCTATTTTGATGACATTGTGTTGTTAGTTTTATGTGTTATCTAGAACGTGATAGTTTTACACCATGTATTACTTGACAGATAGCTAGTAGTAGAGAAAAGACAATAACCAGAGTGCATATGTTCAGCATACCATTCGTTGCCATGGCAGTGGTATGATTGACACATGTAATTTTGTTCAGTTTCTCTATCTCGTGAAATTTGTATTTGTTTTTGTCTATATTACTGAATTCTTCTTCATCTGGTAATTTTGCTGCAACTACCAGATATTTTTTTTTTGGGGGGGGAGGGGCTGTCTCGTATATCAAATGTTCATAATTTTACCTAGATCCTTAACCATCAACTTGGATAAATTCTTCAGCTCAACTTTTGTTTATAATTTTAACTGTACATTTGTTATTTTCACTTTCAATCTTATTGGTGCGAAAGAGGGTAATTTTTTTCTTCGTTTACATAGAAACAGCTTAAATTGTGATTTTTTTGTCAAAAGAGAAAAAATAAATAGAAAAACAAATATAAAAATGAGTCTGGTACTTGTAATTTGAAGATGTAATTAACCTGGTTTTTTCATATTTCTATATAAGCTACTGATGAACATTATGTAACTAATTATAAGTGTATGTAATATATATCCAAATGTTTAAAATTCCCAGTTTTATTCTACATTTTATTATCACAATTAAGACTACATTGAGCTACAGTGTTTATTCAATTTGGTGGCATCAGACCCTGGAATAGAAGGGTTTCTGTAATCAGTATTTTGCAAGAGTTACTTCCCTTTGGCAGCCAAATTGTATGATGTATATTTCCTTGATGAATCAAAAGAAGAATACTTATAATGTTTACCCACACTATGGCTATTAAAGGGGAATAACTCCAGCAAAATAAGGCTTCCTGAAACCCATCTGTTGTAGAATCCATTTAAGTAACTCAGATGTACATAAACAGACATTATTAATACAGTGTACTACAAGTATGTATGAAGGTGTGTTGTATTCATTTTTTATTTAAAATACACAGGTACACAAACTTTCATAGGATTGTTACTTGTACCTCATTGTAAATTCTATGTACATAAATTTCCAATACCAGTAAGAGTGTTGATTTTTATGTCTCTCTATATGGGGGAAACTGGCATTAAAGAAAGATTCACACAGGATTGTTAAATTGTTTTTCCTGTCTTCCTAAGATATCGCTAGATCTACAATTCTGTTCACAGTTTCTCAGATTTGATTTAAGTTGTATCTATGCAGGAGAACATCTGCAATACAACTGAGTGCTACTCAGATTTGAGAAGCTTGCTCAATGTCAGCTAATTCTGAAATATGCTGAGCCAAGGTAAGAATATTCTCAGACTTCAAAAACCACATTGCTGTTTTGTATTTGTCCCCTTTTACTGACATTTGAGTAGAGGACTAAAGGATTTATCTGCATCAGTAGCTTTTGATTCAAGTTTTGTGCAGTAAAACCAGCTGTAGCATCCACCTGTGTATAAAGACCAACAGGCCACAAAGACCTGCTGTCACCAGTAGTACCATTTGTGTACAAATCAACCTCTATATAAAGACCATATCTGTATAAAGACTTTCTTGTGGCCCTAAGGAGGTTGTTATATACAAGTTTCACTGTAATTGCTCACCATTCACTTAATATTGGTTTCACAGGTATGGGTGTGTATTGACTCATCAATACTACCAGAACACTTGTTCAGATTTCTATTTGAAGAGCACATATCTTTGACAATGGTCTCTCAAGTTGAAGTAAGATCTCATTGTACAAAGCAGGATGAAATGGCAACATGGCTATTATTGTGAATTCTTCTGGGGTATCCAGATATCAAATTGATTCATGTATTCATTGGATCAAGATTGTTAATAAAATTTGCTTGGTAAACTCAAGGGTGTGATAGTGCTTGTTACCCAGAACTACAGATGTTCAGCTAACATTAGCTGTATGACAAAATCTGTGGACTTGATAATAACTGTTTATCCAGAACTACAGATGTTCAGCTAACACTAGCTGTATGACCAAATCTGTGGACTTGATAATGACTTCACCCAGAACTACAGACGTTAGCTAACATTAGCTGTATGACAAAATCTGTGAACTTGATAATGGCTGTTCATTGAGATTTTTCACCTTTGAGCTTACACAAGCTTTAAAAAAAATCAGTGACCTTCATCAACTTTGTTCATCTCAAACTTGGTTATATTTCAATCTCAAGAGCAATGCTGGTTCATCCAGAACTGCCATGATGGAACTACTATCAGGTAGCATTACAAACTCGAGAACGTTACAGTGGCTGTCACCGATGAACTACCATAGGCTTTGGCT
Organism: Atrina japonica; assembly: GCA_030159075.1. NCBI lineage: Eukaryota > Metazoa > Mollusca > Bivalvia > Pterioida > Pinnidae > Atrina > Atrina japonica. The sequence goes on along the minus strand of BROG01000019.1, from coordinate 1,668,555 downwards.
ATATGACAAACTCAAAACTGTTATGGTGTTTGTTCATCCATAACTTCTGCTGTCAAACTGCCATTAGCTTTGTATGCCCCTTATACCAACAATAATAATGATCTAGTGAACACTCAAAAGCACATACATGTACAATGTATTTATTTTTTAATTGAATTGTGCTCAAATTTTTCACAGGTATTCTCATAAAAACATAAAATACGTTATTCAAAGCAAATGAAACATGGTTTTCCTAATGTATGTATAAAATATCAATATCAATATGATTACATATTAAAAACATTTTCTTCTGTTATTTTGTATAACACATTGTTTTCATTCTTCCTCACTTTGATACATCAAAATATGAAGACAAAAACATAACCTTCTACATCAGATAACGTACAGTGTAGGTGAGAGACTATCAAGTAAAATATCATAAACAAAACATCTGTTGATACAGTCTTAAGTATGTGAAATGTATTTGTAGACCATCTATAACACTAACAAACTAATTATTGGTTCTCAGGAAAAAGAACCAAGTGACAGAGTAAGCCCACTCTTGGAAGTCTATACCATCCTCTTCTAGCAGCATTGGACTATCCTCAGAATGTCCTAATTAACATAATTCTGATGATGAAACTCATTTACCCTTTCAATACAAATGGACTGAGCTGAGTCATTGATGTGAAGCAGGTTCTATTGTTTAATAAGGGTGAATATTAAGTTAAAAAGTAAATCCTCTGAAAATTGTGTCCATACAACGTCTTGTAGATGTTTCTTATGCTATTCAAAATCATCACCAATGTCTAAATAAACATCATAGGCCTCTCTATTACAGTTCCCTTCTGTTGTGAACACATACTTGTGAAACGTACCATCTACACATATAGCTGAAAAAAAAAATGAAATTCAATACATGTATATAGGGCGTACAAATGTATATAATGTTAAAGGCATACAGGCTGTCATTTTGATAATATATACTGGTATATATAAATACTGCGATTAGACCTAAACTTTCATTAAAAAATCTAAAAAGATATGTAGCTGAAGAAATTTTGAACATACATGATACAGTATGCATATCTTGCTGAGATAGAATGAAATACGCCGACAATAGATATTCCTTCCATACATGAAAAAATCCAATGTTAACATGCCTGATATTGACATTTGATTTCTTCTCATAAATTACAATATTACAACAAGGTTTTTGTTTTATCAACCCAGCATTTTTTAATAACATTTTATAAGTATAAAAGATAAAATACCAGTAGGTTTCAGCTTGGGTTGAACCTGCCCTGCCTAGGAATAAAAGAACTGTTACCTTGGTATAAAATGAATGATGACAACATACCATACAATATATTTTTAAACAGCTTTTCTTCAAATCTCAGCAATATTTCACTTCTTTGTGGACAAACACAATTAGTTAAACATTTAACTCTGCTTCCTTTACTCACCCATAACAGAATGACCTTGTCCGAATGCACATATACATGCACGTTCTGCTGCCACGGTAAAACTAGCGAGTCCCCACTGAGAATCCACATAAGTCCCGAGAAAACCCATCTTCTTGAAACTGAAATGAATATCAAGATAATTAACCCGAATAAAAGATTCTAAATATCTCACCAAAATTGCCTGGTCACAAAGACAACAGTTAAATGACTAACCAGAACAGCAATATTTGGTAAATTGATAAAATGATTTTGTCCATATATAGGCCTACCAATAGGTGCTTGTGACCTTGACAATTGATCTTATTACCTTGTATATTTGTCAGAATAATCCTTAGATAATTCCTGACAACTTTCTTATCAATTTGTAAACAAAAAATTCATCAGTTTTGAGTTGACAAGCCATTTGTATAGGTCAACCCTATGTCATTTCAAATGCCCCTTGTGGCTTAATTATGAATATACTTTATTTTTATTTCCAAACAAGACATTGATGTATCAATCATGCATACGAAATCTGATAAACAGGCATGAGAAGAACATTTTAATAATGATGTACCACGCTTGGGCCCTTTTCTCCCCATCTGAAGTGCCTATGAGTATTGGCTCGTTTTCATTCACAACTTCATGCGGCATCACATGGGGATATTCCTGCCAAGTTTGATTACAGTTGGTCCATTACTTCTTGAGATTAAGTAAATAATGTGCAAATGTTAACAACTGACGACACGACAACAGATAAACGATGATCACAAGGAATCATAGTGACTTAAAAGTAGAGGTCTTGTACCATGAGTAAGATATTATATGCCCCCTTTATTGCTTTTGCTTCGATTCTTTTCTTGATTTTTCTGCTAACAGTTCTTTAGCTAAAACAAGAAGTCAAAACGGTCATTAATTGTCACCAAAGTCCCTGTCTTGTCCACAAAGATACTATACCCCACCTACACACACACCAGTACACAAACCATAAAGACAAAGAATGGCAATGCCAAAGGATCACACTAGTTGACTTGAGTAAAAATACACGGGTAAATACTTCAAAGTTTTGGGAGATATAAAAGAGTATATCATGTACTGTATTCCTGGAAATTATGGCTCCCATTATAATCTCGCCATTTTCACCATTATAATAGATGAAGGTGAATTTAAAATGAAAGTGAAACTTAAAAGCTAAATAATTTAACCATGGACATATATGGCATCCTTGAAACTATGGTGATTTAAAGATGGGGTTCAAGATGGGGTGAATATGTTCTTGTGAAAGGGGGGAAATAACGAGGGGTGAACATTTCAAAGTCCCGAATATCGTATTTTCTTCTCATATATATTACATTACTACTTACGTTGAACGCTTATTTAGACTTGTGTTCTCCACAGCAAATATATGAACCGTTCCCTTGTCACTTGATGCACATAAAAATGCTGAATCATGACTAAAAGATATGCTGAAATAGAATAAAAAATTATAAGGTGAGGTTACATAAGAAGCACAACGCTTGATGAGATGGGACTTTCATGGGACAAGTTGGCTGTTCAAGCCAAGACTGGACATGGTGGAGGGAACTGATACAAAGGTGTGTTGATGGATACGGTAATCTATCCTCAGTGGTAAGAATCTGGTTGTCCAAGCCTGAGGAAACCCTTATTTTGTTTTCTTATTTTGTTTGCAATCTTTACAACAAAAATACATTTTAAGAAGAAACTTATCAAAAGTAAAACATTTTCTGTATCAAAATGATTTTCATTTAAAACAAAATGCATGAAAATCATGCCAAAATCATATAAAATGATGACAAACCAAGTATCGCATAAAAATGAATTATGTACATACCAGTACAACATGGCTGGATCCGCTCCTCGTCGTAACTCCACGACTAACTTTTTAGATGGTACATCAAATACTCTTATCAAGGTGCCCTTCAAAACAACATCTACCATGTTTACATGTTTACTTAGTTAATTTTCTATGGCATGTATAAAAAAAACAACTTTAAAAGCTTTTATAAATGTTTCAACATCATACATGGGTTTTCCAAAAGCCATACTGGGTCTGGTTACAGGGCCCATTCCCAAGTGTAATTACACCTCTGTATGTTTCTTTGTATACAAGTGTTAAAGTAATATCAGTGGGGACCCCACTGAAATCTTCACACTTATATTAATTGCAAACAAAGCAACATACAGGTATAATTTATGATAAAGTTTTATTTTAATATAACATGTAAAAGCATGATGTATAGTAAGTTAACAGTTAAAACAAAATTGGCACCCTAACTGAACATAAAAAAGCAGGCATGGAGCTTTTAACATTGATAAAAATTACTATTCATGTCTTAGAGATTCGATGATTAAATAGTTATCATTACAGACAAATTTTAAAGCTTTTTGCTAAATTCCTTACAAATGTCTATCTCACAAAATCTATCAACAATAAAAATATCTCGCTTTCTGTAACGTCAACAGACATACAAATTTTAACAAAAATCATAGACACCTTTTTAGAAGCAGTCGCTAATCGTGTACCGTCCTGATTCAGTGCCAGACAAGCCAACTCGTTCTGATGAGCGTTTATAGTCACCGGGGATGTAGATTGTCCAGGCTGAGTGCATCCTAAGTCCTAGGTGAAAAAAGAAACAGAATTGATGTGGTAGATTCAAACAAAATCTTGATTCATCAAAATAGCATGTAATTGTGTGAATGATAACAGGGATCTTGATAAGCTGTGTAATTTATCTGTTGACAAATTGAACATTTCACAATTAACGTAAACCTGATCATCCCTGGAAAATAATGAACTTTACTTCACGTAGATGACACAGTCCACTCCAGCTGTGTGTCAAAGAGGCAAATGATATTAATCCAGTAAATGTTCATCTTGTAGTTTGCATGTATCTGTCTTGACGAGATACTGGTTGTTTATCTTCATTAACTCAAGTGCTGTAACTAAGCCTGACCTCAAATCATTTAATCAATGGTGTCCATCTTGTTGCCACTTTCATATCAATCTCTTTATTTTTTATTTTGTTATGCATGTTATGAATTTTTCAAATACAGTCAAACCTTGTTATCTCGAAGTCGTCAGAACCAAGCAAAAAGTTCGAGATAAACAGGTCCTCGAGTTAAAAGGTCTGTCACTAAATTTCTCTGATTCCTCTCGTGGGCTCCAGGGTATTGCCAGAATAGCTTACTTGTAGGTCTATATGTACATGTTTATCATTTGTCTCTTATCTTCAGTATACATGCAAGCTGATGGCTACAAGACCATGTGTTTTGTCAAACAATATTGAAAGCAAATAAAAAGGAATTAATTATGTTTGAGTACTTATTTCTTAATACCCAACTGTATTGGTTAGTAAACATCACTCACATTTTAATAGGAACAACCAATGCTGCGTTCTAGGTCATGGAAGTGACACACTCATTGTACATTTAAGAACAGAAAGTCTAAAAAGGCATTCTAGAGAGTAACATTAGCCATGTAAATTAAAGATCAGCGAGTGAAATTACAGAATTTTTGTGACCTACTTAAACAACGATACAGAAAACATATTTTGTTGGCACTAGTCATGTAATCACAATGATTAAATGACGATGTAGAAAAAATTAACTTTGAGATAACTGGTCAATTTCACATTGAAACATTGGGACCATGTTTTAACATTGACATTAGTGGTTTTTCGACTTTTCTGATCTTGAGTTATCGGGTCTTTTTATAGTATGATATAGAAGGAAAATTGCTGGGACCGGTGCTTGATCTCGAGATAACAGGGTTAATCGAGGTTACCGATCTCTACATAACAAGTTTTTACGGTACTGTATGCAAAATTTACTAAATAATTGCAATATGACTTTCTTTTCAAATCAAGATCATAACGATGCAATACAAGCCACCTGTACATCAATCATCTCAATGCCATAAAAACAAAACAGGTAGCCTACCTACTTTAAGTCTTGCTCATGTGTTAAAATCCTAAACATTATGTACAAGCCTTTAAATACATCATTCAAATTTCCCTGGGAAACTTTAAATGTGCCTCAAATTAAAGCACAAGATCATTGGTTTAAACAGTATTTTACTTGGAATTATCAAAGTAAGATTTTACAATGCATATAAAATTTGAATTGAGCAACAATACTTATCTTATGTTAAGCTCGCTTCATATGAATAATAAACGTAACAACTGAATATACAGTTTAAAAAAAAATATATTTTAAGTGAATGAGAAATTAGAATAGAATTAATATAATAACATTCATGACATTGATTGACCAGGATCTTTAGACTATTTATTGGCTGTTACAAAATGAAAATGAGGTGACTGGATGTACACATACTTAATTTGTACACACTGCCTTAACCTACCTTTTATCATGTAGATCATAGTTTCACTAGTCTACTTGGATTTTTAGAAATTAAAAGAAAACACTAACATGTATCCAAATAGACAAGAGAATCTGTTCATATATGTTGATTGTTGTTACATAGTAGGTCATGTGATATTGAGACATTTTGTTACAAGGCATTTAATTGGCAAATTTCAAAGTACTTTTGTTAAGGGTCCAGACACTCCTGCATGGACTTTAAGTAGACTTTAGATAAATTTACAAATGCTGGTATTTGAACACTGTAAGTTAAATTATGAATAGTAACAGGATGGTGAGCTTACCACTATTTGAACACTACCACACTTGTATCCAGGGAATACCAGTATTTGTCCAGATGCACTGACTTCACACAAACCTGGTTATAAAGCAGAGTTAAAAAGTTTATCATACTAATCTAAATGTGTGTGTGTGTGTGTGTGTAGGTAGGTGTGTGTGTTAAATTTGCATGCATGGATATATGTATGTGTGTGTTTGTGTGTGTGTGTGTGAGAGAGAGAGAGAGAGAGAGAGAGAGAGAGAGAGAGAGAGAGAGAGAGAGAGAGAGAGAGAGGAGACTGACTTCTGTGATCAAGTATTCATGTATTATCAACAAAGAGTAAATTGACAAAAAGTGTCTAGTGTTTTTATCTCTGTACAAATTACAATATTTTCACATGCATTCTACAAATGAGATCAAAACAGCGATTTGTTTAGTTAGTCTCTGTCTTGACATTAAAAATCACCATACTAAAAATAAACAAGAGTTCAAAACGAAACTTTGACGAAACTCCCCACTACCACCCCTTAGCAAAAAAGAGTAAAAAACAAACAAAACAAAAAGATAGGAACATACAAACAGTTTGCAATCTTTGTATTACTTACCCTTTGGGTTATCTCTAGTATCAAAAGAATATAATTTTTGTGGTTTGTTTGGAAAACTGAATACGTGGACTTGATTTCTTAGGACTGCAATAAGTCTGTAAAAGAGAAAAAGTGAAAATCAGTCATGCCATCAAATTAAAGATTCTGTTAAGTAAAGAGAAACCATAAAGCTAGGTTTTGACTTTTAAAATCTAAAACAACCTTTAAAGACAGTATAAGGGTTAAATTCTATGGATTATAACTTTCATATTTTTCTCTCTTGTCATTTTTCACTAATTTGCAGATCAGAAGTATCATAAGTTTAACATCACATCCTGCAAAGGAATTCATGGATTTATCAACACTATAAATTTAGCATTATAAACACGACGATTTATCCCCCCCATCAATTCTCAGAACTGATTTGGACCTGATGATCTGAGAATATACTAAACTTAGTTTACTCAGATTGATTTCAGGGTTACCAAAAGTTAAGAATAATTTCAGACTTACGATTACACTTCAGTTTTGGACACTGGGCATCGAGTTTCATTACAAAAAGCCAATAAAAAAAAAATAAAAAAACCCAAAAAACAACAGAAAAAATATATCACTTTTAGTTCATTTGAATATATATAAATATATAGCAGTGAATGGATACATATATGTACTAATCTATAGGAAATATAACATTTATTGTTTAGTTCTTTGTACCAGCATAAAACATTAAAATGAAATGTTACCTATCATGTTTCATTCTAACTGTAACGACAGGTTGGGAGAAGGTTATATCTATCACTGCTTTCCTTTGATTGTCTTTCTGTGCCTCATCCCAGATCACAACTGTAAAATAAAAGTCAACAAACACCCTTTATTGACAAAGATTTCAACAAAATGTGTTTTCTTTTTAACACAAATTTCCCGGAGCATGGCCAAATTATCATAAAGCTAAGTCTATTACATGTAATCTCAATTTTATCCCTGGGACAGTGTAACTATTTCCGTAGATACCATCTGAAAACACAAAACTTTAACCTCAAATGAACATTTTTGTATACTGGTATTTATTGCATACGATTATATATGATGATGTAAACCATACCTCATCTGAAGAAAAAATCAGAAGTATTGAAAAAATCAAGTTTTGAGTACCATACTCCTGTGGGAAAATAACAAAATTGACTCAATGATTTGATGAGAATGAAAAAAAGTTGAGTTTGAGCATTAAGTTTTCTCAAGCTGGCAACTCCCCTATCCAGAGTCAAAGGTTATAAAACTTCCTTCACACTCAACTCCTAGCTGAACTCAACTCCTAATCTCAGAACTCTCAACTGATCAGGTGGCCTCTGCGGCCGAATGGTTAGAGCACTGCTCTAACTTTGAACCATGAAGTCTCTCACTTCTGGTCTGACTGGAACCTAAGCTGAATATTGTGAGAAAGTTTTCCAGTTTACTTGCGGAAGGCCGATGGTCTCTTCCTGGTTACATTGCCACTAGGCTCTCTCCTCCATCATTAAAAAAAAAAAAACCCACACAAATCAAAATTCAAATTCTGACATTACACATTGTAAATGTGTTATTTGATTTGTTGAGTTTCAGATAATAACCTTTCAGCTGAGCATGAAAATTTTTTATAATCCTGTGACCAGATGATCACTATACATGTATAAACAAGGTAAGGTTTAATCTAGTATTGTATTAATAATTGGTAAATTTTCTTAATCAAACAAAAGTCAACTCATAAATCTATTCAAGGAATACTAAAAATTCAAATTTATCTTCTCTATACCTGCTTTTTCATCAAATCGGGGAAAATTTCCTCCACCAACAATTCCAATCAGATTGGTTCGGAATAACATCTCTGCACAGGCGATGCTGCCCACATGTTCCTGACCTGAAATAATTTTTTTTTCATATATCTACAAAACTAAATTTGAATTTGTCTTGACTATTGTAAACATCCTAGGTGGTCTGTTGAGAGTCATGATAAAAAGAAATATTACATCAAGTGGATTTCCAACTGACTTTTATGAGGATTTCATTTTCTCTAAATGCTGTTCATCTTCCCTCCGGTAAAAATTTTACTATAGTAATGCAGGGAAATCTGTGCAAGGCAGAATGTTTTTGGAAAACACAGTATTACTATGGATGTTGATAGAACCCCCATGTGCTACATTATCTTAGTACGCTTGTAGTTTATACCTAATAATTTTTTCCAGTGTTCAACATGTTCAAAAATATCTATAGCTTTTTGTGGGTACATTGTATAGTAATCCAAATTTCTCGTGGTCACTCAAAATATGCAACAGAATATTATAATACTGGCCTTGCAAGTTGAAGGATTCAGGTATGAATTCAAACTCAAGACACTTTAACACAGACAGTTCCTTCACCAGGTATTACAACTAGGTTGTGGGTTTCTGCTTATGTCTTTTGATGTGGTCACAATAGATACAACACAATAAAAAGCTCTCTTTGTAATGATACAAGTCTATCACAGGTCAATGTAATAGACACAATACAATAAAGAACTCTCTTTGTATTGATACAAGTCTATCACAGGTCAATGTAATAGACACAACACAATAAAAAGCTCTCTTTGTATTGATACAAGTCTGTAGCACAGGTAAATACTTGAAGCACTTTATCTATAGCCAGAGTCAACTCAATGTAGATGAACAATTTCTGGCAGGATGTAAAACAAAACAAAACCTTTACTTCCTATTATTGAAAAATGATTAAAGATATTAAATATGTTTCTTTGAGTAGAGAGGACATACTTAGATACAGCTTCTGTGTAAGTGGTTCTACATTGTAAATTCTTAATCCTGTCTCTGTGGCACAAGTAAAACAACCTGGAAATAGAGAGAACTATTTCAAAACATACATTACAGATACTGAAATCAAACAAATCCTTATAAATAAATTACAATGTTATGTCCTTTGTTGGAAGAAATAATTCTACAATGTATTATCAGTTCCTATTACTTGGTTGTGTGCGTAACTGTATCTCATTTTGAACTCAAAGATCAAAGAATGAGCATATTTTATAAATTGTGAGGTGATATTTTATTCATGGCATATACATATACGGAGTACATATACAGAGTACATGTACTGTGTATGGTGTATTATGTATCTTTTTTTTTCACATGTAGGCCTAAATCACTACATGTGACATCTTACATGTACAAATGTACTTATGATTGAGATATACTTTTTGTGAAAGGAGTTCATTCACAGAATGTTGTGTTTAGGGTCAGACATTTATTTTCATTTTATTGTTTTCGGTTATTATAGGTACTTGGTGGGTAGAACATAATAACATTGAATGAATGACTTTAGCCAACTTCAACAACCTAAAAGCCTGGAATCTGACATTTTCTTAATATGGGTGTTATATAGTTTATATAAGAAACCCACAAAGTGTCTTGGACTATATAGCTACAATGTGTATTATCATCTCATGTGTACATCAATCTAGTTAAAAATCCATCTATCACCACTCTATTTTTTTTATATGTTACATAGAGGACCTAACGCAATCTGCTATGAGGTCACGTGCGGATGACCTAATAGGTCTGTCAATTTTTACCAGTGAAAATGTGACTTGCGCAATCTTGTAAGCGATCAAATGGACAACAGATGTAAACATTTTTAACATTATAAACTACACTAAGCACATAAAATCCAGAAGTAAAGAAGTCTTTTCATAACCTTGGATGGATATGAATCACAAAAGATATTCCAATGAAATTTAGCTGACTGACGGTTTCCTTTTCATAAAATGAATTACATTGTACATCTCTTTGCCATCCAATAAACATTAAGACCTTTTGCAAGTTGCATTTTCATTGGTCGAACATTACACAACTATGAGTGGTCATTTACAGGTGACCCATAGTAGATTGCTTTAAACAATTTACAGAAAAGAGAGTGATAAAGATATTGATTTTTAATCAGATTGTGTGTACATGTACCTTATAGTGGGGGATTAAATTTAAAGGACAATACAACGATTGAATGAATGACATTTTTCAGGTTTTTAATTAGATTGTACCTCATATTATACATGTACATTATATTGGGGGGGGGGGGGGTTTAAGTATAAAAAACAACTCAATGAATGATATTTTTCTGCTAGTAGAAACATTTTATGATGGTAAAAAACTACAAAAAATAAAATCTTATTATGAACTTTGGTGAGAAAGCATTTTTACACAATGATCTGTGAAACAGCTCTCTTAAAATATTTGATTATACGTTTTTATGATAAGATAAGAAGATAGGATTAAAAAATATTATTTTAATTTGGCATGTAAAAAACATAAAAACACATTAAACACTCTGAATCTTGAGTTTTTAACCGAATATATAAAACGTACACCGGTACATAACAAATAAATGTTTCTGATTTACCATGATCTTGGTTATAACGCAGGGAAAGTACTCCTCTTGTAGACATCACAAATGTTCTTTATCAACTCATTTCACACAAGGGTCGTCCTATAATTATAGAAAAGATAAATCTAACAAAGACAAAAACAAGAAAAAAAAAGTTTTCAATCTCCGAGTAATTTTCCTCTTCCATGTCTGCTGCACATCATATTAAACTTTTTCACATTGATTAATGCTAATTTCGGGGTATCGATGAAATATATCTGTAGGTTTATTTTAGCTTTTATGTTATACTGAGACTGTCTATTGATATCCTGAAAGCTCCTAAAACTAAAAGGCTAAATATAAATAACACATCAGGACCCGAAATCACCAAATTTACTCAATACTCGGTCAGCACCACAGCAGTCTGGAAACATTCCATCCTCAATACTAAAATTGGGTTTGAAATATGATTGTAATTTGAATAAACTATAATTTTACAGATAATAAAAGCTTTCAGTAAAATATTACCTTCACTTATTTACGGAGATTCATTGAATGTATAGGTGAAAATTTAGACAACTTTCCTTTCTCTGTCCCATCTGGTTTACCTCAAAACAAAAACAACAACAGAACGCTTGTAGAGAACAGTGAAGTGTACTGATGTTAGAGCTTTACATTGACGTAGATTATCACAACATATGATCAATAATCAGCTGATGTGCTAATAAATAAAATAAAATAACGACAACGTCAAACACATTGATTTTTTTCTATCACTTTATTACCGTTACTCTTTAATTTAAACTGAATAAGTGTCAAAACGGTTTATCAATGATGAATTCAATAAAAGTAGTGACTCCAGAATGCAGGTCGTATCCGTTAAAATTTCGCTTTCGTAGATCCAATCTTTTCCCGTCCTGAGTTATTTTAGTGAATACAAATTAAAGATTAAAATTGGAAAATCGAATAAACATATTTATAACTTTTATACGGGTAAAAATCTTATTTAAATATACATTAAATTTCTGAAAAATATCATCACTCAATAATATAGATTACTGAAAGGGTATAGTTTTAAAATCAGTAACTCAGTACTGTATTTTCGTTTTGTTATTGTTATTTCGAGCATTAATCATGGCGACGTCGAAGGGAGCGAACACGTACAATCGTCAAAATTGGGAAGATTCGGTATATTTATGTGATTTCTATTTTTAAGATAATCGTTACATAAGATCAAAATACTGCTTAGGTACTGTAGCACTAGACTTTTCATCGATTTACAATAAGCAGAAATCTGTATCAATCAAACAGTGCTGACGTATAAGGCCATTATTATTAATATTAATACCGGCAATTCGTCGATTTCACGATTTTAACTTTAAGGGCCCATCGAATTACCACAAACTATCCTATAATTATAATACCACATACTAACCCGTACTACTACATATCACTACTTAATAAGTCGTTTTGACATAAATTCAGGACTCACCCTGGACACAGAAAACTGTTAGCCAAAATATTGGCTAACCAGGATTTTTTTAGCCAATTAAAATTGTATTTAGCCAGGAGGTCAATGAATATTGATACCAAATTATTTTAAATATGTGGTTTTTAATTTTATAGAAATTTTTTTTTTTAATAAATACTGGTACAATGATACACATGAAACATGACCTAAAATATTAGCCAGAAAATTACCCAATAGGGAACTTTCGAGATAGTCCGGATTACCGTTATGATCCTGCATTTATTTGCTCATTCTCGATTTTGTTCCTAATATGTTCTTCCAGTTTTCATATTTACCTTCACAATGTATAATGGTTAATGGAAATATTTTTACTTTTTAGTGCATTAAATTTATTTTGTATAAAGAAACCCAAGAGAGTCTTAAAACATACCACAGTGGGTTATTTAGTGAAATGCCAAATTACTGAAATGTATCAGACAGAGAAAAATGTGTGAACAGACTGGTAATCGAACCCAGGACCTTCCAAACACTTGCAGGGCACTTTTACCAGTTGTGCTATGGGGGCTATCTATATATTAATGAAAACGGAAATAACATTGAGGAACATTTTTCTAGAATCACGCAACTGGCGATAATAAAAGCAGGATTATAATGGTTATCCGCGCCAACTCGAAAGTTCCCTATTACATTTTTTTTCTAGCCAATCTTAAAAAAATTAGTCAGTGGCTACATTGGCTAATGACAAGGTGAGCCCTGAAATTAATATGAACTAAAGCATTGCCTTGAAGCGAGCACAGCTTTGTCTTTGTGACATCGTAATGTAACATTAATTTAAATGCAGCCAATGTATGTTCAGCTCATTTTCTTCCCCCTTACCATAAAGTGTTGGCGTAAAATCATGTTGGAATTGTTGCCAAATTATAGATAAGGCGTATTTGAAATTGTTTTATTGGAACAATGATATGTTGGTAATCCATCTAGGCTGTTACTGATCCGGGTATTACGGAATCGGACTGTCATTACTAGGCTGTTACTAATCTGGCTATTACGGGATCAGGCTGTCCACAAACACATTTATACTCAACCACGTGTATAATTCAACCAATCAGATTAGACATTTACGGCAGCCATGTTTCTAGAAACCCGTATGCTGAGCCTTGTTTTCGATGTACCGGTTGAAACTTTTGAAGCCCATAGTATACACCAGAAGACTCTGACCGTAAGAGGGCGTTGTAATTATTGGACTTGACTCAAGTTGCAACATTTCTACAATAAAGAGTTCGCTGCACTTGCATATCAAATTATTTACATAAAAAAGTTTATTTTTAGCAATAAATCCAAGTCAGATACTAGTGAAACCTTAATCCGGAATATGTCTTATTTCCATTAGTGGAACTCTTCATATTAAAAGTGCTTTTAGTAGTTTTTCATTGACAATGTGTAAACAAATGAACTTCAATATGGCGGCAAATACAATTTAAAGTATTTTACAGTGCGATTTGTTAGGGTAAATATTGAAGTACAAAGTAATTCAACATTCCAACAAGAAAAAAGATACATTCTTGACCTATGTAAGATTTGCGGACCCAATAAATTTGCCCAATGGCGAGGGTATGACACAATATTTATTTTAGTTCCTTGTCGTCTTACTAAATCTAGCCACATTTTGGGACTATTGCCAACCTTTTGGCAGCTGGTAAAATTGAATATCTGTTTTTTCTGTTATCTGAGATGCAGTATACTGTGATGAAGTGTTTCACAGGCATATTTGACATCCATTTCAATCTATCAAGCTACTTTGTTTTTATTTACACGATGTCCCTGTAATCTTATGAGATCTTGTGAGATTTGAGGTATTTTTGTTCTTCTCGTCAAAAAGAGAGTGATTAAAGGGCAGTTACTCTGATACAGTGGTAATAAGAAGTATTGGTTTACCCGGCTTGAACATGCATATCTCACTTAGATTTATTGCTAAAAATCTATCTTTTTATCATAAATAATTTGATAGTTTGTATCAAAATGACTTAGTAAGTAATAATACAATGTATGTGGTATTATTAGGGTAGTATGTGGTAAATCGACGTGCCATGATTTAAAAAAACTCAGAATGACGAAATGCCCGTTTCAGCTCTGTTGTATAAACCAGCATTACAATTAGGCCTATTGGCACTGTATTAAATATATCAAGGGCTGGTATTAATATGATAAGGCATTGCCTATAAGAGAGTGTAGTATATATAATAATTACACAGGTAACCTATGGAGAGAGCGAAACTAGCTGAAAGCATTCATCAATAATTTTACATGTTCAGTTAATGCCTTAGGGGTTTCTGTCATGTTGCCCCCCGCTGTCGGGCAACACAACAGAATCTCCAAAGGGAAATACTATTCAGTGCTTTTATCTTGTAAATTAGGGGTGAATCAATATACCGATATATATCGGTTCATACTGGTATCACTAGTCCTTTCAATATATCGATACACGAAATTGTCCGTACTGGTACACAAGACAGTATTATTATAGGTCTTCAAAACATTTCTAAATCGCATTGAATTTTTTAAGCATCTGTGTGAAACGGATCAAAATAGAGCCCATGTATACATCCCGCAGCCATGTCACCTCCGAGGTCGAAGAACACGGAATTACTTTAAGAAAGTAAATGACGATATTCACCGAATGTAATTGTAATGTTTGCACATCAAGAGGCAGCAGTAACATGGCAACACACCTGAAATGTCTAAAATCAGTGTTTTGTGCAATAGGAGTGTTAATTCACACCAACTGACGAAACTAAACACTGACAGTTTGCAGAGTTCAGCAAATGGCAACACCGGATTAAAATCATGTATTTAAATTCATACTCAAAAATAATACTCAATAGTGAATGATGCATTTATTTTTATCTTTCATATTATCTTTGTTGTTAACATAATATTTTATCTAAGATTTGTGATGATTTTTTTGAAAAAATACACTTGGTTATCTGACCTAGTTTTAGTAGTTTGCGATAGGTCATTCACTGTTTGTATAATGATGATTTATTCTGCCGTAAAACATTTAGTACAGTACATTATGCTTGGTAATGATTTCAGAAAGCACAAATATGTAGAATTTTAACATAGAAGATGTAAATTAAACTCGATTAAATTTAAATTAAACTTAAATTGTTGTGTTTTGAGACTTGACCAATACATCAATACATTTTGTATTGAAAAAACAAATATTCAGTAGGTATTATATCGAAAAATTTCAATCAATACACAGACCTACAATATATTATTATACAATGTACATTGTACATGTAGGAAAGTCATAAAATTTCTTGTTTCTTTTTTAGGAGTTTCCAATTTTGTGTCAAACATGTTTAGGTGACAATCCTTACATCCGCATGGTGAGTAAATGTTTTTGTCATAATTAATGTTTGTCATATAAATCTGTATCAGAATAACTTAGTGATTCAGCAAGCTTGGTATTGTCCTGACTCCTGGAATTTTGAAATAACAAGGATGAAAATTTTCCATCATTTGAGGAATTCCTCCCTTTCCAAAGTTTGATGCAAACTTTATTCTTTATATTTCATAATAAAAGCCTTCAAAAGTAACAATTTTAATTTTTTCCTCCTCTCCATATTTTCATCACTGAAATAAAATGTTAAATTTTTCATTTTGAGGAGATAAAATATTTTTCACATTTGCATGGGCATCTTTTTTCAGTTGTTAGATATGATTTTGTCTTTGCAGATGAAAGATCGGTACGGCAAGGAATGTAAAATCTGTGTCCGGCCATTCACAGTCTTCAGATGGTGTCCAGGAGCGCGAATGAGATTTAAGAAGACAGAAGTTTGTCAGACATGTTCAAAGTTAAAGAATGTCTGCCAAACATGTTTATTAGATCTTGAATATGGTAAGTAAGACTTCAACCAATCAATCATTTTTCCTTACTTGAAAATCAATTTCTCCCTGATATCTGTTAACCATAAACATCTAAAACAAAACAATAAAATATTTATGTCATAGTAGGACAAAAAATTCATGGGTAAATTTACCATTGAAAATTTCTACATATAAAAGGAATAATTTGAGATCTGGATATATATATCACTGATACATATGTAGATGGCATATGTACATTTAGACTATCTGTTTGTCACTTAAGAAATAATATTGGAGCAAAGGCAGGTGAAAACACAAGTAGGTTAATCACGGAAATCTTGTGCAGAAAATAGGTAACTTTTAGAAGGGGGTGTTTTTCTAACCTTGCAGAGTGAGAGGAATAGTCTGCAAGAAATAGAAATCATTTCAATACAGTAGAACCAGGTAATCTTGTAGAAGCATGTTGAACATTACTGTAGGATTTAAGGGGAGAGTTGTCCAAAACTTGATATTTTAACACTAATGAAGTATAGTACAATGTACCATGTGGGTGCACAAAACACAATGAAAAATCATTCTAAACCATAGTGAAAAATGGAAATCCAGGTGGAAGTATACCTGTTTGTGCTGTAAAAACACCTGTAAATCAGTAAATGTTGGCATATCATTTATGATGTATTCACTGTGAGATTCTGTTACTAATCTGTGCCAGGGATGTATAACTTGAACAGCCTTTGATACAAAAGTCAGATGTCAATACATAGTTAATTATATGTTTATTTTACTGAGTTCCACCTAGAAATTTTGAGGGGCTGGGATTTCTCACAAAAGGGAGAACATTTTTTGCATCCATCAAAAATGGGCACTTACTACACATCCATGAAAATTATCCAGTAACTTTTCCCACATGACCAACATTTTCATAAATATATTTGATGATCCTATCTTTACTTACACAATATTGCATTGATTTAATTAAAGGAAATGGATATTACAGAACTGTGCACTTTCTCCTGGGTATATAAACAGGGTGCAGGGCATGTTGGGGTACATGTTAAAAAGGGCAGTTTGTTACAAAAGTGGCACAGGGCAGGACAGCCTGTTGAAACGCTATAGCTGGAATTCCATTTTATGATGCATGTCAAGTAACTTTACGTGAGAAATTGAAAGTGGGATGTAAAACAGTAAATAAAGAACTATTTCACTGTAGTTTTTTTTATCATTATCAAAATAAATATTCTATTATGTTATAGGTTTACCTGTACAGGTGAGAGATGCAGCATTGAAATTACAAGACACCATGCCTAAATCGGATGTCAATAAAGAGTACTACACACAGAATATGGAAAGAGAGGTAACTGTTTTATTTACTTACCTTTATCTCATCACTTTTTTTTCTGTAATTTAGTCTTAACATTGAGATTGTCAGCGCTCTACAATGCAACCAAATCAGTCGCAAATGCAATAATTTTTTAGGTTTTGGCGAGTGTTTATCCTCATTCAGTCGCCACATTGCGACCAGTTTTTTTCCGAGCCGGAAATCAAAAGTTTGTCCGTTTTCACTATCAAATTACATTATCGAAATCATGGTCTGTTATGTGCTTTACAACAACCAATTGGTTATATAGTTTCGATAAACTAAAGTGTCTAACTCACGTGGATTACTGTATAAAAAACATGTTGTATGCTCTCATGTTTTTGACTTGAAATTTTCCTTACATCACACAATGACATTTTCTTTTCTCTGTCGATTTCAACAGAAGCATCATTAGACATTAAAACGATCTTGGTTAAAGGAATACTGGAACCGAGTTATGGCTAGTGTTCGACTAGGCCGAACTTTCTGCCCCGATTTCGATTTTAATTTAAGAGATTTTTTAGTGGTAAAATCAGGGCAGCAAGTTCGACCTAGTGTTCAACGAGGAGGGCAGGCAGACCACAGCCTAATCCCTTTGTGTTGCCCCACGATAAAACGGCCGTGACAGAATCCCCAAAGGGAACAGGTTGGAATTGGAAATTTTTATCTGTAAATTAAAATCGAGAGTCAAACACCTGATTGTCGGACAAACACCTATAAATTAAAGAACTTTATAGGTGTTTGTCTGATGATCAGGTCACGGGTGTTTGACTCTAGATTTTAACTTACAGACAAAATTTACAATTCTTGTGCGCAGGCTTTGTTTTGTAAATTCTGTCAAAAAGAAACTGGCATAACAAATTTAAAAATGAAGTTTAAGGTTGCTTCAGTATTAGAGCAACAAATATGAAAAATATAGGCATATAAACACTCCTGGATTGAGAAAAAAATGCACAAAAAGGTCAACATGCAGTTAATAACCTTGTTTTAAATGGATTGAAACAATAAAATGTTATATCAACTTAAAAAATTTATATTTTATTTCATTTCTGTATTTTCATCCAGTGGATTTTTTTAAGAACACACACACACACACACACACACACTAACACACACACACATATATATAAAAACCACTATGGGGAATTACAAAAATGGTCTTTATAGACAGGTGGTATTTATATACAGGTTCACATGTGATATTATGAAATCCAAAGTATCGGAGATGACTTTCATTATTTCCAACTACATATTTCTTCCCTGGTTGGATGTTTCATTTAGTAATTCAATGTATATTGTATTTATTTACTTAAATGATTTTCCTAACTCCAGGGTCTGGAAAATTGGAAAATATTCATTTTTTTAAAATTCAAAATTGGGAATTTTTGCATATTTTTGGGAAAATACAAGCCATTTTTCCATTGCGAAGGGTCCTGTAACTGGACCAAAAATAGGCATAGGAAAATCACTGTCACTAATACATGTATAACATGTAAATAATGAGAATAAGAAATAATTCAATCTTTTAAGTAAAATTAATTTATGATGTAATTGAATTATATACATGTACATCGAGGATACGGCACATTATTAAAACTGAGACAAATATCTAAAATGTGCTCAAAGTCGTTGGTCTGTGTTGTTAAGTCACACAGAAGTGTAAGAATATACAGAAAGTTGTAGATCATGTAGATAGATGAATTTTATTTAATTTTCATTTTATTTGACATAATCCAATGCTACGAGTGCTGGTGATTTTACTCTTTGGATTGAGATGTTGACTTGCTAATCAAGTGATGTTTGATAAGATAAGATGTAAGACATTTACCCCATTGCACTCCAGAATATGAGAAAAAACAAAAAGTTCCTTGCTGGCTAGTAAAATTTCTGGTTCACTGGCCAAATGAAGAGTGATTTGTTTAGTGTTATAGAGCCCTGATTTTAATGATTTCAAAGTATTGTTTACAAACTTTATCAGATACTATGTTCTTGGTCATACATTTTAGCATAGTAATATTGCCCATATTCCCAGATGCTTATTAAGAAATGGAAGGTATGTAGTAATAAAACTTACACCTGGGCTTATGAATAAAATGTAGATTTAAGTTTGTGGAAATCATGGCCCATGAGGTTAGGAAGGGCTAGAATATACTGTATAGTTGTGTAAATTCACGAGGAGAAAATTTGGCATTTTTCTGAAAGGAACTTATTCATGGCTTTTAAATTTTTGTGCAAGACCGTTTCCAGTACTGAAGTGTGATAGGATTTGAAGTAAAGCTGATAAAATTGTGCCTTTTGTGAATACAATATCTGGTTATATATATGAATGAATTTTGATTGGTAAAAACTTTTTATAATTTTTATCGGTAACATATTGTATATTTGATACGTCATGAGTATTAAGTATTGTATTCAAGGGTATTTATTTTTGTGGTATTTTCTTTTACTGGGAATATAGCAAAATTAAAAACCCTGCGAATAAAAGCACATATACAGTAAAAGGGAATGATCTTGAAATTCATGGGACCACTTATTTAACTATGAGACATCCGAAGTTCAAGATAGCAAAAATTGTCACTTCAAATATTTTCTGTCTCTGTTGGACAATGAAAACTTTCTCAACTCATCAGACTTTGATATATCCACAGGGGTCAACAATCATAAATTTGCAGGACAAGTGGTATTGAAATCTACATGTCAAAAGGCAAAAATGACATGTCAGAAAAAACAAGCTCAACATCTGAAATAATATGTTATTTTGTGCTGAAACAAGTAATTTCTATTAAACTAATTTTTGTCTACAACAATTTCACTTGTCCCTTTGGACAAGTGAGCAGTAACATTTACTTGTCCAACTGCAAAATTGACTTGTCCTGGACAGTCTGACAAACATTCCTTTGTATTACATAAGATTTTGATTTTGTGGAATTGATATGGAATCTTTCATCCAACAAATTTTGAACATTGACTTTGACCTTTTTAGTCTAATGTCATTGAAGTTCCTCTAATACTTAAGATACTAAGTATTCCTTTGCCAAGTGCTCGGACATGGGAAATGAAAGTAACAAGATTTTCAACAAAGGTTATGAACTTCGTTACAAATCATACCTCTGTATAACAGGTGACATCTCCATATAAACTGTGTCATCTCCATATAAACTCTGACATCTGTGTATAAACTGTGACATCTCAGTATAAATCAGGGCTCAACACTAAGGCATGTCTGACCGACCCTGATTAGTAAAAGATTGGTCCGGTCTAGTTATTTTGTGTCAAAGTAGCATGACTGGTCGGGTTGAAAATATCACTCAAATAGACTGAAGATTTATTATTAAAAAAATTGTTGTGGAAAACCATTTTGTTCTTTTTGTAATTTATTTACCAATAGTGAGACATTTATTTACTTTACTGGTGATTGTGATAATAGATATGCCGCTGATATTACTTGCCATATAGACTTACTTTCATTTCGTCAGTTTTGTTGCCATATAACGTAAGACGCCCTCTGGTGAGAGATTGGTATATAAAATAACCGGAATAATAGTAATATAACCAGGATGATGCATAAAGCCATTGGAATGACACATCAGATAATGTTTTCGTCATTTTTAGATTATTTATATACAGCTAAGAAGAATAAACTATTTCAATGTGAGAAGGGAAATGGTGTTCTAGGAATTTTACTACAAATTGTACGAGTAGTTACGTCGGGTTCAGTATCACACTAGTACTGATATGGCATAAATATGAAAAGCTTCACTGGCCTAGCCTAGGCATATTTTGATTTAACCGGGCATTTGTTTCTTTTTTGATAGTTTTATTTGAATTGAGTCACAATATCTCAGATCACCTTACAATAACTATCAATATCTGTTTACACTGAGTGACTGACGACGGCTTCTTTATAGTAGTGAAGGCATAACTAGAGATGAGGGTGTATCAACTCAAAAGATACTTTGTATTTAAATATTTTGTAAAAATGATATTGTTTGCCATATTTACTCAATTTGAAACAGAAAAAACATATTTCTTTTATATGTATACAAGTTTTAATGCAATGATTAATTAAAATTCTGAAAGTATGAAAGTGTTACCTTTCTTTTTGGACACCCTGTATCTATGATGCTTGTGGGCATCACCATCTTTCCATTATTTTGTAATTGTTCATATGTATCATATAGTTTTTCCTATCATTACTTCAATCTGCATTATTGATATATATTATGAAATTTACAGGGGTTTGTAAGACTTATTTCCGTTTTATAGATAAACGTCTTTTACTCGAATTTAATTTAATTTACCAATTTTGCTAAAAACGTGTATTTTTGTGTTTCAAAATCTTTCCAGATTTGTAGGTGAAGGATCTGTCGGGGTAGAATTTAACTTTTCTGTCTCACCAGTCGGTCAGACTAGTTGGAAACAAATTTTACTAGTCCTTTGTAAATTCACTAGTCCCAAAGTGTTACAAGGAATTATCAATTTGGCATGTATTTACAGAAATGGTACCAGAATTACCTAAGTTATCAATTTTTGTGTTTTATATGGTAATAAGTCAAAGTAACAATGATTATCTTAGTTTAAGTTTCAGATTAAGTAAATCAGGTGCTACATACATTATATACTCACTAATCATTTCTCATGTTCATATTCCAATGTTCATACATATTTTTTTACTAGTCAACTGGACTAGCTGAAGCACAACTTTGATTAGTCCACTGCAAAAGTGACTAGTCTCAGACTGGCAGACTACTACTAATTTTGAACCCTGGTCAATATCTTTTTTTCAGTCCTTAGTATGACCTGGGACCTTCAGCTGGCAAGTTGAACCCTCTACCATAATATTGCTGCAAGCAATATATTGTCAAATAAAATGTACAATAACGGACTAATGGCTTCGTTGTGTATTTGCTCATCATATTCAAATTTTTTGTTTTCAAGAATTAGCAATTTTAAAAGAAAATCCATTTCTTTGTGTTACCATTCCCTAGTTACATGCCTTAGAAAGAGATATTAAAAGTTTGTACTCTGCAAAACTTATTAGTACTATAAAACAAGCGATGGAAAATTATAATAAAACAAACACAAAAACTTCAAAACAAAAACAGTTGGGAAAAAATATATATTGAAATTAAATAGGAAATGACTTTGTGACAGCTTTCTGAAAATATGTGGCTTTTATATGAAATAGAAGAAAAAAATAAAAAGCTGAATCAATTTTGGCATGTCACTGTAAATTGTAATTGCATGTAGCGTATTTCAGGTAACTCCTGTCATGTAGACTTATTGTGGGATAAGTCTATTTATAAAATCACTATCTAATTTAGAAATTTGATAACTTATTTAACATTTCATTAAGACATGAATTTTCATAAGTCAGTAACAAGCTGTTTCCAGTGAAATGTCACATTATAGAGATAAGGATTTTAGTATGCAGATTAATCTCTTTGTCAATTATTTGTTCACGGTTGGTAGAGTAAATCCTGATCATATTTTATTACTAAAACTGCTGTCTGCTGACAGGGTTAAAAAATTAGTGTTAGGAAACCTAGGAATGGATCTATAAACTTGTCTGTGTTTATTATATCTTCATATGTTGCCAGTAGACCTTTTAGCTCACCTGAGCTGAAAGCAACATGTCATCAGGAAAAAATAGCTAAAGCCTACATTGGTGTCTACCACCAGAGCCAAACCTAACTGGTTACATTTTGTTGTTGGATGTAGCATGATTCAACTTTCATTCATTGTTTTCTGGATTAGGAAGCAAATACACATTTATGAATTGACAATGTCTGTCCATTTGTGTGTAAGAAATCTGTTTTTAGTATCACAGAATAACTTCACATGTACCGATACTTGACTGTGATCTTTTTTACCTTGGCCTTCACTTTTGACCTTGAAATTCAAATTCCTTCATGTTTTTCAATTGTATTACCATTTTGAAATATAATGCTTCCTAATTCAGTCATACCACATTCAGTTGTTTCTTGTTATAAACCAGTATTCCCACAGCTTTTTCAGAATAGGGGTTTTTGTAACCCATGGGTGGCAAAAATAGGGATACAAGGATACAAATTGTGGGTACACATACGTAAGATTAAATCAAAAGCAAAAAAAAGTTTGTTTTACTCATCTACACCTCCATTAATGACACAAGTGCCTGTGGATCTGATGTTTATATACATTGTGTGTGGATAATGCATTGT
This sequence comes from Atrina japonica, assembly GCA_030159075.1. NCBI lineage: Eukaryota > Metazoa > Mollusca > Bivalvia > Pterioida > Pinnidae > Atrina > Atrina japonica. The sequence continues at coordinate 1,644,597 of BROG01000019.1, read as the reverse complement.
ACAACATCTATTGAAAAATAATGAACTTTCTTGTTATAATAGCATTGGGATTCAAGAGTATTTAGATACTGTGTAAAAATTACATAATCAAAATCTGTAAAGCTTCAAATCATTCCTTTATCTTGGCACCTGGCTGTTAAGTTGAAGTCTTCAGTCAGGACACTGCAAGCTGTGACCTTCTATTGATAAGAATCATGCAGTTGTCTTTTTAAGTTGGGAAGGTCTTGGAAAAAATGTTACATTAAAAAATACATTCAATTTTTAGGATAAATTATTGTTTTATAGTCACCGAACTGACATTGCTGTAGTGTTACTATCATAATGACAATATAAATGATAATGTGATACATTTCGTCATCTATTACACGTGAGTGCCTGTGGTGTGTTTTGTTTTTGTGCATTTTATAATGAAACTATATGATTCATTCAGGTTTTTGCATGTCTTGGAACACTGATAAACTTTTGTCATAATAACATTTGACTGACCATTTTTGGGTTCAGTTACAGGACCCATTTCTAATGCAAAAATGACTTGTATTTTCTCCAAAAATATGCAAAAGTTTCCAATTAGAATTTCAAAATAAACAACACAGTGGCTGTTTTTTTATTTAGCCCACCATCAACAGATGGCCCTGTATCTGTGGTCCGTCTGTCCTGAACAATTCTTGTTACCGCTATTTCTCAGAAAGGCCTGCAGGGATCTCCTTGAAATATGACATAAAGGTTCCCCTTGAGGTCTAGTTGTGCATATGACATTTTTAGAGAGATTGGAATCAAACATGGCTGACAGGGGGCCATCTAGAATTTTTACCAAAGGAAGATTGTTACCGCTATTTCTTGGAAAGTACTGAAGGGATCTACTTGAAATTTGATATAGAGGTTCCTCTTGAGGTCTAGTTGTGCATATTACATTTTTAAAGAAATCAGAATCCAACATGGCAGACAGGTGGCCATCTTGGATTTTGACAATGGAAGTATGTATTTCTCAGAATGTACTGAAGAAATCTTTTCGAAATTGATTATGGAGGTTACACCTGAGGTCTAAATGTGCGTATTACATTTTCAGAGAGGTCAAAATCCAAGATGGACACCTGTTAGCCATGTTGAAATCCATTCTCTCTTAAAATGTAACATGCTCAGTTCAAGTTCAGTTTCACTATAATCTTGTGAAAAAAGGTTTTTCACAGAAAAATGGATTTAAGTTCAAATTCAATGTTGAGAAACAATATACATGTAAGAGAAAAAATCAGACATAGAACATGCCATGGTGGGTGCCAAGATCCCTCTGGAATCTCTTGTTTCAAACAAATGTCTCAAATGAAATTTTTCTGTTTTAATTAAAATGTCTTATTCTTTCTCAATATTTTGGACCCTGGACCCAGAATTTAGGAGTTAGGTAAATACATATTTAGATATGATAAGTTTAGAGCATGGATCTTTTTTGTCAGATTTTCTTCATTTCTAATGGTTTCTTTGGTCAAGTGTTGAGAAAATTACACTTGATATCAGGATATCGCTCACCTGTTGTCGACACGGTTGGAGCCGCTTAGAGCCAAGGCTAATTATGTAAGGTAGTTCGCACTTTAATTTGTGAAAGGCTGTTGGTCCTTTCCTGGGTACATTGAAACCAGGCTGCCCCCATATGATTTAAAAATTATTTGGAGTTGCATTAAACACCATTAAAATATAATTCTAACAATGAAAAAGAACTACCAATATAAGTCAGTGCTTATGCAAGTTATACATTTCAGAGAAACTATTTGTATATGTATACACGTCCAGGTGTAGGTGTGGGAAAACAAAAAGTAAATGTTGAACTCTGCTGTCAAAGTAGGCACATGACAAACGATCTTGTAACAAGCTGTTAAACCCTGTGTAAACAAAGTGATAAGTATTTAAGATCTGTAATTGGAAATTGATCCTTTTGTCAATCATATACAGATGTACATGTACAGATGGTTTTACCTTATTTTATTACTTTCTCAATAAATCACTGTCCTGGATGGCAGTTAGGAGAAGAAAGTTGATTGATTCTGGGGTAACTTGATTATATTGTACATGTACACAGATATAAAGTTACATGTATGGTACTATTTCTGTATTCTTTGTTTTTTTGATATTTATTAAAGTTTTCAATCTTTTTGTATATTTGTATACAGATGTCTTTTATTGCCCAAATTATTTAATTACTTAAACTATTAATCATTTCCTTTTATGTTTTCAGTGCATAAATGTTAATTGATTATGAATATAACTTGGTTATGTATTACTGACATTAAGAACTCGTGTGCTTGATGTATGTAATTGATAAATGGGGACAAATAAATTTTGACAGATTTTTAATATGTGTGTACAAGTACCATAATCAGTAGTATTTTGGTAATGAAATAATTTAGGTCAGTAATTAGGGGAATAAATATTATATACATGTAGGAATGTTTGTCTTTCTTCAAGATTCTTCTTCATGTATTAGTTATATTGAATTCTTGAAATTTGATGGATTGTCATCGATCCCAGTAAATTTTCACTAATTTTGACTAAATTTCAGACCGTCCATCCTTCTGTCCATCCTGAACAATTCTTGTTATTGCTATTTCTCAGAACGTTTTGAAGGGATCTCCTTGAACTTTGACATCAAGGTTCCCCTTGAGGTCATAATATATTTTGAAAGAGATCAGATTCCAACATGGCCGACAGGCAGCCATGTTGGATTTTGACCAAAGGAAGTTTGTTACCTCTTCTCAGAAAGGACTAAAGAGATCTCTTTAAAATTTGTTGTGCATATTACATTTTCAGAGAGATCAGAATCCAACATGGCCAACAGGCAGCCATCTTAGATTTTGACCAAAGGAAGTTTGTTGCCGCTATTTCTCAGAAAGGACTGACGGGATCTCCTTGAAATTTAATCTGAAGGTTCCCCTTGAGGTCTAGTTGTGCATATTGCATTTTCAGAGAAATTGGATTCCAATATGGCAGACAGGCAGCCATCTTGGATTTTGATCATAAGAAGTTATTTATTGCTATTTCTCAGAAAGGACTAAAGGGATCTCATTGAAATTTGACATGAATGTTCCCTGTGAGGTCTAGTTGTGCATATGACATTTTCAGAGAGATTGGATTCCAACATGGCTGATAGGCTGCCATCTTTGATTTTGACAATTGAAGTATGTATTTCTCAAAATGTACTGAAGGAATCTTTTTGAACTTGATTATGGAGGTTCCCCATTGTCATTTGTGTAAATGCGGACAAAATAAATGTTAGACAAATTATACGAAATTTTGGTATTAATTTCCATTTTACATGATTGCCTAAATTCATGTTGTTGATTAAAAATCAAAAAAAGTTTATCCAGTAGAATGGAATTTTTGACACTTCTTACATTTTTTGTCGGGGACTATTTTGATTGTAGGCCTAATCTATGAATAGCTGTAAAAGAAAATGGGATAGCTGAAGAAATAAGTAAATATAAGGGTTTAAGTCAACGCTTTAATACTAAACAGAGAACTAGTCTCCATCTTAGAACTGCTCTTAACTATATTCATTAGACAATTGTTTGTGGCTCACAGTAGTGGTAGAGTATAAGCTGTACAAAATATATATACCATATGTATATGTATTAAGCAGAAAGTCTGGGTTCAGATCAGGCTGGGACCAGATCAGACTCGGTCCAGATCAGTCTCGTTCCAGATCAGGCTAGATTCAGATCAGGCTGGGTTCAGATCAGGCTGTGTCATATGGTTGTACATTGTACCTGGGACTTTTTATCACAGATACAAGGTTGTCTCTAGGGTTGACATTTAGTTAGTCCCTTGGACCCTGAGGATAAAGATTTGGAGTCCCAAGAAAAAATTGTGAGCCCCATTGAGTAACAGAGATGTGATGTATTATATAATGAAAAAAGGTAGCCTTTTTCACTCCCGGGTTCATAGAGTTATAGAGTTAGAAAGGATCCTCAGGGACTTGGTTTTATTCATTTTGTGCATCCCAAAATACTTTATGTGTCAGAAACGCAGAAAACGTGCATAAGAGAAAACCCTGCAGACAGTGACAGGTCTCTCACAAAGAGCTTATCATGAGAAGTGAAAGATGCAGTAGAATTGACACCAGAATGGAACACTTCTCTTAAACTATAAAACAGGTCAACATTTTAGGTACTTCACCTATAGATGATACTTCTTTATAGATGTCAAGTTTTTGACAGAAAGTGAAAAAACATTGTCAAAACTTCATTGAATCCAGTTTCAAACATTAAACAGTGGAATCTTCATATCTCAAAATTCACAGGACTGTCCCATTACTTGAAGTCTGGAACTCAAAATAACTGAAACTTTAATGAACATTTTTTGACTGTCTATAAAAATAGGGACCAGCTGTTCGACATTGACATAACCAGAATTTCAACCCATCTGATTTCAACATAATGGGTTCTACTGTCTTACCCATATCAAGAAACATTGTAAGACAAAGATTTTTCATTTTTGTTTATCATTTTGCTTATATTTGTTGTTTTTATTCTTTGCAGATAGCAAACAGTGATGGAACAACACCAGGTGGCACTCTTGGTAAGGCTCAGGCACCAAGCGACATGTTGTTAAAGCTTGCACGTACAACTCCATATTTCAAAAGGAACAGACCACACATCTGCTCTTTTTGGGTCAAAGGTGAATGTAAAAGAGGTGAAGAATGCCCTTACAGGTAATTTAACGTATTTGAAAGGCACAAGATATCTGATTATTTATTGGGTACAAAATGTACTTTTAATTACTATGACCATGAGTGAAGAGAGGCAGTATTTTAGGGATCATGCAGAGTCCAACTTCTCATTGTTTTTCTTACAAATTTGAAACAAGATGGTACTCTAAATTCAGTATTTTTTCAAGGATATTAAGTGTGTGTTTTTTCTATCTATGCTATTCAGGCCTTTGATATTTTTGTTTTGTTTTAAGACAAAAACAAGTTTCTATCTAATAGAACGTAGATGTATTTTTATCGGACACTTAAGCCAATGTTGATATTGTGTCTCTTGTTTGAATGATCTAAGGTCATATGATGGTTCAGTATAGTCTGTTTGCTCTCCATTAAAACTGGGGTTTTGTTAAATTTCACTTAATCATCAAATTTGAATTTTACTGCAATGTTTTTAATTTTACCATACATAACTGAATTGTGAATATACAAATTTTTGGTTTGCTAACAAAACTTTTACCCATTTACTGCAATACAAAATTTTGTAAAAGTTTGTGTGGGTAAATGCAGAGTTGATAAAACAGCACCTATAATTCTTTCTGATTCATGCATAAGTAGGTCATATTACATATATGCAAATCAGAAACTCTGGGCCATAGGACAGTAGACTGGCATGGTATTGTATTATAAATTCATAATTATTCTTTATGAATATTATATACATACTACCAAAGTTATAATGCTCAAGACGATATCGTTTCTGTCAATTAGACTTCATCAGTTGAGCTCCAATTGAACTGAAAAAAAAAAACGAATTATAAGTCTGCATCATTTTTAATATAATGCACAAAACTATGTTACTGAAATAATTCCATCTTATTAGTAGTATTCATGGCACTCTGGATGTAAAACTACATAAAAAAAAAAAAAAAAATGTTAACTTGAAACTTATGTTAACTTGCAATTTTGAGATGATCCCTTATTGACCAGTCTGCATGAATTAAGTGAGTGAAAAGTTAGGCCTATTCATCTTATGTGAATAGAAGATAGCAGGCACATTTATTATTTTTAGTCAACCATGTGGTTTGAAAACTGTTTATATTTACAATATTCAATATATTGAATTTACACCCACGTAATTTTTCTTGAAAATTGAAAGAAATCTTACACTATTAGTAATGGGAAACTTTTTCCCTTGAATTGCTTGATGCAATTAAAAGTCATTTTTAGTTATGTAAAATCTTTAAAATAACAATGATAAGCATTTAAAATATGTAAATAATTTAAGTTTTTGCAAAAAATTACTAAAACCCAGTTTCATTGGAGAGCAAACAGACTATACATTGCAAAACATTTAGGAGTTTCCGGACAAACGTCATATCTTGTTAACTATCACTAGTAACGAAGAAAAATAGGGTGCATTCGATTGCACAGAAGAGGGCATAATCGGACACATTCGTCTTTCGTCAGACAGTATGTAGGGTGTTTTGTTGAAATGCAGAATATATATATGTATAGATAATACAAAAAAATAGTGAACATGTAGTATTATTTAATTATCCACGAATGTGACACTAGAAGGGTTAAGAATGATTTATACAAAATCCCAGGCCTTCTACTTCCAATTTTGTCAGACGTCACGTTGATGATGTTTACTCTACAGTACATTTATTAAAATTAAAATTTTGACTGAATAATATGCTGCCACAATGCTGAAATTATTTACAATATCTTATAAAATACCAAAATGCATCAGTAATCAATATTAATATTAACATGTGTATAAGCAATTTTTAGCTCGCTGGGACGAAAGTCCGGAGAGCTGATTTATAATGCCATACCCTGGCGACATCATCTTTGTTATCATCTGTGGTGTCCATAGACAAAACTTTAACCTGGCCTATAACCTTTTACCCACAAGGGACAGGGCTTTGATATTTTATATATAAATTCCTTATGACGAGGGCTTTTATTTGGTACCTTGACTTTTGACTTAGTGACCGTGACCTTGGACCTACTTTTCAAAAACTTTAACTTTGGCTATAGCTTTTCAACCATGAGGGATAGGGCTTTGATATTTTGCATATAGATTTCTTATGACCAGAAGTTTCATTTGATACTTTATATTTTGACCTAGTGACCTTGACCTTGAACTTTGACCTATGATCTACTTTTCAAAAACTTTAACCTTGGCTATAGCTTTTAAACCATGAGGGATAGTGCTTTGATATTTCACATATAGATTTCTTATGACCAGAGCTTTCATTTGGTACTTTTACATTTGACCTAGTGACCTTGATCTTTGATTTTGAACTACTTTTAAAAACTTTAACCGTAGCTATATCTTTTAAACTATAAGGGATAAGGCTTTGATATTTCACATATATATTTCTTATGACCAGAGACTTTATTTGGTACCTTGACTTTTGACCTAGTGACTTTGAACTTGGTCTTTGACTTGCTTTTCAAAAATTTTAGACTGAGCTGAAGGAATCAGAATTCAACCAGTTGTTTGACCTTAAAACCTGACAGCTGTGGGTCAAATATCTATTTTGAAAATTTACACCCATTTTGGCAAGCTTTGTTGTCTTCTGACAACTCTTGTATTAACATGTGTCCAGTGATACCCGACAACACTAAAATGTATTCCTCTATAATTTGACAGCCCAATATTTCCAATCAAACACACCCTACATTATAACCATTAGGCTGATAAGGTATGGTTAATGTTTATGTATTCGACTGTCATAGTAAAAATGACTATTTTGAGTTCCAGTGGTATCCAGAGTCTTAAGACTTTGGGCCAAAAATGCACGCGCATGCTCAAGGAATAACATCCACATGAGATGTAAATTGAAAATGCCGGATGACACAATTGTATGACTTCTGACAATGTAGCGAAAATACAAACAAATCCATAATAGTGCATCTCATGGAAAAATACTTAGCAACTATTGCATAATTTGATTATAAAAATAGTGTCCGGTAATAGCTATCGGTTCAACAATATCCAACCCCGCTCTATCTAAGTGTCTTAGATATATGAATATACAAATGTACATACATGTATGACAGTTACCTGTTTGAATAGGATCATGCCTGGAGTATTTGTGTTAAGCAAGCACATCTTTATTTACAATTACCTTCGGATAAGTCTTTTTATTATTTTTACAATTTTGGGGGGGAAACTGAAATTCCTTAACATTGATTTTAGTAGGTGTAGATACTTTAACATACTGTACCAGACAATACTATGATGGCCATTATTTTCCCCACACTTTGATTTTGAGGTATCCTTTTGTCCATTTTGTCATGGATTTATATTTTTTGTTTTTTGTGACCCATGGAAATGACAAAATTAAGTCCTGAACGAATTGATACAATTTTTATCTATATTCAACAGACATGACAAACCTACAGATCCAGATGACCCTCTAGCGGACCAGAATATAAAGGATCGTTTCTATGGTATGAATGACCCTGTAGCAGACAAGCTTCTCAGAAGGTACAGTGACATGCCGAAACTCGAGATGCCAGAAGACAAGGCAATAACAACACTGTATGTCGGAAACTTGGGGGAAAAAATAGGAGAAAAAGAATTAAGGTTTGTTTTAATTTTTTCAGTAGGTAATAACCCTTCAAAAGACTGCATAATTGTTTACTTAATTTGATGTTGTCTTGGATCAGTAATTATTCAGAGGATATACAGATTTATGTTACATGTTTGTAATTCATAAACCAAATTGTGCTCTTACATACTTAGTAGTGAAGTGTTTTCTCATATGGAGATGTTTTTAATTATTTTTCAGATCAGTATATAACTTTGCAGATTATGTGAAGAGGCAAAATTAATGTCATTGTTCATTAAACAAAACAAAAAATTATAGATATTCCTTTATAGATAATTTGAAATTTATTGGCAAATATTAAACATCACGGTAACAAAGTCTATAGCTGATGTCTAAATTTATGGCATATCTACCCACACTGAGTGAAATGTTCATATTTGTTACAAAATAACTGGCAGGATGCAAATCAAAATGAAAACAAGTAAAAAGTAGCATATTTAAAAGTCTGAATTCCCTGTGTATTTGTATTTGAAAGTCTGAATTCACTATGTATTTGAAAGTCTGAATTCACTATGTATTTGAAAGTCTAAATTCCCTGGTGTATTTGTATTTGAAAGTCTGAATTCACTATGTATTTGAAAGTCTGAATTCCCTGTGTATTTGAAAGTCTGAATTCACTATGTATTTGAAAGTCTGAATTCACTATGTATTTGAAAGTCTAAATTCCCTGGTGTATTTGAAAGTCTAAGTTCCTAATGTATTTGAAGAGTCTATATTCCTAGTGTATTTGAAAGCCTTAATTCCGAGTGTATTTGAATATCCATGGACTAGTGTATGTTAAGAGCCTCTAGAAGATTCATAACAAAATGCAAATAAGTCAGTAAAGCTGAGATATATTTTTTCTTTTTAATATAGAGATCACTTCTACCAGTTTGGAGAAATCAGATCTGTCAATATTGTAAGCAAACAGCAATGTGCATTTGTACAGTTCACATCTCGGCAAGCAGCTGAAGTGGCAGCAGAAAAATCATTTAACAAACTGATCATAGGTGGTCGCCGTCTGAATATTAAGTGGGGAAGGTCACAGGGTCAGCAGGCTCTGCCAAAGAAAGATGCAGAGGAAGATGAGAAACAACTAGAACCTGTACCAGGGTTACCAGGAGGTTTGTATGGTTTTTTTTATCGTATCAAAAAAAAAAAGAAAGCTGTCTTTGCTGTATATCCTGCTGCTAAATGTACCCTCTCTCTCTCTCTCTCTCTCTCTCTCTCTCTGAGATAGTTTAAAGTTTTAGGCTAGTTTACATAGTTTGCTTAGACCTTGGAAAGTGCTTGCATTCAGAGTAAGTCTATGAAAAGTGCTTAAAAGTAAAATTACGCTTGAAAAGTTCTTGAATTTAATGATCATAGATGCCTGTTTTATCAGAGTGCTTGAATTCCACTTTGTGTGTTGCTACATCACTAAAATAAAATAACTCTTAAAAATAGAAATTAGCTCTGTCATCAATGATTTCTTTAAAGCCCTTGGGCCTCTTGAAATTCCAAATCATGCAAGTCCAATATCTTGAATAAAAATATAGTAAAATCTCTGTATTTGAGGATTGAGGCTTGTAATGTAGAAGGTCTGTGAGATCTATTGCATGCAGTTTCAGTTGTGTAATATTAACTTCACCCAGCTGTCCAAAGGACAGGATATCTTTATTCAGTGTACATGCACTTAACAAAGAGTTTTTTCTTTTTCTTTTTTTCAGCTTTACCAGCTCCGCCTGAAGAAATTGCCAATAATTTCTTTAATTTAAACAATCCTCCACCTCCAATGCCAATGCCACCAAGACCTCCATTGGGATTGCCACCAAGAGGACCACCAATGGTGCCATTTGGTCTAATCAGAGGTCCACCTCCAGGTAAGTACATGTACAAAGTTATGTTGATTATGTTCCATCATATCGTCTAGAAATCTATTGCAGCAGATTGGTACTCTCATTTCTTTAATGCAATAATCCCTGTAGCCATATTTGGACTCACCAGTTTCAAAGAATGGTAAGGTCCACTGTCAGAATTTAGGAGTGTTATGATTTAGGATCTAATTCTACATATATCCACATATAATATTAACTGGCTCACTCCTGAATTATAACAGTGGACTACACTATCTATTAATTTGGGAAGTCCAAGTTTCACCATATGAGTTGATGAGTTAAGGAACTGTACTCCCATTTCATTATACCTCTATGTTAGATTCTTAATCCTTGTTGAACAAATGATTCATGTGACTAGGAACAGAAATGTCAAGTCTCCATCACACGCTCCATTTTCCCTGTCACATTTTCTCCCATTCGGAATCCCACTTGAGTTATCATTCTGAATACAAAACAAATATGGATCATCAAAGTGAAGATTTTTTTCATAAATTTCTTTGAAAATGTTGTTTTGAATAAAATATTCTTGATAATAATAGTAATTGTTTACTTTTGAGTTTTTCATATCGGTATAATAAACAATTATTGCCCTGGTTATTGATAGACATGAGGATTTGTTTACCCATGGCTTTGCCCTCGGGATATATTACTGGCTTGCCTTGGGTAAATAAATCCTCCCCACAACCAGGGTGATAAATGTATAACAAAAATCTGCTTTGGGTTGTTGAGACAATATGAAGCATTGAATCATGAATAAAATGTAAAGAAAAAATGAACTTATCCAGATTTGAAATTCCGCTGACGATAAGTGATAGTCATTGTGAAAAAATAAACAATAGATATTTATATAAATTCGAGACAAAATTAAGACCCATATCAAAATCATATGACTTGAGTTACTTCTGACAATTTTACAGATACTCATGTCAAAGATTGGTCTACTTTATATCTGTAAATCTGTGGATATTTTATGACAAAAGATATTCACCCGTCTTAATTTCACTCGAAATCAAAATACAAATGTACTTTCATGAACGACATGTATGTGTGAGTTTCATTTATTTAGGTTGAAAGTTTCACTTTCATTTTTAATTTTCCCTCTCAGTCTCACCAAAGCAAAAAAAATTAAATTGGAGCAAAATATTCCAGGGATACAATATATAAAACTGGGACAACAAAATGTAGAATTTAATTATTTTGTTCTTTGAAATTGATGTAATTATAATTAACTCATCAAGTAATGACAAAAAAACCCTGTAAGTTAACTAAAGCAGAACTAAATTTGTGACCCTATACATAATTATATGTGAGTCTATTGGATCTTTTTAAAAAAACATCAACTCCTGAAGAACAATGAACTTTTCAGTAAATCAATGAATTCAGTAAATTAAGACCAGTCCAAATGTATCTTTGGGGTTTTGCAGACATGGAAAAAAACATAACATGTTGATATTGCAATTTATTACCTAAATGTATTTACAGGTGTCAGAATGCCTCCACCTCCACCTGGAATGATGCCAATGAGACCCCCGCCAGGTGCTCCCCGAATGGGTGTAATACCAGTCCATTACCCGTCACAAGATCCAACAAGAATGGGTGCTGTGGCTTCAGCAGCAGCGTCTGCAGGAAACACTTGACAGACAGACAAAATCATTTTTAAACAAAATGACTCTGAGCAGCAAATTGTGAAGAATTTTCCAGAATGTATGGCTGAGCCATGACTAACAACAAATTTTAATTCAGTTAAAATCAGCAAACAGACATATAGATCAGCAGGGAACAAACTACCAACCATTGTTGAGTGAGGCTGTGCAATTTAATAGGTGAAGACGCGTTGACATTGTTACATTATTGTCATCTCACCTTTAACTGAAAGTAACATGAGATTTCTATAATGTAATCTGTAATTATGAATTCTGTAAAAATGATCACTTTTTAATGGAACAATATAATGAAAAAATGTAAATCTTTCATTTGTGATTACAGATTGAAGTTGTAAAAATAAAGTTTATAATAAAAAGTGTTTATGTCATCATTTTTCATTTATCATGGTTTTGTTTATTTTTTATATTTGTTTATTGAGGATGATAACCGACAGGTTGGAATTTGACCAAAGGAAGTTTGTTACAGCTTCTTCTCAAAAAGGACTGAAGGGATCTCCTTGAAATTTGACATGAAGGTTCCCTTTGATGTCTAGTTGTGCAAATTAAATTTCAGAGAGATTGGAATCCAACATGGCCTACAGTCGGCCATCTTGAATTTTGACCAAAGGAAGTTTGTTACCACTATTACTCAGACAGAACTCAAGTGATCTCCTTGAAATTTGACATGAATGTATCCCTTGAGGTTTAGTTGTGGAATTTACATTTTCAGAGAGATTGGAATCTAACATGTCCGCCTGTTGGCCATGTTGGATTTTGACCAAAGGAAGTTTGATACACCTACTTCTCAGAAAGGACCGAAGGGATCTCCTTGAAATTTGACATGAGGTCTAGTTGTGCATATGACATTTTCAGAGAGTTTGGATTCCAACACGGTCGACAGGCGGCCATCTTTGATTTTGACAATGGAAGTATGTATTTCTCAGAATGTACGGAAGGAATTTTTTCGAAATTGAAAATGGAGGTTTCCCATAATGTGTAGATGTGCATATTACATTTTCAGAGAGAGATCAAAATCAAAGATAGACACCTGTCGGCCATGTTGAATTCCTTTCTCTCTGAAAATACAATCTGTTCAGTTCAAGTTTTGCTATAATCTTGTGAAAAAAGTATTTCACAGAAATATGGATTTAAGTTCAAATTCATTGTTGAGACACAAAAGAAGAGAAAAGGAGAGAAGAACAGTGTCATAAATCAGACATAAAACATTCCATGGTGGGCGCCAAAATCCCTCTGGGATCTCTTGTTTATGATGAGAGCTTTCATTTGGTACTTTGATTTTTGACTTAGTGACCTTGACCTTGGACTTTGAACTACTATTCAGCAACTTTAACCTTGGCTATATCTTTTAAACCATGAGGGATAGGGCTTTGATTTTTCACATAAATATATATTTCTTAAGACCAGAACCTTCATTTGATACTTTGACTTTTGACCTAGTGAACTTGATCTTTGACCTACTTTTCAAAATTTTTAACCTGAGCTGAAAAAATCGGGAATTTTAAAAGTCCTTTGACCTTAAAACCTGACAGCTGTGGGTCAAATGTTGATTTTGAAAATTTACACCCATTTCAGCAAGTTTTGACTTCAATTTTTGCAGTACATTAAACTAACATTTTATCACAGTATTATAGCATACATTACATTTAGTACTTTTGCAATAGAAAAATTGGCAATGCCTAGACAATGGTTTAAAGACTTGGTCGTTGGTTTCAAGACTTGTAATTTGCTGCATAAAAGTCTACTTGAATTTTAAAGTATTAAGAAATGTTTAAGCAGTTGGATATTAAAATTTTATTGATTATTACAAATAGAAGTACATTGTAATGGTAATTTGAATTGGCTGAAACAAAACCAATATATTTAACCTACATGTATGTTTCAAAACGGTTCTTTGGTCATTTTCATTCTATAACTTCGAATGTTGGAGTGTAAAAAATGGCAACGCTTAAACTAGTTAAGTGATGAAATTCTACACAACAGTTACCCTTACATCAATAGAGGTTCAGCATGTATGCGTGGTCTATGTATATACTTTAACAAAAAAGAGATATACATAAGCATAACAAATCTTAAATACCTATATATTTTGTGAAAATTGCTTCAAATAGACGAGTTTGTCAATTTTTCATTGCAATTGAAAAACTCCTCCTTACTATTTGTATATGAAACCACACTAGGCCTGACCTTATTGTCACAAAATATATAAGAATATAAGATTTTCATGTCTGTCTTTAGCTCTTATTTGTTATTGTACATCAAGTACGTAGAAAAAATTGAAATAATTTTTTGGGGGGTAAACATAGCTAATGCCCCTTTAACTATTATTTTCAAATAATCAGCGAAAAAATAATCTTTCGGAGACTTTAAAATCGTCAGTTGATGTAGCATTTCTAACTTCCACTGGCAAGCTATTTCATTAAATTACACCTGAATACTTAATGGTTCGAGGTCTTGGCAAATTTAATTTTGAAGGTGAAGGGGGTCTTAGAGAATAACTATGATAGTTTTTTTAGGTTTTAAAAAACGATAAAAATACTCTGGAGACATATCATGTAAAGTTTTATAAACCATAACTTTGGTATGATATTTTACTCGGTACTTAAAAGGAAATACATGTACCTCATATTCTTTGAAAGGAGTCCAACTATGGTTTATCTAAAACTATTTTTAACTCATTACCCCATGTAGCCTCATTTGGACTCGCATATCTTAAAGGATGATTAAGTCAGCTGTCCTAATTCAGGAATGTATGATTTAGAATATTAAATTCTACAAAACTTAACATGCAATATTAACTTCTCAACTCTTGAAGTATGACAGTGAACCATACTATTTATTGATCATAGTGAATCTAAATGTGACCACAAGGGTTGATGAGTTAATGCCTGTTTTTGAAATTTAGAATATAAAAAATCTAGCAAAGTCTTTAGGATGTTCAGGATATAGATTCAAATCTGGTAAAATTGAACAAACACGGACCGCTTGAAACCAAGAGGTGGGATCAGGTGTCATGGAGGAGTAAGCATCCCATGTCGACTGGTCACACCCACCGTGAGTCCAAAATGGAGTTCAAATGTAATACGCGATGAACGAATCCTCGTCTCAATTTGTAAAGACGTCTCAACAACCGCCAACGAAAAGGCAACTCAACATTTAGTGAAACAGAGTAATCGCATACAAGACAATTATACCGACCGTTCATATGTTAACAAGCCCTGGCATATCGGATCATTTGTGAAATATATACTCCATATGCGGATGACTACTTAAATGTGGAAAATTTATGATTGGAAAGCCGAAATCGTAGCGTATGTTACCAATTTAAAATGTTAGCTTAGTTACCAATTTCCCGTCTGTGTCTATAGTTAGTAAAATATCTGACAAAAAGTATGAAGCGTGTGTGCTTGATTCTGTTTTATTTTTAATCTCTAGTTTGCTGGGATATATCGCATTGAGATATGTATGAAAATTGTCATTATTAATTGACAAAATGTCTTCGATATATCTAAATGTCAAATTAAAGGACACCACTAGCTTTTTCTGAAGCAGTTTCTGAATGAAGTCTGCTTCGTATGAATAAAGGAACAGGTCGGGTAATAAAGGGGCACAATTGGTTCCCATAGAGATGCCGACAGTTTGTTCAAAGACCACGTCTCCGAACATTACAAATATATTATCAATTAAAAATTCCAGGGTGTTTTTACATCAACTTCAAATGGGTTTAAAATATGAGGCAAAATAGGCAATAACGTTTTATAGGATTAAATGTGCTCCAGAATCTTACCACAAGTTGAAAATCTTTCCACCTTTTTGAAACAAGTATAGATCTATCATCATACCCATTATATTATTTATAACTCACTAAGAGTATTTAAACTACCTGATTTTTGTATGAATGATCTTATCAATCGTATTTGTATATTCCAATTTTATGTGGAGGAAGTACCAACCATTTTAATGAAATCTTATTCTTTTAAAAATATTTTGTGTTGTAAATAAGAGTAAAAAGGAAGAAGTACTAATGGATAATCGACACTCAAAGTCCATTAGAACACGACAAATGAGATATACCAAAGGTCTCAACATAAAGAACAATTGCGAATCCCAAACGGGATAGGACCAGGTGTCCATTTTTGAAACAAAAAGGTCACTAAAAGAGATAATTATACGTGTGTAAATCGGTGAAACCATCTAGCCGTTATACAAATAAATCTACAATCCAATCCCATTTGCATATTTCAATCTAAGGTCGAGATAATATCAAATAGTTTAGCTAAAACTTACACTGACTAAATACTTCGTATTGTGATTGAAAATCACCATAATTACCATAAAATTAATCATATTATGTATGAATCGGTAAAACTATCATATGGTTATTTAGTTCTTCAATCCCAACCCTTTTGCAAATTTCAATCTAATGTCGAGAGAACAGCATCTATTTCAACGAAAAGTTACACTTTAGTTTTCCATGACGTGATTGGTTGTTGAATTTTCTTAATTAAGTTGGACGACTGGAATGTGAAAAATGTCAAAAATAATTACACAATAATGATGAATTTAAGATGAGAGAATCGAACATCTATAATTAATATGTCTTTCATAATGAGTTTGTAATTAGCCTCCAAGATAATTATGATATTTTACAACGCAAATCTGAGAAAGAAACATGTGTTCCCACAGAGAAGTAAGTTATAATATGAGGCTCGGTTTAGTTGTAATTTGTCTAGAATGTTCTTTTGAATTGCTTACCTCGGGATTTCCGAAACCCATAATTTTATCCGATTTTTGTTACGTTGGAAATTCTTACAGCTTACTTTTTTTTCTTTTTTTAAAGCTGCCTATTTTGAGAGTTTGCTACCTGTCACAGATGCACAAACACGCTGCATTCTCTGAAGTATTCACTCGTGGACTTTAAAATTTCATATCTCACAGTTTTTTTTCTTTTTTTTTTTGGAAGTTGCCTATTTTGAAAGTTTGCTACCTGTCAAAGATGCATAAACACGCTGCATTCTCTGAAGTATTCACTCGTGGACTTTAAAATTTCATATCTCGATAACACCAAGCTGAAACGCAAAGGGCATTCTTCGGATTATTAATATCTCTCAAATTTATGCACATAGTATGTTGCTAAAAACGAGCAGAAAAATAACGAAAATTTTGTTCAGTAAATTTTTAAACATTCACATCTACAAAAAATTATTTATTGTCCGATAGATTTTTGAACATTCACACACTGTAAATTACATATATCTCGAATCATTTTTGCATACTAACTTTTTCAGAAATTTTAGCGAACATGTTAATTCGCGATTTAAAAGGTGCTAAGTCTTTACTTTGAAAGCCGTAATATTGAACATTCACACGAACTGAGGCATGCATGTTTTCGGTATTACTACGTATTTTTCACATTAAAGGGACATTAGGTGAGTTTATAAAAAAAAATCGATTTTTTTAACAATTATTACCTGTACTTTATATGCAATAACAAATAAGAGCTTAAACATGCATAAAAATCTTATATTCCTATACATGTTTATAGAATAAGCTCATTTTCAGAATGGTATTCATATACCAATAACAAGATTGAGTTTATTAATTGCGATTGAAAAAAGTGCAAAACCTGGGTTTGACAATCAATTTTCACAAAACATATAGAAATTTAAATATTTGTATGCCTGTTTACTGTCAGTTTTTGTTATTGTATATCGATCTAAGTAATCTTCCTTAATGTCCCTTTCAGGGTATTTAAGTATTGCTGGTTACCATCACAAGCTATCACACTTTACTTTTTGTAGAAACATTTTGATAGCTACACAGTGTTTTAAATACATGGACGAATTTATAAACACTAAATATTATACAAAATAATTTTCGCATTATATTTGTAATTCCTAACATGTCTCTTCGCGAATTTTGTAGAGATGATTCTCGCGAAACAAAGGCAGTTTACAGGGGTTTAATCCCACAAACTTTAAACATAAATGTAGAAATGTCTTTACTATCGCTATATGGTATATGACTGTTGCTTAGCCTACGCTACATATTTTTTTGTAATGATCAATTCCTGCTCAGTGCTTTGTTAGTTTGTGAGTAAGTTAATATTTGTATGAAACCGGTGTTTTGGCTATACTGTATGTTTAAAGCAGGCATCACAAACTGCTTAATTGTATTGTTAAATCCGACTACAGACTGTAAATATTACTTTCATATATATATATATATATATATATATATATATATATATATATATATATATATATATATATATATATATATATATATATATATATATATATATATAGTAGAAATAAAAAGTCCTTGGTACAGTAGAAATAGTAGAAAAAATATTATTCAGAACAACACATTCTTTTGATCATATTAAATAAACAGAAGTATAATTTTATTTAATATGATCAAAAGAATGTGTTGTTCTGAATAATATTTTTTCTACTATATATATATATATATTAGCTTATTTACTGCGTTTTCACAGGATATATACACAATTTACGCTGACAAATTATCATTTACAATTTGATTATGTAACTGATAAGCCTATATCCGGATCTTATTAAAAAAAAACTGCGACTTGTCACGGATGTTGATACGTCTTTCATAACGTCCTCAAGCACCTTATTGTTTCTCAACCCTCGCGAAAATCGTTATTTCTTGTCCTATCAGCGGTTATGATGTTGAAAACAAATGATATGATATATGTTAACTTAATTGAATATAGATTAAATAACAAGTGTCACAGGAAATGATATGAATTACGGGAATTGTGAGTCAAAGGTTATATGTAATGTTCTCGCAAGGTATCCTTGTTGTAATTTGAATTGCTAAACGGAACCGCATGTGCAGCATCTGGAGCCGTTGTCATAAATAAATAATGATGCGCCAGAAGAAGATCCTATTTATTCTTAAATACTTCATTATTGACATGTATCATGTGCACATCTTTCTCTCAAGTCTCATATTCAATGAATAGAAAAGGGAAAATAGCCCCAGATCATATTAATTTACAGTTTTGTAGCATAAACTATAAAATATTAAATCACAAATAAATAAAACGGGTGTTATTATGATGCAATACTTTCAGAAGCAATATCATCAATTAACAAGAAAGCTTAATTATAGAAATTCAATTTCGTTTTATGTTTTGTCTATGAATTATCTAACTTTGTTGTCGATTTTAAAACATACAGCCACTGATCATAAGTATATAAAAAAGAAATACTAATCTCTTGCGCAGTATCTCCCATTGAACCACGCTCTACATACAGAACAATAGTTCTTGACCTTGCAAGTAAAATCACAGAAACTAAGGCATTAATCCTAAGGAAATCCAGGTGAATGTTAAAAAAAAAATCTAGAGTGGGACCAGGTGCTGAAGTAAAGATCCCCTATCGAACGATCACATCCGTTATGGCTCCATAGTCAATATAAAAATATCGTATACCAATGCATAAATCTTTAGGATGTCCAGGGTAGATATACAAATCCGCTGAATATTGAACAAACACGGACCTAAGGAAATCCAGAGGTGGGATCGGATGTCATGGAGGAGTAGACATCTCCTGTTGACCGGTCATACCCGTCGTGAGTCCACAGTCAAATTCAAATGAGATAAGTGAGGAATAAATCTTTGTCACAATTGGTACAGACGTCTCAACAACCGCTATCGAATAGGTAACTCAACATTTGATTTAGTGAAACAGTGTAATCGCAAACAAGACTATTATACCTACCGTAATTTGCGGAACGTTGAAACGAAACTCGATTTTCGATATCCCTCTGACAATAACTTGTCAGTAAGTAGTTAACCTTTCGAATAAATACAGTCAGTATAAACGATACAACAATTACATCTGAATAGGCAACTCAAAATTTCAATCATTGAAACACAGTACAGTTGTAATTGCAAACAAAAACAAGTCGTTGAGCTAGCGATATAACTGTCAGAGGAAAGTAAGTTTTTCAATGTAAAATGCACATGTACCAAAGAGTTAACTGTCAGGTAGTCCAAGATAAAGTATACAGATCTGGACAAACACGAACCCCTGGGAGATCCAGTGGAAGGATGGGGTTACGTGGATGATATTCCTGATATCGTATAAAACACGCGACCTCTGTAAACATTAAAACAATATGTAAAGTCATTGACAACTGTTTTAAATTCATTCTTATTGGTCATCTGAATTCTGTATTTTGATCATGGCCACCCTGAACTCACTACTCTGATTCGATTACTTGGGTTTCAAAATCAGAATTGTTTATAATTATTATCATTATTTTTAGGCTTTGTGTTGTATTTTGCTGTTTTTTTTTTTTTAGTTTTTATTATTCCCTGTTATTGTTTTTGAAATCAAGGATTGTATCAAAGAGACTTTATTTTCGTCGTTTATTCACACAAATCAGACTTCATATAAGAGTTTTCAGAGTAGGTATTTGATTCAAATATGAAAATGAATTGTCGAGTAATAATGGAAAAGTTTATATATTAAAATCTATGAAAATACTGTGCGCTAGCGAAATAAAATATTGGACACTCCAAAGTCTCCCGCGGTACACTGGAAACTCAATTAAGACTTTGGTCAACGGATTTCACTCCCTGCATATTATATTTTAGGAAGCGAATGGTTAAAGCATCGAACTTTGAAACGTGATATCTTTCACTTCCGGTCAGAACAGGTCCAGGCCCAGCTGGAAAACAACATTAAAAAATAAAAGAAAGTATCAGCATCTGATTAACACCGATTCTGGCATAAGTTATTGTACCTCAGTAGTTTATCCTTGACAGTCGTAATTATCTTTGTAAGGTTGGATGCTAAAAACATAGCGGAGCAATTTATTAATGCTTCACTATACTTTAGTTTATATATTTTTATTAAGTTGACTGGTACCCATTACAAACACGATAGCTCGGAATTAGTAGGGATATAAAATCATATTATTGCTACATGGTTTTCACTTTTGAAAGAGTTGGTCCGTTGAAATTAGACTACGCATACAACTGTTAAATAACAGGAAAATGAACCGATGTTATTCCGAAAGGCAATAATGATATTGTAAACAGTTAAACTATGTTGCTAGAAACGTTAACTCCATCCAGACACCTGGTTCCATTACGTTTGGGATTCTCAATTGTTCCTCGTTTTTAGACCGTTGTCATTTCTATTTTGCCATATTCTATTATACTGTTTTTCTAATCGGTACGTCTTCATTATACTTGAGGCATATCCCACTAGAACTAGAACATACCGGTCATATAGTCTACTCAGGACTTCAATTACTTCTAGATCACAGATCACTTACAATTGATTAATTCAGTCTTACTATTTGTATATGCATACCACATTGGACCTGACTTTATTTTCACAAAATTAATATATCTTATACTGTAAGATTTTTATGCATATAGCTCTTATTTGTTATTGTAAATCAAGTATAAGTAGTAAAAGTAGAAAAATCAAAGTATCTTTAGTGAATACAACTAATATCCCTTTATTGTTAATTACAGAATTGTTGATTTTAAATCTGTCACCCGACATTCTTTTGTGCAATGACCTCTTAGTATTAAACCGCCGTATGTGTACCCGATCCCTTAAAAGCGATTTACAAGATTTACAAAAAAATATTAAAATTACCATTTTCTGTGTAGATCTGTCATTCCCAAAAATATCTGTATAAAAGTAATTGAATTTATGTAATTTAAAAGATACAATTTTAATAAACTGCACCGAATCAAATAACTTGTTTATTAAAATGAAAAGATCAATTGTCTTAATAAAGATTTTCAATATTTTGTACATCAGATAAATCATAAGGTTGGAAAGAATTATGGCGAAATTTGATATTTTTTTATCAAAATGTGACAGATTTCCCCAGTTAATGAGCGATAATGCTTTTAGATATATAAATACAAGCCATATGTAATTACACACGAGAACAAACTATTGCTGACAGTGTCTGTAATAAAAATTTGTCGAAAAGATGAACTAATTTTCAAGTATTGAATATCAATATCAGAATATGTTAAACGGATCATTGTTGTAACATGCCATTAAAAGGCGATTAGAAGCCTGACTGTATATCTCTGAATATCATCTTGGAACACATTTTCACAAAGTCAAGCAAGTTTTTCATTTTTATTGTTTTGTAGTTTTATGAAAAGTACAAGTAACACCATGGATTTATGACTACAGTCAAATACAATAAATATTAAGAAGAAACATGCAAATTATGTATTTTACAAGCAAACTTTACAAAATAATTAGAATAGAAGGAAATAAAACAAAAATAACATATACTAGTGAACGAACAAACGAAAACGTGCACACAAAAGAAAAGAAAAACTAAATTTTAACGAATGATAAATATATTTTGGTATACAATTGTTGACCATCTATTTAAATTTAAAAATAAATTGTTCTCACTTAATATTGCATTTTTTTGACAATGTACGCGAAGCCGGTCTGGCTCAGTCGGTAGCGCACTCGACTCTTGGGGTCGTGAGTTCGGGTCCAGCCTGCAGCAGGTCGGATTCCTGTCCCTCGAATGAGACAGTAAAAACAGAGGTCCAGTGTCAAATAGGTGTCAGCACGTTAAAGAACCCTTACTTCTCAATCGCCGAGCATATGCCAAATTTTGAAGCCCTTCACCGGCATTGGTGACGTCTCCATATGAGTGAAACAACAATACAACAACAACAACTTTTTCACAAACATTAACTTAGCTTCTAGCGGGGCTCGAACCTGCGCTGACCAGAAATGAGAGACTTGTTCAAAGCGCGATGCTCTAACCGCTCGACCACGGAGATCCCCATTTATAATCAAACATAACATTGTTTGGAGCAATATTTGTGTTAAAAATGAAGAAGTGCGAATACATAATCAAATATAACATTGTTTGGAGCAATATTTGTGTTAAAATGAAGAAGTGCCAATAGATAATCAAAATTCGAAGTCCATTAGAATACGACAAATTAGATATACAAATAGTCTCAACACGAAGAACAATTGCGAATCCAAAACGGGATAAAGTCAATGTCCCTTGTTAGTATGCCACACCCGTCGCAAATGTTACATGGAAACCTATTGAGTTCGGTGAAAAAGTCAAGCTCGGTGAAAATATCACCAGTTTAAGATATGTTTGGCAAAAAGGGAGTCACTGTATAGGGCCGTGTTCCAGAATACTATCTAGCATTTATAAGAGAGGGTTTCATATTGATTAACAAGATCCCCGTATCGACCTTCCTTAGTTTATGTAATGGGCCAAAACGTAAATTCATCACACTTTGTAGATTTCAATGATGATTTTATTAAAATTATTTTTAGCTTAATTTTTTAATTCCTTTTTTAGATTATAATTGAGCTAAGAGGATATTACATTTCTATCGTTGCACACCAATTAGCACCAAGAAAAATCATGACTGAAAGGGTAGCTGCACTGTTTGGTTAATGTTTTTTCTCAGCTTGAATCAGCTTCAACATTGAAATATCATCGTATATATTCCATTAATTTATAAGTATACATCATCTCTTTTGTAAATTGCATAAATATGTGAGTGAATGCAAACAAAATCCATTTAAAATCACTATAGCTTATGAGGAACCTTAAAGATAACTTAAATAAAAAGAAAAGAATGGGTAAGACAAGGCTGTTCAAGTGACGACTAGCTTAACCGGTAATTAGCTAACTTATCTAAACTCTGATGGCTATGTAAATATACGCCATGAAGTAAAAAAAAAAAACTGTGATTTTGTATACGACTAGGTAAAGTACTGTCTTCTTGATTTGCTAAGTTAGAACTAAATCAATGGTTACATTTCCAAGATATAGCACAAACAAAATTTATGTTAGTGAATGATTAGGCTTTCCCATTCTGAACAACTTTAAATTTTGATGATAGATAAATGAGAGCAGATGTAATGGCGATACTAAACACATTAAACATACCCCATTTCAAATTACAAGAGACAACATAAAAAATAAGATAAAGACTAGTATATACATTGTAAATGTTCAGCAGATGGTATTTCACGTAGTAAATATATAAATTTTCCAATAAATACACAATAAGGAGTCATTTCATGAATATCAACTAATATTGTAATGTATTTCTATATGTACAATGACATATTTCATGTGAAATATTTATCTAGTTTTTGATCAAAAATGTTTCTTTCACTGTATGTAATCTTTTTAGGGAAAGTTACAGTTGGAGGAATCATGACATTGCTTGATCCCACAATTTTATTATTGTCATCAATAACGTTGTTAAGTTTTGGTATCAGGTACGGAGAGTATCGTAAAAATGTTGAATGGTGAGGTAAATTTGTTTGAACGTCAGATCTCGATAACTGTCTGTTCTGATATCGTCTGCTTTGAGACGTCAGAAGACGCTGCATTGTTTCCCGGTATGCTGCCCCTCCGCTGACTGACGATTCTGGCCGAAATCTTGTTTGAAGATAAGATATGATTCGAACACACCTGTCGTCATTTACATTAAGACCTTCCACATCCGTCATAAAGCGTTGGATTTCTCGGATACAGTCATTGTATCCGACCTGGTAGTGGTGTATAAAGTCTGCCCAGATGTCCGAGCTGAACCACTCACCTGTAAACGAATATAAAAGACAACAATGAAGTATGGAGTATATTGCTTTATGACATGTGTGTTATTTTTGTAGCAAATTACTATATGATGCAAAATGCATATATGGTATACTAATTTCTTACAAAAAATAACATATGTCAAAGGACAATACGGTTAACTGAAATACATACAAGATGAAGATGATTCACGAATCTATCAGAAGTGTATGATAGAAGCTTTATTTGTTGATCTATTTTTAAAAATGAATTGATACGATGTATTTATTTTTAGCTTGTATTACAGTACATGTTTAAAAAGGCGATATACAGCCAATTTTACCTACGGAGCACAACAAACACACACACACACACACACACACACATACACACATACACACACACATACACACACACATACACACACACACACACTCACACACACACACACACAGACACACACACACACACACACACGTGTATGCGTATGAAACTTTACAAACCAATACTTTCTTCTTTCTATTTTCATACAGTCATGTTAAATCCCGTTATGAATTTCACTTATATGCAGCAGGTAAAGTTAGGTAAAAATTGATCGTACTTAACCAAAGATGACATATTAAGGAAAGATCCCAAACGGACGGGATGTATAACATTAAAGTGAAATTGTCGTTTTTCGTATATTCCTTTTCTCAATTGAAATAAACGTGAGCTGGAAATGTGTTATGATTTAAACATATGGCAGTTAAGACAAGATAGCCGGTGATTTTTGTAATAAATTAATTTTGTTTTAAGTGAATTGCAGATTAATTCCAATTGATATTTCTTGAAATACATGACAGTTGCTGAGAAATGATAAGAATATATTAGCATATAATGTATTTATTTATTATAAAATCGCCGGCATTATGATGGTAATTTTTCTGTGATGTTTATAAAAATGTTTTAAATGAAAATGCCCTTTCCGAATGGAACCCGATACTTAAACGAGAAGTTTTGAGATAAAGTAGGACAAACATGAACGCAAATTTATTGTAAATTCCATTTATTCCATTTTGATTTAAAATGGATGCAAAATTGGCTTTGTTCAGTGACCGTGTCGCCTTTGTTGAATCAATGCACGTCGTGAGAATAAAATGATATGCGGGTATCTAAAATGATTAACATACATGTTTTTCCGTCATAAAACTGTGTGATAAGAATGTGTCACCCATTAACTTCGCCCCTCGATATTTCTAAGTAATCAAATGCGAGTGCAATTCACGTGCTGTGACATAAGTCGCACGCGACAGGATCATGCATTTCATATAATATGGAACGCAGATGTTTATCGAAGCAAGTCAGAATTCGCTTACATTATAGTGAAAATTACTTTAACAACATGCACTTGTGTCAGAAATTTAAACGTTTCTATACAAAGACAATACACGTACCACTTTCAAATCGAATTCCTATTTCCGTCGACTGAATCGCACGCAAGTATTCGACTGTCATCTCCAGTATTTCTGCCTTTTCCAATTTTCCGGAATTCTAAATTCATAAAGTACTCATTATCAGTGAAAGTTTTTAAATGTTAGTTCCCACAGTATCATACAGTAGATTGCTTTTTAAATAATAACAAACCATTTTCTTTTCTAAAATAAAGTTATTTAACAAAACGCAATATGCGTACACATCGATTTGATATTACAGAAAAAGACAGATATCCCCAAATAAATTAGAAGTACAAGTACACCGAGTCAATGCTAGTTTGCCAATAATACAAACACAAAATATTTGTGTGAAGGATAAAAAACAAAGCTTCATCCAGTATGAAACAATAAAGATATTGAATTACATACATACGAAAGAATTACAAAAGTACAAAGAGTAAAGGATCATAGCAAAGTTGGGGTATGAATAACTGCCTTCATAATTGCTTTGTTTCTATGAGAAAATGTGAACACGCCCTTAATCATGTCGCATTATTTTTACATAATCATCCCATACATTCAATATAGATTCTTGGACAAAAGAAAAAAACTAAATCACAACATACCAGGAAATAGAAAATGTTTTACAGAAGTACACAAAACTTGAAGAAAATATAAAATGTAGATATATTTCAGCGAATTCGTTCAGATTCAGAATTGTTATAATCCTTATCCTTTTCACATATCAGAGAACATATATACAGATTAAACCAATATCCAATAAACCATTACGTAAGCAAATGACATATCTAAGAACATATATACATATATACAGATTATACAAATATTCATGAACCATTACGTGAGCAAGTGACATACATATAAATACAAGCATAGGTAATAAAGTGAAATCTAAAAATAAATAAATAATAAATATTTTCCAAGGTTATAAATTGTTTAACATTGTTAACACTCAATAACTGTACAACCTTAAACACGCTAGGTCTTCTATAATAGCAGGGTTTAATATGATTTAATCTTAAATCAAAATAAATTGGACACTTAAGGATGAAATGGAATTCATCATCAGTATCAGAATTATTACAAAGAATACAAGTGCAATCTCTCCTATTCGTATTAGTAAAACAACCTTTCTCTCGATATTCAAGGAATGAGATGATATTCTAAAACGAGATAAATATTTCCTATATAAAGAATTTAGGTTTATTTGTCTTTTTGTTCATTAACAGACTTGATTGAATTATTAATGTTGAACATATGTTTTATAGTATTTACAACGCAAGCAACGATAGCTAAATTACTTGTTTCGGTAAAAACGTGAAATCCGATTTTTGAAATTGATAAACGACTTTTTCGTGGTGTAAAGGTCACCAAGGATTCCTTAGATTGCATCTTCTGGCAAAGTTTTGCCCTTTTTCTTGAAAATTGGTTATGACATATATTAATCATTTACATATGGTACTTATTTTTTTTTCTTTTTGGTATGGGTTTTCTTGTTTGACATTACATAACTTCCAGTATATTTATTAAAAAGCCAAATTAGATTTTCAAAATATTCTCCCTAGCGAATGTAAAAACAAGTCAGGTATACCAAATTGAAAATGAAATTGAAATACACTTCAATCTTTAAAAATTTGAGAATAAGGTAAAATGCTTGCAGAATGTTCTTAAATAAATATATAAATGATGCCAATACATTCCAAGGGTACATTCCACATTGCGATTCTCTTACTATAAAATTGAAAATCAAAACTCAAATACTCGAATAAGAGCACTATATACAAGACAAAATAATTTCAAAAATAAGTCATATTTAAATCTATTGTATATACATTTGTATTTATACATACCTGTTTGGAAAATGCAGCCGGAACAGTTTGACTCAATTCAGACAAGCAATTGTTAATTCTATCGCGTCTTCTTTTTTCAATGATTTTGTGAGAAGTTTGTTCCTGAAGGAAAAAAATACCATTTTAGATTCAGTTATAAACTAGTTAATTGATTTCAATATCGGATGATATCTATTGATAATTAATAAAAAAACCCATTTTTTTGCATTTAGTCATGTGAACTAACTCATCTAAGTTGGCTTAATGAATAAAACTCGAAATTAAAATGAAATGAAAAAGACAAAATCTTAAATACCAATCCGTCTTTCTGTTTTTTATCCATGTTTTGATTACCAAAATCCACACTCTTTCTAAGTCCTTCTGTTCTTGCTGTTCCTAAGGTGTTGCAGTAAATGCTCAGAAGAAAAATGTCAGTAACATCGAATTGTTTCCCCAACTTTACCAAGATGGTCTACTCGAGTCGTTTCTGAATATGAGGAATATGCAGAGAAACAATCCACTCACATTTGCGCACAGAACAATATTGCCCGTCTCCTAATGATTGTTAGTATGCAGCGGCACGTGCGTGAACAGCGCCAGCAAGCGCAATTTTACAGCATACAAATGCATCGGCACGTGAACAATCGGATACGCTCACGTGAGTGCGACTATTAAATTCATTTGAAACACCCGTGTTACGTTAACTGGTGAAATGTATTATTATGCAAATATGATCGATTGCATGGACGTCACTGTAACAGCTGAGTGAAACGTAACGTGTAAGCTGACAAATTCTGACCTTATCGTCATAATGTCAGAAATTTGATACACGTAAAACGTAACATGCCTTTTAGTTTAATAAACTTTATCATATCTCGTTTTACTTTCAAAGAAAAGTGCATACCGTATTGTACTTGTAACAGAAAACGGTAATTTTGACATTTAAATCATTTACAGGAGCCATTCTGATTAGGGACAACCGTTGAATATCATAAAACGACCGTAAAGCTGTGTTGACTTAATTTTTCTTGTATTCTTTTGTCTGTTTGCTCTTCAGACTTATCATAGCTATATTATAACTATTTTTGTCTGAGGAGCCAACAGGCGAAATCAATCACAGAATAATTTAAACGAAAACGTGATATTTCTAAATTTGACTACTGTCTTGATTTTCTTTAAAAAAAAACAAGTTTAACCAAAGCAGATACGATTTATATAAATACAAATTAAATCTTTAAATAATGATATACAATTATGAACTTTTGAGTGGATGAATATGGTGTAATATTGACCATAAATCCAATATTGACCGATGCGATAGTCAAGGTCAATATTGGTTTTCTGGTCAATATTACACCATATTTATCCGCTCAAAAGTCCATAACTGTTTTATTACATAAATATTTAGATATATGTATATACTAATACTTCAATGTAAGTAACAAATAGAGCAATTTCAATAGTGTAAAAGGGAATTTTCATATTCTATTTTTAGAAATGATATCACTGGTTTTCCATAAAATATTTAGATATATTTGTAGGGTTAAATACCGGCTTATTCAATCAGAAATCGTTTATTTTTAATTTATATAATAAAAATGTATAACTTCTACAATGCAATGGATAATAAAGCTAACTTATCAAGAAAGTGAGCATATCACAAAATATTTAAATATTAACTTAAAATTGTTTGTTACTTGAGCAAAATATATAGATAAAATGCTTTTGATTTAGCGGGAGTTTTACCAAGAAATGAAAACAGGAAATATATCATTAACAATAAAATGGCTTAAAACTAAATCTTGTTTACAAGTCAGTATGGTTAGTTTCAATAAATCATGAAAAGCGATCGGGCAAAAGGTTTAACTAAATTTGTATAAAAGTCCTCTCCAATTATTTTTCCTGTGTACATTGGAGCATATATCCTAATTCAAAGAAAGAAAAAAATTATCTTGGTGACGTATATATCCCTGTTTATTTATGTGCAAAGAGAAGTGACCGACAATAGGCACTGTCCGGGAATAGGTCCCTAACCAGTATATCAGATGAAACAATAATTTTCTTAGTTTTTTATCATTATTAAATTCATACAATGTCACAAGTATGCGAGCGAATTCTGACTGATTCCTGTATAAAACAGGCGTGATTTAACTCTGTGGCCTCTTTCAAAGATCTAATCGTAAACAACGATGACTTCTATTACTTCTCGCAGATTAGTAGGCTAACAGACTACTCAGTTCGGTTTATTATCATAAAAATCTTATATTGCTATATATTTTGGTCAGGTCCAGTGTGGTATTCATATACAAATAGAAAGGTTGAGTTAATCAATTGCAAGTGAAAAGGTGCTAAACTGGGTTTCTCAAGGAATTTTCTCCAAATATATAGGAATTTAAGAATTTTTATGCCTGTGTATATCTCTTTTTTATTGTATATCAATCTAAGTAGTAAAACAGGACAGAAAAGTTAATGACCTTTAAATTAGAAACACAAGTTTGGATCTTTTTCAAATGCAATTGATTAACTCAACCTTACTATTTGTATATGCATATCACACTGGACCTGACCTTGCTTTAACAAAATATTATCGGATATGATGTTTTATGCCTATCTTCAGCTCTTATGTGTTATTGTACACCAAGTATAAATTGTAAAAGTAGAAAAATCCAAATAATTATTTTTGGTAAACACAGCTAATATGCTCCTTTAAATAATTTGAAAATAATTGATAGAACATGAATAAAATGTTAAAATTTGTTTTTCTATGTTGATAAATCATGGCTATGATTTACTGTAACTGGTATGTAGGTGCAATTAGTATTACCAGTTCTCTGAGTTCTTCTGGGAGAAATCAATGACAGAATAAGAATAACTCAAGTGAGTAATTTATTCATCATTTAAACACCAACGACAATAGCAGTAATTACTTTAGATCCGTATTTCTACGTCAGAAAATAAACTAGACATTTTCAAGGTCTTAGGAGAATATTACGTAGCATATATTGTTAACGAACTTCGTGATAACGAAATAAAATGCAACATGGTGAGCAGGTCTTAAGTTACATCTGGTAATCGATACGCATGGGTGCGTTAATTGCTATGTAATGGTGGAATGAAGCTATAGTCTGCAAAACCAATAAGCTGTTAGAACTGTAAGTATTAATATATAATACAGAAACATTTGTCACTTGAAAAGTTCATTGCTGTTTATTCATACGTCAAACATATAACTGTAGTATATATATGTTTAATACATTTCGTTAACAGAGTCAGTTAGCATCGGTAAAACCAAACATACATCTTGCTGTTATACGGTCCCAACTATTCATATTTTCGTTGTAGAATTTAACACACTTAGTAACAAGATTTTATATGGTGTGTTTATCCAAGTTAAGGCGTGACTGCAATATATTCCTTCACCGATCTTACCATATGTATTACTTTATAATTGCTTACAAGTCAGATCAAAATTCAATTAGCTTTTAAAAAAAATGGAGAAATTAGGTCAATAATAATTGGTTGCAGAGAGGTAACTTTAGAGTTCTTTAAAATGTAATTTTTTTTCGCTTCCTTTTCGAGCGGATAAAGGGGTATTATTTTGGTAAACAGTCTCTGGTAATTCAGATCGAAATAGTCTAAACTTTGGTTTCCATTCTTAAAGCTGGCGCTGTTCTTAACCTAGATGTATATACAATGAAACACACGGAATCGTATTGCTACTGCGTAAAAATATAAACTCTAAATTTCAAGTTTTTATCTCGAAAATGATTGCATGTATTTTTTTACTCTTGTCTGTTAGATTTAGCAGGGCTATTTGCAATATTAACTCTGAATTTTATCATAATATCAAAATTTCGAGATAATATTTTTGCATGTGTCAGCATATGCATTGTAAAAACCTGTATGATGTTTCCAGGTTATAAATATTATTAACAATACCAAAGTTATAGTTTACAAAGTGTCAAAATAAATGCTCATGGCGATCGTTTCTGTCGATAAGACATCATCAGTTGAGGTCGAATTTAAATTCATAAATGAGCTTCAAAAACTTATCATAAATAAGAGTTTCCCTTTTTTCATATAAAAATATTATTTGAACAATTTCCCAAAAGAAGTAATAGTTCTTAAATTTTACAGCAAATCAAAGGTACATATATCGTACATGAACAATGAAGTTTTAAGAAATTTGCCCGAAAGTATATTGACTGGGTAAATATAATTTTCGCTAGATGAGGTGTACAATATTCTGACAATATTATCGACACGCCGTTATGGCAGTTATTGCACCATACCGTGAACAAATCTTCTCTACTTTATACACTGATTTATGCAGTGTGTGATGCAATGTGCACAATTACAATGGGACTGTAAGGGTAGAAAGAATATTTCAAAAATGCTATCACGTTCAGGCTAAATTATCTATTTACATGCATAGTTTAAAATACGAACCACAATACGTTCAGATTATTAGTTGACAGAAACGATATCGTCTTGAGCATTATAACTTTGGTATTATGTTTATAATATTTAAACGAACAAAACACCAGTGTCATCCATGTCAATACAAACTTGTTTCTGATCAATTTGGGTACCATGGTCATAGACTATCCGCCAATACCCTTTATTTGCGCCCGGATGTATGGCCACAACCCCCTAGAATTGGTCTTTGTTTCACGTGTATATTACCTTGTTCATTGGTTCTTTCTTGATATGTATCCGTCTTTCTATTTAATTAGTACATGTTTACAAATCGGTGCGGTTCTCCATTACAGTAGCAATATTTTGGAATTTCAACGTTGCTGTATATACTCATACTTGATTTGTGAATACATGTTGCAATAGTCTCACAAAAAACGTGGTTAACCCCGTGTTTGTTAATTATATGCATTTTGTCGAGAGATTTTAATGAAGTAGTGTTAAATGGCACGTGACTTTTGTACATTTCTTGAGAGTATGTCATGTACTCACGTAGTACAAATATTTATGTTCATTAGTAAAACCAAAGACATATATACCACATACACACATGTATATGTCTCTGATGATACTAACACCTTTATGTGTCGTTCTATACATGTGAGTCTAAGGGACGTATCTTCCAATGATAAAATATCACAGGTGAAAAAATGTAGATGGCGTAGAAATTTAATCACAAAATATAACATTTTTATGAATGTATCGAATATATTTGCAGTTAATTTGCAATAAATAAGTAAATGACTAAAAAACCTGAAGCATATTATATATATCTGATGTGGTATTTTCCATAAAATCACAATCTCTAAATAGAAGATGTCCCGGATCATCGTCATCATTCTCCCTCTCTTATGTTGGAGATTAAAGCATGTTCTTTGAGGTGAATCAGGTACGTTACATATATCAATATAAATAGTGTTATCTGTGGTCGGGGAAGCATGTCGGTTGGTATCTATGTTAAATATTTATTACAACTGTGAATTTAATTCGGCAGCTAACATTTACAAATATTTCCGATTAAAAATCTCCTGCATTCCCATGTCACTGACAAAAAATGGCGAGACAATAATCGCTGCCATGGAAAGTTTGAATAAGTTGAAATTCACACACATACAGGTTATGTTTCTCAATTACTTAAACGAAAACATTTAACGATCAGTATCTTGTTTTTTTTATATATTTCTTCCAGCAATGGATTGTTTTCACAATGACACGCACAGAACATAAAGTTTCCTATTGGTACATACTTATATTTTGGTATCTGAGATTTTTATATTCAATACAAAATAAAACATTGGCAATGTCAGTCCGAATAATTCAGACAAATTTGCAATGTTTGCAAAACGTAACTTTCTGTCGGTATTTTCGGCTGATATACCGAGTGCCAAATGAAAACCGTGCGATTCGGAGACAGAATCAGACGTAAACGTTGCTTGTGTTTTTAAAGTTTCATGCAAAAAATATATTATATGTGAATAATAATTACTGCGTTTTCCATTGTTGGTTCCCCTTTAACAAATATTTCAACATGTATGGCAAAGGTCCTGCGAGTGTTTGACCTAGAGGTCACATGCATGTTATAATTACGTCAGAGAACTAGTATAATACAATACAGTATATATTCCATGCATAAAAACTAAGTTTACGGGTTTAAATAACGATAGATGTAAGTAATTTCGTATTCAGTGATATTTTTCATTTTGTTAAAGTGGTTTAGTGTTTATTAGACAATTTAGAAAATTTAGATCATGACAGCTCATATTGCTGTAAAATCATCTCCTTTATTGAATAAACAACAAAACATGGAAGGGGATTTATCGTTACTCTATGTATGATCTTTTTGTGACACTACAGAAAGAAATTGTAAATATATAACTCTAAATTGCAGTAAATAAATGAACGACTTGCCATCTAGTTTGACACGATAAACATCAACTGAACTCAACAATTAAACTACTGGCAAATAGAGAAATGACTATGAATAGGAATGTAAATAATGAACAAGATAATAATAGATATATGAATATAAATCAAACGATAAAATAGATACATGAATAGAACATGTAGGCAACCTGATGCTATGTTTCCAATATGAAGTAACATGTCGTATGACTTAAACAATAAAACGGCATTCCTTGGACAATATGAAAAAAACAAAACGGAAGTAATAGAGCCTGTAACCTGTAAAAACTAAGGTATAGTAACGTTAATATTTAACAAAACTAGATAGGCAAACATTAAAATTGACAAAGTGTACTTCCGTTCGAAAACAAACTAATTATCTTTACACATTAACAACACCTGTTTAACTCGTGCTTTTTTTCCTGTGAAGTTTGCGATACAGTATTAAGTAATATTATATCAAGTGCAAGAGAGACATTGTGGTAATTCAAAACGATAGTGCATAAATTTATGTCATAAATCAACAGTAGACAGAATAATAGCGTAAAGAGAAAGATTGAACCAAAACTCCATCAAAGCACTGTTCAAGGGGCATTAGCTGTATTTACCAAAAAATATATTTTTATTTTTTCTATTTTTACTACTTATTTTTCCTATATATGAGCGATACACAAGCAAAAAATCTTAAATTTCTCTACATTTTATTAAAAAAGGTCAGGTCCAGTGTGGTATTCATATACAAATAGTAAGGCCGAGTGAATCAATTGCAATTGAAAAAGTGCCTGGTTTTCGCAAGTAATTTACACAAAATGTATAGAAATTCAAGAATTTTTATGTCTGTGTATATCTCTTTTTTGTTATTGTATATCAGGGAGGAAAAAAGGGGAAAAACCACCAAAAACCTAATGCCCCTTTAATCAATTGCAATTGAAAAAGCGTCAAACCTGGGTTTCTCAAGCAATTTTCACAAAATATACAGGAATTTAAGAATGGTTTTTTGTATAGTAGAACAGTCTAATTAGTAAAGAGGGGGAAACTTTTTTTGAAAAAAATCACGGCTAATGCCCTTTTAATGACGAGAGAAGGCTGTTGACAAGTTTTATATCACTCTAGATAAACCCAGTGAACTACTGTGAGCAGTGTTGTCGTATCATTTAAACTACACTTGTTTAGTGATCGTGAGAACGCCCTCACTTACAATGGAATTGGTAGAATACAAAGATAAGAACGGTGATATATTGAGGTCCAAATTACTGGATGGTTTTCATTTTGCTCACCATGTACCAGGCAATGTTGAACAACAATTGGCAGACATCAAGAATATGCAGTGCTTGGAGGATGACATTTACGTTGTGGAATATCCTAAATCTGGTAAGTCATTATCAACCTTAACTGACAAACAAAAACGCTAAAATACACGTAGAAATCTATTCTGACTCTATAAAGGGGGGTTTACACAGACTTTCAAATCATGTATGAATAAATCATGCATGGTTTTGTTGGACATGACCTCCTTGTTTACACAGTATGTCTAAATCATGACCAACTTCTTCAATATTACCCTTCCTTGCTGCCAAGCACCTGTCTACTATGGACAATGGAGAAATATTTGTTCCCTTGCATGTATGTGTTATAATACTTACGAGTCCAATGCATATAATGAACAAGAGAAAATGGCCAAGGAGCAAATTCGTTCCTGGATGGATTATAAGAGGACCCACAATGTTTAAAAAAAACTTTCTCAGAATGAATATGAATGACTTCCGAGATTCTTTGGTAAAATTGTCGCCATTCATTCAGAGGAAGACACATCTTTTTATCCATTCTGAATGTTCCACAGTGCATCTTCCTCTTGATATAATTCAGTCTTTGGATATGACTTTTTAACAAGTATAATTCCTCTTTCCTTCGTTTTATTTGCCATGTGGTTTTGCTGCTGATGTTATACTAATAACTGACCTTGGTCATCTTTATTCTGATTGACTAAAACCCCATGTCTATTCCCCATGTCAGTCATGCATGTTTTCAAGGATTCAGTCATAGCACTATTTACACGGCATCATTTATCATGTGTGTCAAATCATGTATAACAAATCATGCTGTGTAAACCCCCCTTTATAACACAGGAGGCTGTATAGAGTTTAAAAGGTCACTGTGTCACTATTTCGGCCATGTGTGTCAATCCAAATGACCTAAATTGTATTTGAATAATGTTGATAAGGTCATGTGAGTTTATTTGAGTAAAGTTTGTACATATATAGTCAAATGAAGTGTAGGCCTATAGTAGATAGAGACAATAGGTAATAAAAACAAGCTACCGTGTCGAAAACTTTAATATTTCATAAAAAGGGGGAAATTGACTCTGATGTAAGTGGTATGAAACCTATTTTACACTTTATTTTCAGTAATTTAAGTATTTTCAGTTTAAAAAGTAGATATGAAACAATAGGGAGACAGCAATAATGTAGATATAAAAAAGACGATCTTTTCTTTCCAAGAATATGTAAAGTTATTTTTATTTGGATTTTTTGTAATACTGAATGCAGAATCATTTTGCTTGAGTTTATTTTATGTAGAATGCGTAAATAATGGAGCAGTATTGAATATCTAACTATTTATGTTGACGTGGTAGTTGAGAGAGAGAGAGAGAGAGAGAGAGAGAGAGAGAGAGAGAGAGAGAGAGAGAGAGAGAGAGAGAGAGAGGGAGAGAGAGAAAGAGAGAGAGAGAGAGAGAGAGAGAGACTGAATGGTGTATTTCGTCTCACTCAACAATCATTCAGTGATATGACAGAGGAGAGGATCCGGTTACACTCTACCCGCGAAGAGACCACCAGTTTTCTGCAAGTACATTTTCAATCTTTCTCACAAAATCATATTAAGCCTTAGGTTCCAGTGGGGTTCGAGATTTCATGGAGTGAAGGCGAAAGAAACTTTATATTTTAAAGCGCTATTGGTTGGTAAATCGTCTGTACTGATTGCGCCCAGGGGAGATAACACCTTGTTTGGATCCGAATTTGACTGCAGAATGATGGTGGGTATAAACTATCACCAGGGGATACTCGATTATCCATGTCACCTTATTACACCCATGAATGTATGTTTAATATTCACGTGTTATATGTGACGTATCATCAAACGATTTTCCAACATGCCCGTCAACTCAAAATGGCAAGGGGACGAACGGAAATGGAACTACATCTAAACTTATGAACTTTGCTGTCTATGATTTATTTTTGTCGTATTTCTGATATTCAATTAAATGATATTTTGTCTCATTTTAGGGTTTCATTGGATCCAAGAAATCCTGTACATGATAAAAAATGGAAACAGTGACTATTACAAAGAAATTGTAAAAATAACAGACTTCATCCCAATTAGCGCCTTCGATGATACACCGTCCCCAAGAGTCTTTCTAACACACTTTTTACCAAAACACTTACCACAAAATTTCTTTGGAGGAAAAAGGAAGCTTATTTTTCTTCATAGAAATCCAAAAGACATTGCTGTGTCACTGTATCTGTATATACGGAGTTTGACAGATTATAATGACTACGATGGCAAATGGGATGGATTTGTTCCACTTTATATCAGTGGTGACAGTAAGTCTGTCCCTTCGCAAGCCGTGTACCGTACTGCTTATTGGTTGCGAAAATTATTTTTAAAGTATTTGGTCTCTTGGTACTCATAATTCCAGTCTGTAAGTGTGGTGTGGGAAATGAAGATGTATATCATTACTTTCTTGTTTGTTTGAAAATGTCAATTCGGAATTATATATCAATTCGATTATCTCGAAAACTTTAGTAAACATCCTGTCGACTGTGTCAATAATCTTTTATGGGGAGGTCCTAACCTTCCATATCGAAAATGTCAAAATAATGCTGGCTGTTCAGTCATAAGTCATCCAAAAGACTTAAAACCAATAAGTAGACAGTCATTGAAACTACTTTCTATCATACTATCGTCTACTGTCTTCGATTTCTTCTTCCTCCGTCTTATTTTCCTTTGCAATGATAACATTTAACTACCAATATTCATAAATTGTATATATGTTTAGTCATGTCATCTCGTGTCATGTCTTACTCTAGATTTTGAAATATCGGCAGAGGGCATAGTAAATTGTACGACCTTTCGGTCAGTAAACTCATTGAGACCGTATTGTCTTTGAATACTTTGATGTTGTATAAAGCACACATAAAATTGTAACTAAAACGTGCCATATATCTCATTTAGTTTTTGAAAAATTTATGAATATAAAATGTGTTTTGAAATTACCTCACAGGTGAAGACGGGATATATGGGTATCGTGTGCATTGTCATTGATAAATTAGTGCGTGATTACTAATGTTGTGAATCTTTGTCATATTTATTACGATCCTTTCTGGAGTATTGGTATGTGCCCTTTATACTACGACAACTTTCCATTTACCTATGTTTTTCTTTTTTCTGTTTTCTTTTTTCCCCAATTTTGGGGTATGGAAAACTTATTAATATTATATATATATTATATAATATATTAATGATATATATAATATTTCATATTGTTGTTTTAGTTCCCTTTGGTTCCTGGTATGACTACATGAAAATATGGAAGGACTTCATGGAAGAACATACAGATAAACCCATCTTAGTGGTCCAATATGAGGACATGCATAAGGTGGGGCAAATATTTATGTTTATTTATTTACTAGCAGCTGGAAATTTTCGCCCCCGTTTAATTTTCACCGTTTCACCTTCAATGAAAGGGCAAATTCAGATAGAAAGCGAAATTAATTTCCAAGCTTAAAAATTGGAGCGTGGACATACCATTCATGACACTTTGGCAATTTAGGGCGAATTTAGGACAGGAAGAATATATAAAACCCCATATAAACAGAGGTACATAGCAGGATCCAGCAATTGTTCTACCAAACCTTTATCTTAACTCCTTACCAAGATATTGACAGCCGTTAAGAAAAAACTTGCTTATTCCAGAAGTGGTGTAAAATCAGATGTGGATACTTAAAAGTTCTAAACAACTTTTAGAAAATTTGAAGGCACACAATTTTTCTCAAATTCACAGTATCAAAAGATACGACTTCTCTACTCTTTACACAACTATTCCACATAAAAAAGGTAAAAGAAATACTTTTTAGCATCATAGACAACTGTTTTTCTCTAAAGGTTGAACCCGAAAATTTAAATATCTAGTGATTGATTATCGTGATATTTATTTTGTCAAACACCACTCTGATTCTATACATAAATACACTTAATTGATATAAGAACATGCTGGAATTTCTAATAGACAATATATTTGTAATGTTCTGAGACGTGGTCTTTCAACAAACTTTCGGCATTCCTATGGGAACAAATTGTGCCCCTTTATTGGTCGACCTGTTCCTTTATTCATACGAAGCAGATTTCATTAAGAAATTAAAGATACAACAGAATCAAGCACACACGCTTCATACTTAGACATTTTACTTACTATAAACACAGACGGGAAATTGGCAACCAAGCTATGCGACAAAAGCGACGATTTCGGCTTTCCCATCGTAAATTTTCTACATTTAAGTAGTAATATCCCACAGTCATCCGCATATGGAGTTGTTGTTTCACAAATGATCCGATATGCCAGGGCGTGTTCAACATATGGACATTTCATATACAGATGTAAACTACTCACTGACAATTTTTTGACACAGGGATATCGAAAACCGCGTTTGATGTCAACATTCCGCAAATTTTACGGTCTTGTTTGATTGTTTAATAGTCTTGTTTGAGATTACTCTGTTTCACTGGGTGAAATGTTGAGATGCCTTTTCGTTGGCGGTTGTTGAGACGTCTGTATCAATTGTGACGAGGATTCGTTCCTCACGTATTTCATTTGGACTTCACTGTGGACTCACGGCGGGTGTGACCGGTTGACAGGGAATCTTAATTCTCCATGGCACCTGATCCCACCTCTTGGTTTCCAGAGGACTGTGTTTGTCCATTTTTCTTATCTGTGTCTTGGACATCCTGAAGATTTATACTTTGGTATCTCAGATGTTTTATATTTTCTGTCGTAAAAGTGCGAAAATAAGAAGGGGTGAAAATTTCCAGGTGTAAAGTACCCGCGGAAAATATGATATTTTAATTCGGTCACATTATATTTGACCTATCGCCAAATGATATTTGACCTATCGCCAAATGTCTGGCACGTTTCTCTCTATGTGCTTTTTGACGTCATTAGATTGTGAAAAGTTTCCTAAAAGGTGCCGTGTCGTGCATTTGGTGATAGGTCACATTTTAACTGGTCGATGATATATTATCGTTAGCTATGTATAACAGTATTTAGATAAATCAATCACTGATTGGTAATTTTTATCAAAATGTACCTGTAACCATTTATAAAACGAAAGACAAATTGTGCTTTTTTTGTCAACACATTATCGGAAACAAAATTAAACAAACATTAACTATTCTTATAGATATAAAATGTTTATTGTATATCATTGTTTTTGCATTGACATAACAGGATCTAAAGAAAAATGTAAAGAGGATAGCAGAATTCCTGGAGGTCGACATCAGTGAAGACCTTGTCAATGATATTGTTAAGAAATGTGATTTCAATGCTGTGAAAGATTATAAGGAAAGAAACAAACCTGACATCATAAAAAAGGTTTCAAAGGATGGGTCATACGTTATGTACAGGAAAGGTAATTACCTGTCCACACTCCACTAATATCCAACAAACGACAAGAACAATAATATCAGCATTTACGTAGCGCACCGTGTAGATGGACGCCGAAATTTATTTTTAATAAACAATACGTAAATCATATGCACACATTAACAGTATAAATGTAATGTAAATATTCCGATACAGCTGCAGAACAGAACAAAGCAAAATGAAAATACAAAACAGTCATAATCTCATGTCTAATATGTACTAATTGCCTCCCTCGCCACCCAGGAAAAACCATAGATAAAAACACTAAGTGAAAATGACTATGGAAACCTGTGAATCCGCGGTAAATTTGCGAGGTAAACGAATTTAGAATGGCGGATCCTCATTCTTTCTATATCGACATAAAATGAATTCTAAATTTGAACTTGCTTATACGGAGTGTGCGCTAGAAAGTGACTATTCAGACCCCACCTTAATTATTAACGATAAAGTCGCACTAAAACTCGATTCTCATTGACTACTGCTATGCAAAAATATCATAACAACTCTTAACGCAACTTCAAGTAACCTACAGCTCTTTACGAAATATAGTGACGTCAGGACAACTATTTCTCGCTTTACTATCGAAACGCGAGAAATTTCAAATATTTTATCTTATACTTTATATTTTCTTTGAACACTAATCACCTGGAAATTAAGATTAAGTTGGTTGTATTAAGTTTAACAGAGAAGCAAGCATTCTCTGTCGACAGATCACATCCACCCTGAGTCCACAGTTAAATTTAGATTACAAAGAAAAGTGTCAATGGGTATAAATGATTTAACAGCTTCATAAGAATAGGTAGCTGAACATTTCAGTTAATGAAACACAGTAATCGCAAGCAAAAGTATTATACTGACCATAAAAATTTACTTAGTGTCGACATTAAGTGTCATTCCTGTTATCCCTGCGACTAAAACTTATCTGTATAAGAAATTGCCTCCATATGTAAAATGATCATATGCTAGGCAAAGTCGGAAATCTA
Source organism: Atrina japonica (assembly GCA_030159075.1). Classification (NCBI taxonomy): domain Eukaryota; kingdom Metazoa; phylum Mollusca; class Bivalvia; order Pterioida; family Pinnidae; genus Atrina; species Atrina japonica. The sequence goes on along the minus strand of BROG01000019.1, from coordinate 1,602,847 downwards.
TGAGATACTTGTATAAACAATATATGCAAGCGAAACTCTATGTGTGGTTCATTCTTAATAAATTTGTCTTTAATATATTGTGATCGCAATATTTGTTTCTCAATAGGTGAGATTCTTTCCATATTACTGATACCAAAATTGCGTCTTTGTTACAGGCGAAGTCGGTGACTGGAAAAACTGGTTTACCAAGGAGCAAATTGAATTATTCCACTCCACTTTTGATCCCCATATTAAAAAACTTGGTTTCGATGTACAGTATTCCTTATGAACAATCAATAATTCACTGGAATTTTGTTACGAATGTCATACATATTATTAACTGAGATTCTTTAAAGACCTATTTCCTTTGAATGTATAAACTACATAACGCCGATTAGAGTTTTGTCAGTCAAAATATAAGCATTATTTCAACTGAGATATTAACTGTTTATTTCCTGTGGAGAGCAGAGACCCATTGAATTCAGCTTCATACGAATACAGAAAAGATGTCAGCCAGGATAGGGGCACAATTGGTTCCCAGTGTAATGCCGACTATTTGTTGGAAAACCTTTCACGCAAAAAGCACGAAAATGTTTTCCACTAGAAATTCCAGCATCTTGATGATATTGTCTTCTTCAGTGTATTTGCTATTGGAATCAGAGTGTCCCTTCATAAAATAAGGTTCTTCGTGATCTAACACTAAATATTTATATCTGCGGTATCCATTTTTGTGTACAAAAGAGTTTCATTTATCAATAGAAGAGAGTGTTTTAGTTTCTGGTGAGGAATTGTTATGTAAAGGATTAAAAAATAAAAAGACTTGATTCTTGTAATACTAGTATGTTTGAATTTGGAGACGTTAGATGTCCCAATATATCTTTTGGATTCTTTAGGATCCACTTCTTATTAACTCTACTTCTTGAGAAGGCTGTTGTGCAGTACTTCTGAAGACCTTGTTTAATATGTGTCAGCAGTTTGATGAATAAAATGGATATAGGCTAGATGATCCGCAATGAATCGGTGTTTATAGGAATTCTTGTGCATCTTCGGAATCCAATAAATGCATTATAATGGTAATTCATGTTTGCATTCCAAACGAAGTTAAAACGGATTTATTATTATCTAATATTTCAGAGATAGGTGGCATTTCATTTTATTTGCTGCAGACTTGCTTTGTAATCTAAAATTTTGAAAGTAACATAATTCTAGAAATGCATGGTGGCTCTTTGTTTTTGAAATATTGGGGGATCTTATTTTATACGGACTTTGGGGTTCAAAACATTGCTTGTATTCAAGGCGTCAATGCCTTTAGTAGCGAATAAGACCTTGGAAAACCGGCGATAACTTGTTTATTTATGCTCCTTTAGTCCTAACAGCTAAAGCTTATATATAAAAAACTGAGTTTCAGATACAACAGAATCAAGCACACGTGCTTCATACTCAGACATTTTACTTACTAAAGACACAGACGGGAAACTGGGAACTAAGCTATGTGACAAACGCGCTAATTAAAACACGTCACTACAAACGTAGACTTCCCCTAAGGTTTATTTTCCATCGAAACATTGAATATAAAAATATCAGATACCAAAGCATTAATCTTTAGGATGTCCAAGATGTACATATTCAAATTTGGTAAAAATTGGACAAACACGGATTTATGGAAATCAAGAGGTTGGATCAGGTGCCATGGAGGAGCAAGCATCCTCTGATGACCGGTCACAACCGCCATGAGCCCACAGTCAAACCCAAATGAAATAAGTGAGGAATGAATCCTCGCCAGACGTTTTAACAACTGCTATCGAACAGGCAACTCAACATTTTATTTAGTGAATCAGAGTAATCGCAGAAAGCTATTAAACCGACCGTAAAATTTGCGGAACGTTGACATCAAACGCCGTTGTCCCTGTGTCAATTTGTCAGTGAGAAGTTTACCTCTGTATATAAGATGTTAATATGTTGAACATGCCCTGACATATCGAATCATTTGTGACATATGAACGCCGTATGCAGGTGATTGTGGGATATTACTGCATATATTAAATGTGGAAAATTTACGATGGGAAATCCGAAATCATCGCGTTTGTCGTATAGCCTGATTGTTAATTTCCCGTCTGTGTCTACAGTAAGTAAAATGTCTAAGTATGAAGCGTGTATGCTTGATTCTGTTGTATTTTTAATATCTAGTTCGTTTGGGATATATCGCATTGACATATGTATGAAATTGTCATTATTAATTGACAACATGTCGTCGATATATCTAAATGTCAAACTAAAAGACACCGCTTCCATTTTCTTCTTTTGATTCAACATGAATTCTGCTTCGCGTGAATAAAGGAACAGGTCAGTCAACAAAGGGGCACAATTTGTTCCCATAGGAATGCTGACAGTTTGCTAAAAGACCATGTCTCCGAACATTACAAATATGTTGTCTATTATAAATTCTAGCATTTTTTTTATCTTAACGACAGTGTATTTATGTGTAGAATCAGAGTGGTGTTTGATAAAAAAGTTCTCATGATAACCAATTTCTAGATATATAAATTTTCGGCTACAACATTTAGTGAAAAAAAAACCAGTTGTCGCTGATGCCAAAAAGTCTCTTTTTAATTTTTCATGTGAAATCGTTGTGTAAAGATAGAAAAGTGGTATGTTTTGATAATATGAATTTCAGAAAAATTGTGTGCCTGCATTTTCTAAAAGTTGTTTAGAATTTTTAAGTATCCATATCTGAACGAAATATCATTAAAATGTGAAAAAAAAACTTAACACATCAGTTCACAGGTAAAAATCTCCTATTGATCTATATTCAAATACAAATGATATTTATTTACCATAGCAACATTGTACGAAATATATCAGAACATAGAAAACACAATCGAAATGGGTAATCGAAACTCCGAGTCCAATAGAATACGATAAATTAGATATACAGATAGTGTAAACATGAAGAACAATTGCAAATCCCAAATGAATAAGATGCAAAGTGTTCTGACTTATGTAAAAATTATGTTAAACGTGTAACGTTAGTTGCAATTATGTAGGTCAACAATGATATTTTTTCTTACTTGGATACGTTTTCCGGTTCTTTTCTCAGATATTTTACGGTTAAAATATATAACATGTATAAAAGTTTCTCATTTTCGATGGACAATGCAATGTAGACATAAATATGTTAATTTGATTAGAGGTCGTTTTTATTCAAAATGATAATATGAATGCAGTTTAAATAATAGTTTGATAATTAAGTATGTTACAGTTTGAACTTTTACTTATAAAAGTGTGTAGTATTGACAGTGATCAAATAACGTCAAGGCAATACAGCCCATATTCACTCGACTATACCAGACATGATCTATGTCAACAGCCAATCAAAACCCCAACACTGTCCTATACATTTATGCATTAGATAGGTCCTATACACTAAAAAAGTTGACTTGAGTATTCACAAGGTAAACTTCAACACGAACACTCAAAGTTTTACCCGAGAAGTCGAAAGTTGTATTTTGAAGAAAGCTAGCAAATTATTTGGATGCTCAAAGGAAATAAGCGTTAATGGTTTTCGAGGAATTTTATGATCACCTTAACATTACCAAAAGCGACAAGAGTATTGTCCTAAATACAGAGGAGCTATACGAAGTACGAAGAATGATATACTACACAAAGAACTACTTGAACAGGTGTGTATTATTAAAAATTAATTTAAAGAAAGATTGTTTATGTAAAGTCGTCAAGTATTTGAAAATGATTATTTATTGCATGATTTGGTAATCATTTTAATTAATTTAGATTGCCAAAGACAGCGAACTGACAGAAACAGCAGCCAGTATGCCCTAAGTCAAAACTAAAAGAGTCACCAAGTAAAAAGTATCAAAAAGTAAAAAGCATCATGCATGCACAATATTATGGGGCTCAGTTTTACTATTTAATACCAGTTAGTGATATCACTCTTTCGAATAGGTGATATCACTTTTTCAGTAAGTGATATCACCTATTCGAATGGGTGATATCACAAACTGGAATACCGAATTAGTGATATGATCTATTCGAATAAGTGATATCTTCTATTTGAAAGAGTGATATCACCTATTCGAAAGAGTGATATCACGTATACGAATAAGTGATATCACCTATTCGTATAAGTATACGGTGCCGTTTTACTTTTTAATAACAGTGATATCACTCTTTCGAATTGGTGATATCACTTATTCAATAAGTGATATCATTTATTCGAATGGGTGATATTACCCATTGGAATACCGAATAAGTGATATCACCTATTCGAATAAGTGATATCTCCAATTCGAAAGAGTGATATCACTCATAAAAACGAATAAGTGATATCACCTATTCGTAAAAGTGATATCACTCTTTCAAATAGGTGATATCACTCTTTCAAATAGGCGATATTACTTTATACGTTTTATAGGTGATATCACCTATTCAAATAAGTGATATCACCTATTCGAATAGGTGATATCACTTTACAAAACGAAGATTCGAATATTCAAATTTGGAAACAGTAAAAACCTTATGCTCCCCATTTCTTCCATAAATGCATCTATGGAAGAACAAAGCGCGATATTAAGGCACAGCGCTGTAGAATCGGAATCGTCTCCCGTGTCTGTTGTAGGATTCGGACGGAGTTCAGCATTCAGAGCAGACAGAGACGCCAAAACCATACCGCCGGCTAAAATAAATAAATAATTTATAATGCCCAAGATGACACAAGTCATATTTTTGTTAGACCCAGGAATATATTTTATTTTTGTGTAGGGAGCATTCTTTGGCATTGATTTATAGTTGATATCACCTATTCGATTAGGTAATATCACTTTACAAAACGAATAGGTGATATCACTCATTCATTTGAATATGTGATATCTTTCATTCGAATAGGTGATATCACTCATTCGAATAGGTGATATATCTCATTCGTATAAGTGATATCACTTAAGAATTTATAAAAGTGATATCACCTATTCGAATGAGTGATATCACCTATTCAAATAAGTGATATCACCTATTCGAAAGAGTAATATCACTAACTGGCATCAAAAAGTAAAACGGTACCCCATACAATATAACTAAACTGTGCTCACAATATAGTTAAACTGTGTATAGGCGTCGGAACCGGGGGGCTAGGGGGGCTTAGCCCCCCCCCCCCCCCACACACACACACTTTTTTTGCAAAGATAGACATAGGTGTTGAAAATTGGGGCTTAGCCCCCAGACGTTTCTGGCGTGTGTGTGTTTTAAGTTGGTTTAGCTTTCAATTTGCTTCCGACGCCAATGCTGTGAGCACAGTATAACTTAACTGTGCGCATAACATAATGAATGTTTGACTGTGTGCACAATATAAAAATGTGTGCATGATATAATATTTGTTAAACTGTGCGCACAATAAAGTAAAAAATATGTCCTACTGTACTGTATGTCACCAAAAGAGCTTCGTAATATTTCATTTACTACGCATAATTTTAGGCTAACGTGTGAAAAAAAGAAATTGCGTGTCCTAAATATACCACCGTAGTTTTGATACTGACAACGACAGATTTATTGTTCAATATTCGAAATAAATGTAGGTCTATATACATGAAGTTATTGAAAAACTGAAAGTCATTTCCGGAAATATTTTGTAGTCTGTACCGTTTTTGTTCTGTTTTGTATGGATGAAAATATCAAACACATTAGAGACCCAGATCATGTACGAAGCATGGGTTCGATTAGTCGTTGGCGAGGAACAGCGAATTTATTTCAGAAATTGCGGGTTTCTGACAAATGGAAAGGTCGTTTTGAAAAAATAGGTAGAGATCTAAAATCTTGACTGTTTGCTTTAATATTACGCAAAAATCAATCTCAACAGACGAGTTATGATTGCACCAAACAATTAATTGTCCTTGGCTTAGGCTTAGCCTAAAAGTGAAACAAATTATCAAATTACGAAAATGTTGAAATATGTAGAAATGTCGATGACATCGAGTAATAGGCGAGTATGTTCCTTGAAGGCTACTCTAAACACCTGCACACCAATTTTCTTTCATATCATAAACAACTGACAAGGGACAGATTGATTCAAAAAGTTACCATGGACAGTAAAATGAAAACAAGTGCCCTGCCCCTGGCCTAGACTCACTTGACCAGTGCTCGAACGGTCACAGTGGTCGAACACTTCACGAATTTACCGTTTCCTCGTCTATATAAAGGAGGCCGATCAACAAAAGGGTGACATAATTATGGGATATGATCTGACTTATCTACCTCCTGGTTAGGAGAATTTTATTTCAAATGACATAACTTGAACTTCTGCAGACGACACTTCGTGCCAAAATCGAACCAAAAATTGTAGAAAATTTGAGATGTAAACTTGTGTTTATCTTGTCCCCATTTTGACCATGTTCATGTACCTGAAAATAAGTATTACTGCACCTTAAAATAGGAAGATGTTTTAATTTCATGTATCAACTGAAATACAACAAAAATTTGCATCTATAATTGATTTTTTTGTGGTGTTCGAGCACTGTTCCAGTCTGATGCCGATTTCCGCCATTACAGTGGCGTCATGATCAGCTGCCAAAAATACATTTGAAAAGTCACTTGGTTCACACAGTACGGAAAATACTCAACTTGTGTCTGTCATAATCTCAAAATTTATTTACTTTAATCAGTGTACTATATGAGATGTAAATTACAAAAAATAGTGTCTTTTGTTCGAGCACTGGTCAAGTGAGTCTAGTAGTAGTAAGGCTAGTTAGAGCTGCAACAAAGAAAGTATTTAAACAATTTTGACTTTTCTGTCCTCTTCTTCAGAAAAATAAAAATAATAAAATTCCTTCTTCATTGCTGCTGTAACTAAAGGGTGCCTAGCCCATCTATTATAGTACATGTAATATATTTATAGTATTGAACCCTTAATGACATCATCAAATATTTTGGATGAAAGGAATTCCATTTAAAAAATAAGTTTCAGTGAAATTTGTATATCCTACCACCATGCATTACAGCAGTACACATACTTGCCAACTCTCCCAATTTCCATGGGAGACTCCCGATTTTGGCCCTGTTTCCCGACCTCCTGAACATTTTTTTAAAAAACACTTCTTTCTCCTGATTTTTAAATATTTCCTTCCAAAAACGATAAATGTCCCGAAATTTGAAAAAAATGCCACCCCATGAAACAATACACTAATTTTAAAAAAGTTTTGTAACCAATCAGAGGCCTGTTTGTACCCCTTGTCGTTGTTTGATTGGTTTTAGCAATGTGTTGTGGTAGTGACAAAATGCTGTCATGGAGTACCAAGGGCAGCCACGATGCCTCAGATGGGGAAATAAGCTATCAAACAATAATTTCTGGAATTAATATCAATTTTAACAGAACAAAAAATATTTACAGTATATTGATTAATTTCCACTGAAAATGCCTCAATGCAAGGAATGTTCTGCCATTTTTCCTGCCATTTTTCTTTACTTCTGATATGGTAAATTATCAGAGCAACACCAAACCAGATTGATGAAAGATATACTACCTTAATGCTGAGCCCTGTACATTGTACTCTAGAAGTTGTACCTAACTTGGCTGATGGGACAGTTATGTTGATAATAAATTGGAGCATTTTTAAAGCTCAAAAGACATCTGTTTAAACATGTTACTATGTTTTGCAATAAATGAACATTTCTTTGTCCTATTATCTACTGGCCATGGCCCACAGACCAGCAGACCAGTGCTTATTTCAAGCTCTATGGTCCCTTACAAGTGTTGCTGCTTTTTTTTTTTACCAAAGCATGCCCAAGGATGGAACCATGGGTGATTCCTATATCCTCTTTGTTTATCACAAACTTCCTCTCTGGGGATGGGGCTATAATTAAACTTTGATGATATAAAGAGCAAATTGATTGTCTGCAGATTAACCTGGTAATATAACATCATTGGTCTCGATTGTGTATAATAAATAAATGTCTTTATATACTGATCCAAAATGGTGAGCGATTGAAGCCAACATTTTTTAAAAGTTAATTTTTACACCACATCCCTCCCCCAAGAATCAAATGGTTTCCTCTTAAAGTGTTTATGTACTGGTAAGATATAAAACATCTCAGATACCAAAGTATAAATCTTTAGGATGTCCAAGACACAAATACAAATCCGGCAAAATGATTTGACATCTGCCTCTTGATGGTTCTGATTATTTAAGTCTCGCTGTTGTGGTATATTATATATAGATTTTTACAGTTAAGAAATAATTCTTCACAACAGATTCATAACTGTTTACAGGCCACAGAATACCAGAAATCATTGTAACCCATTTAGATGTTACACTAAAATGGATAACAGTTATAAAGACTAAAAATATGTATATACAATTCTGTTTAACTCATTAACCTCTGAAATCACATTTGGACCTGTCTGTTTCAAAGCATTGTTATTAAGTTTACTATCATAAGTCGGGAGTGTAGGATTTAGAATAAAAATTTTATAGTAATTTTACTTGCAAGATGAACTAGTTCATGCCTGAATTATTACAATAGACCATAATGTTTATTGATCTGGGAGAGTCTAGATATAATCAGTGTTGATGCATTGAATCCTATTTTTATATGCCCGTCGAAGACGTCATATTGTGGTATGGCGTTGTCTGTCCTTCTGTCCTTCTGGCTGTTTTTTGTAATAACTCGAAGATACCCACAGTTTTCACCTGAATATTTAGCGATTTGGCATGTGTGATTGGTATCATATGAAGGTGTGCATATAGTAAAATGAAGATGCGTTTTCATGAGAGTTATGACCCTTTGTCAAAAAAGGACATTATGTAGAAAATGCAAGAACTTTTATTTTTCATTTAATTCCTTTCAAATTTGGTATGGTATCGCAAGAAGCAATAATGTTTATCATATATTACAGATTTTGTTGTTGTTTTCCAACTTTCCGCAGAATTGGAGTAATGGTTTATGTGACCTAGTTTCTGGTTTCTTCTGTTCAATTTTCTTGTGGGCGCAACTAGTCTTGCAGTTTTCACCCAAATATTTTGCAATTCAGCATGTGTGATTGGTATCATATGAAGGTGTGAATATCGTAAAATGAAGATGCTGCAATCATTTTCATTAGAGTTATGGCCCTTTCATTGTCAAAAAGGACATTATGTAGAAAATGCAAGGATTTTTTCTTTTTCTTTTAATTCCTTTCAACTTTGGTATGGTATCACAAGAAGCAATAATGTTTAACATATATTATGGGTTTTGTTGTCATTTTTCAACTTTCTGCCACATTTGGAGTTATGTCCCTTCGTGATTGGTTTTCAGTGTTCTTGCTCAAATGTTTCATTTCAAACATTACACAACAGTTGATCTCAATGAGGCAGTGTGTTATGACTTTGACTCAAGGTCATATCCCATACATGTAGGTCAAGGTCACTGTAGCTGACTTGCATTTGTAGAAAGATCTATAACACATACTAACATTTCCGTCATAAAGAAACCCTTTGAAAATTTATTCAGGACGGCATATTATATACCATTTGCGGTGCTCTTGTTGACATATATCATTAAGAACTAAAAAGGGGTCACATGATTTGTTTGTATTTGCCTGAACGATCACTCATGTGTTATTTTGTGGTCTGTGTTAAATGTTTATACATGTATGATTCATTAGACAGATTGACTAGAGTAAGTTTAAACTTTATTTATTTTACAATGATTGACAAACAAGTTAAAGCAGCTTATATCAATATCTCTCATTGGCGCTGATGTTGATGTGTGGGGGTGATTTGCTGTGGAAGGAAACTGGGATGCCCGGAGAAAACCCACGTGTCTGAGTTGGCTACTGCCATACCATCTCACATACTCGGATATTCCCCTGCCAAATCCATGGGTCGAACTCAGGTCGCAATGGTGAGAAGCGAGTGCGCTAATCATTTTGCTACCTGGACACCCATTTTAGCGTAAAGGAACAAGTTGGATGTATTTAATAGATTTTCCAAATTTTGGCATGATGATTGCTGGAATAGACACAGTCAAGAATACATTTACATGTATATCTGATATGTATGACTAATGTGTGAATAAATATTTCAAATTTCTGTACATGTGAGTGAATATACTCAGTCATCCAAATCGCCAGTATGACCTTCTAAAACCATGCAGTTCCAGTGTAAACACTAATTTACATAAGTAATGACTTTCATCCCCACATAATGTATTTAAATATACTGGTTGATAAATTTTATTTCATTATGTCATCAGATTGTCACAAAATTTTTCAAATGAAAAAGTAATGATATCTTTTCATGCTTGATTTTCAGGAAATTATTTCTACAACATTTTGGATGACTACAAAACAGTTGCCATAGAAATAGTTAAGGATGCCAGAGACACTCCAATAAAAGCAACATTCTACATTACTACGATCACATCACTTTTTGTGTTGTATAAGACCAATCCAAAGGAAGAAGATTTTCTTGAAGAACTAATTGATAACGGAAATGAGCTACATATGATCGGGAAGGATATTCGGAACCCTAAATCAGAAAAACATATTTCATCAATATTAGAAGCACAAAGGGATGGCTTGCTACGTTACAGAAGTTTATTATTTTTTTCATTGGTTTATTTAGACAATTTTTCAAAAGATGCAGATCTATATGAGGCAAGGTGTAAATTGATAAAACCACATTGGAAAGATTTCCATAAAACAATAATAGATGTTGGCATATTAAGACGATTTGTATATTTACAAGAAGCCATGATCGATTATGACATAAATCCAGATGAATGGACAGAGGATGGACGGCCTAGGAATCCTGCTAAAATCGGAAGCTTAGTATGATAATGTGCATTTAATAAATGTTGTTAGTTGCGATATGAATTTCAGTTTTACAGTTTTCTTTATCATTTTGTAATTATTTTTTATGTCACATGGATCTTCATTATCTGTTTTATGATGGCGCTGTGCCATCGTTAAATTTTCTTGCACCATTGTTAAATTGTCTGCGCCATCGTTAAATTTCCAAGTGCCATTATTGCTTCAACAATCGAAATCCAAATATACTGTAGTGTAGCTTAAGCAAATTTGTAATCATTTTCGGTATTATTCACTTTCATTCAAACTTATTTATCAGTAATTTTGGAGAAATAATATACAGATGAATTAATATCATGTGGCATACAAACACAGTCCTGTCAATAGAAGCCAACAACCAAAAAAATCTGTCTGCGCCAATGTTTATATACAGTACTACGGACAGCGACGATGTCTAACATAAGCAGATATATCACCAAACATGAATGTTTGGTATTAATGCCGTAATAGACAGAAGAAAAACAAACAACATTAACAGTATATTCAATAATTTACCACTGAAAATGATTAACCGCAAGCGAACTACAATGTGTTTTCGGACACATTTCATTTCCACCAAGTTAAACGAACAGACCAACACCAAACTCGATCGATGAAAGATGTACAGATCTACTAAAATTATTCATCTGTACACAATTTTTTTTAAAAATAGGTCCATGAATTTTATTTGCATTTTAATTCTATGATTTAATCTTTTTAAGTTTTTAAATTGAAATTATTTCATTTCAAGATAAATATGCATAAAATTTACTGATTTATAAATTAATCTCAGTGTGCATTGTTTAAAGATTTGTGTCATCAACAGTACAAAAATGCTCTTTTACCCACAGCTAATCTACATACATGTTTGAATCATATAGTGATTAATTGAAGTGTAGTGATTTTATCATTATTTTTTTATACTTTATATCTAATTAATATTATACAGTCATTGTATCAACTGTAATATTTTCAGTGAAGGAATAGATCAAATTCACTTTTTCAATAGATGTCAGAGCATAAATAATTGAAACATTTCACATGCAATCATGAACGTCGCGAATCATTTTTTCGGCAGGGATGCAAGTGGAGTTTGATGGGGGTGTTCGAGTCGAGTCGAAGATTGCTCCATTAAATTTTCATCCATGGAGATCCCTGATGTCAGTAGCTCTTTTTTATGTGTATGTCACTCGGGTTACCCAACCAGAGGCCAGTCTCACTAAAGGTTGTAGATTTGCATGGAAATGTAGATGTAGACTCGAACATAAATTTATACGTAGGAAGAAAGATACAACCTTTAGACGTAAGCCTTGATTTACGTCTACACGTTAAGTTACGACTATTAGGTGAACTTATGTCATTGGTAGTCTTGGGATGTATGTCCTCTGTAAACAACTTTAAAACATTTTAAACTTGAAAACTAGATCTACTTTGCCAATCATCTTCATCATTTTTTAGTGGGAACACATATCATAAATTTTGTTATCCTTGTATTCTCGGGGTCCTGCACATCGAGGATAAAAATTGAATGCATATTCTGAAAGCCTTCTACCAATGAATTGTGAAATTTGTTACCCTATGGGTGAGAGTTTAGTCCTTAGGTTGGGCCCATATGGCCATATAGTGATAATGGGCTTTATCTTAGAAATCTTCTCTACTTTTTATAAAAAGAGATGTAATGAGAAAGTAAATATATTTTAAGAAAGAGCATAAAGCCCTCAACTAGTATTATGAAAATTATGACTATTTCAGCAGGAATTCAGGGCCTTGGTCATGGCTATTACATGTATAAACATATAAGTGATAAACTAAGTCTCAAAAACCTTTTTCTCTACATTTATGCTTTGTAAAGAAAAACTGAATACATTTTTAAAGAGAGCATAACTCATTTACAAAATTTTTGAAAAAGGGGTTTCAGGTTAGGGTTTGGTTAAAGGTATTTTTTTCTTACATTTTCTATTGCGACTGGTAAACTGCAGTTGGCCTGAATTCACTTTATATGGAGAGTTCTTGTTATATTGTGATAGCTCCTATTACATGGTGACAGTTCTAGTTATATGGTTATAATTCCTGTTATATGGTGACTTTTCTAGTTATATGGTTATAATTCCTGTTATATGGTGATAGTTTCCCTCATATGGGGACAGTTCAAGTTATATGGTGACAGGCAGTTGTTATATGGTGAAAGGCAGTTGTTATATGGAAACAGGCAGCTGTTATATGGTGTCAGGCAATTGTTATATGGTGACAGGCAATAGTAATATAGTGACAGGCAGTCATTATATGGCGACAGGTAGTCATAATATGATGACAGGCAGTTGTTATATGGTAACAGGCAGTCATTATATCATTATGGAGACAGGCAGCTGTTATATGGTGACAGGTAGTTGTTATATGGTGACAGGCAATTGTTATATAGTGACAGGCAGTTGTTATATGGTGGCAGGCAGTTGTCATATGGAGACAGACAGCTGGTATATGGTGACAAGGCAGCTGTTATATGGTGACAGGCAGTCATTATATGGTGACAGACAGTTGTTATATGGAGACATGCAGCTGTTATATGGTGACAGGCAGTCATTATATAGAGATAGTCAGCTGTTATATGGTGACATGCAGTCATTATATGGTGACAGACAGTTGTTATATGGAGACATGCAGCTGTTATATGGTGACAGCAGTCATATAGAGATAGTCAGATGTTATATGGTGACAGGCAATTGTTATATAGTGACAGGCAGTTGTTATGGTGGCAGGCAGTTGTTATATGGAGACAGACAGCTGGTATATGGTGACAAGGCAGCTGTTATATGGTGACAGGCAGTCATTATATGGTGACAGACAGTTGTTATATGGAGACATGCAGCTGTTATATGGTGACAGGCAGTCATTATATAGAGATAGTCAGCTGTTATATGGTGACATGCAGTCATTATATGGTGACAGACAGTTGTTATATGGAGACATGCAGCTGTTATATGGTGACAGGCAGTCATTATATAGAGATAGTCAGCTGTTATATGGTGACATGCAGTCATTATATGGTGACAGACAGTTGTTATATGGAGACATGCAGCTGTTATATGGTGACAGGCAGTCATATAGAGATAGTCAGATGTTATATGGTGACAGGCAATTGTTATATAGTGACAGGCAGTTGTTATATGGTGGCAGGCAGTTGTTATATGGAGACAGACAGCTGGTATATGGTGACAAGGCAGCTGTTATATGGTGACAGGCAGTCATTATATGGTGACAGACAGTTGTTATATGGAGACATGCAGCTGTTATATGGTGACAGGCAGTCATTATATAGAGATAGTCAGCTGTTATATGGTGACATGCAGTCATTATATGGGACAGACAGTTGTTATATGGAGACATGCAGCTGTTATATGGTGACAGGCAGTCATTATATAGAGAGATAGTCAGCTGTTATATGGTGACATGCAGTCATTATATGGTGACAGACAGTTGTTATATGGAGACATGCAGCTGTTATATGGTGACAGGCAGTCATATAGAGATAGTCAGATGTTATATGGTGACAGGCAGTCATTATATGGAGACAGTCAGCTGTTATATGGTGACAGGCAGTCATATGGAGACAGTCAGCTGTTATATGGTGACAGGCAGTCATTATATGGAGACAGGCAGTCATTATATGGAGACAGGCAGCTGTTATATGGTGACAGTCAGCTGTCATATGGAGACAGTCAGCTGTAATATGGTGACCGGCAGTCATTATATGGTGACAGGCAGTCATTATATGGAGACAGTCAGCTGTTATATGGTGACAGACAGTTGTTATATGGAGACATGCAGCTGTTATATGGTGACAGGCAGTCATTATATGGAGACAGGCAGCTGTTTTACGGTGACAGGCAGCTGTTTAAAGAAATTTTTTCACAGACTGCTATGTATTTGGTCAGAATTTGGTTTTCGGTTTTACTTGAAGAGTTGAACATCAATAACCTATGTTGAAGTGAGAAATGTATGGTACAAAGCACATTGCTTTAAACCACTTGCCCAGGGGAAAATATTACCTTCATCTATTTGTAACAAGAGTTGTCAGAAGACAACAAAGCTTGCCAAAATGGGTGTAAATTTTCAAAATAGATATTTGACCACAGCTGCCAGGTTCTAAGGTCAAAGGACTGGTAAAGTTTTTATTCCTTCAGCTCAGGTTAAAATTTTTGAAAAGTTTCAAGGTCAAAAGTCAAGGTACCAAATAAAAGCTCTGGTCATAAGAAATCTATATGTGAAATATCAAAGCCCTATCCCTCATGGTTTAAAATATATAGCCAAGGTTAATGTTTTTGAAAAGTAGGTCAAAGTGCAAGGTATCAAATGAAAGCTCTGGTCATAAGAAATCTATATGCAAAATATCAAAACCCTATCCCTCATGGTTTAAATGTTATAGCCAAGGTTAAAGTTTTTGAAAAGTAGGTCAAAAGTCAAGGTACCAAATGAATGCTCTCATTGTAAGTTGTCTACCGCCGCTGGGGGTATAGCATTAGCTCTCCGGATTTTATCCACTGATACCAGTATACACTTTTTTATGGTGGGTTTGTTTGTTTGGTTTTGTACACCACACTCAACAATTTTTCAGTCATATGGTGGCGGCCAGTTTTTAATGACAGAGGAGAGAACCAGGTTACAACATACCCAGGAAGAGACGACCAGCCTTCCACAAGTCAACTGACTAAACTTTCTCATAATATCGGCTAAGGTTCTAGCAGGATGTAAACCTGCACTGACTAGAAGTGAGAGACTTCATGGTTTCAAGTGTGATGTTCCAACCACTTTTATGACAGGTAGTAATAATATAAACAACAAATTTCAATTGTAACGATTTTATTTCAAGATTTACTTTCAAAGCATATGAAAACAATAAACAGTTTTGATGATTTTTGCTGATTATCAAAAGAAAACAGTAATAAATAACATTTGAAATAGATTATGGCCAACTGAATAGTTGTGGTTCCTGTTATTATGCTGGTAAAATGATTTGTTCATATACCTACAAATTAACCACAAAAATACCTTCTCATCATCTTTAGAATTAATAACTTCTCATTTGTGCCAACAGCGGAATTTGCATTTTGTGTTCATGTTACATTATTTAGGTGTCTACCAATAGACATATTCACAATTATGATTTTAATTTTAAAATCTTCAGATGTATGATATTAATGTATTTGTTATCCAAACTAAACCTGATACGTGTACCATTTAGTTTTACAACATTCTGTAAATTGTTATTTTTCAAATAAAGACAAACTTATAAACTTGAATTTGGTTAACTACATCATGGTCACAGAAAAAAATTCATTTTTGTAAATAAATCAGAAATTACCAATTAATCAGTAACCAATCTTTTAGACTTTCATTTTCTTGAGACAGAAAATCAAAAAGATACTGTACAATGTACTAAGTTCCAAGTAGACACTATAAACTATTTAGCAATAGGGGTCTACATGTATATGTTTAACCAAGAAATTTTCCTCAAATGCATTATTTCTTTGATGTAAGGAGTAAATACATGGATCTGAAATATTAAGTTTAAGCAAAACATATTTATTTACAAAGGGGATAACTTCACCATTATATGTTTTGAGCAAGTTTACAAATTCACAACCGGTATGTATAATACAAATATGATTTTAATCATGATTCTTGTGAACCATCAATCAGGAATATCAGTATACACACATAGAACAAAATGTGACATAACACAAAGGAGTACAATTATGATTATACACTCTAATATGGAATGATTATTTTCTTTGTGACAAATTTGATGACACTACAAAATATACATGTACCTTACTAGGGAATTGGTATTTGTAGAATAATCACCAGGTGCAGACTTGGATGAGGAACTTAATACCACATAAATCTAAATTACTAAATCTTTACCCTTAGAAATACCAGCTAGGTATTTTCCTTCACTAGTATATCACTAGATCATAACCAGTAGGAGTACCTCACTAGATATTTACCCTTATGTTTACCTCCACTAGATCTTTACCCTTAGGAGTACCTCATTAGATATTTACCCTTAGGAGTACCTCATTAGATATTTAACCTTTGGGAGTACCTCACTAGATCTTTACCCTTAGAGGTACCTCACTAGATCTTTATCCTTAGGAGTACCTCACTAGATCTTTATCATTAGGAGTACCTCTCTAGATCTTTATCCTTAGGAGTACCTCACTAGATCTTTATCATTAGGAGTACCTCTCTAGATCTTTACGCTTAGGAGGACATCACCAGATCTTTACCCTAAGGTGTACCTCACTAGATTTTTACCCTAAAAATTACATGTATATCACCAGATTTTTACCCTTTTACAGAACATCACCAGATCTTTACTGTTAGAAGTACCTCATTAAATCTTTACCTTTAGAGTACATCACCAGATATTTACCTTTAGGTGTACCTCACTAGTTCTTTACCCTAGAAATTACATGTATATCACCAGATTTTTACCCTTTTACAGAACATCACCAGATCTTTACTGTTAGAAGTACCTCATTAAATCTTTACCTTTAGAGTACATCTATTTACCTTTAGTACATCACCAGAAATTACATGTATATTTTACCCTTTTACAGATATTTACCTTTAGGTGTACCTCACTAGTTCTTTACCCTAGAAATTACATGTATACAGAACACACCAGATCTTTACTTTAGAAGTACCCATTTCTTACAGAACATCACCAGATCACTTTTACTGTTTACATGTAGGAACATCACCAGATCTTTACTGTTAAGAGGACCTCATTAGATCTTTACCCTTTAAGTACATCACCAGATATTTACCTTTAGGTGTACCTCACTAGTTCTTTACCCTAGAAATTACATGTACCTCACTAGATCTTTACCCTTAGAGGATTTATATCCTGGACATCACCAAGACTTAGTAGTAGAAATCATAAACAATCAAGATTGTTTGAGACGCATTTTGCCCCAAAGCACCAGGTCATTCTTGAAGATTTTAAAGTCCCATAACTCTGACAAATATTGCTAAATATCGAATGATGAAGTCTGATTCAATGATGTCATGATTATGTGACATTATGACATTACAATGTAAAATGATGTCTCTGAGAGTTATATGAACTTTGATGATGTAGAACCAATTCTATGTATCTACTAACTTAAGAGTATTTCATTCTTGTGTAAATTAATCAGCACCGAGACTCTTCATATATTTTATACACTGATAAAAATCTTAATCCTCAAATATAAAAACTTAAATATATATGTATAGCAAAAATTCAATAGTTCTGAAAAAACCTCCTTTTACATGAAGTTGCTTTTTGCTGATAATGAGAGATCACATGTTTCAAACATAAATATTTGAAGACATACAGACAATATCAAAAAACATCTATATTCTTCAAAAGATATTATGCAAGTTTCATTTAAACATATGCCCACACAGATCTGTACATTTCCAGATAAAATTCACATTTGCAGAGCACAATATTCAAATAGTTTCATAGAATTTCCTAATAAATGATCGCTAATAATAATAATAATATAGAAGAAAAATTGGAATGTTGTTATTCAGTTAATATACATTTGTGTCAAGTAAGTAACAAATACAAATAAAATATCACAATTATACATAGCACTTCTCAAAATCATTTAATCTTTTAATAAATATATTTACTAATGAAATATACAGCAATTTACATAAAAAAACATAATAGAAGTCCTCGGCCAAATTCATCAAAAAGTTAAATAAATAAAATCATAGCTATATTATTCACAATAAAAAGATCATGTTAATTTTTTAGCTATGGTGTTGTAATGCTTTCACCCCAAGTGTCTAAATGGTATGTTCTCTTCTGTTTTAGAAGACAAGTCCAATATGGTTTGTGGGTTTGAAAAAGTTAATTACAGAAATTTCATTACTAATAATGAAAATAAAAATATTTCTTGAACTTAACTTAGTAATTTCACAAAATACTTGAGGTAAAAGTATATAACTAATACCTTGTCATGTTAGGAATTACGTAGTACATGTATTTACAATTAAAATTGTTGCTAACAATATACAGCCATATCCTAAATGAACTACTCACAGTATTTTTAAGTTATGTGATGTAGACACACACAGCAAAATTTATCTTATTAAAACTAAAGGCAGATGAAAATACTGCACTGTAAGATTTGAATACTGAAATTGAATTTGTGTGTGCAATACAGTACACAAAACATATCAATGCATAAAAAGTAAAGGGAGATGACTGCGACTCTGACGTTAGATTTGATCATATTTTTTGTTATATAAATATTTCCATGCAATGATTTCCCTTGTTCTTTTTCACATATGCTCCTGCTTTCTTATTTGGGAATATTTCAATACAGTTTTAAGATACATTGTATACACTTCAATT
This sequence comes from Atrina japonica, assembly GCA_030159075.1. Classification (NCBI taxonomy): domain Eukaryota; kingdom Metazoa; phylum Mollusca; class Bivalvia; order Pterioida; family Pinnidae; genus Atrina; species Atrina japonica. Next base: position 1,583,621 of record BROG01000019.1, on the reverse strand, counting down.
CTGAGAAAAAAATTGACTAATTTTGCTTAGGGAAATGACCTTTAACCCTTCCATCCCCACAGACCATAATAGACTGGTCTAATACAATAGTAAAGAGTATACCATTAGGTTATTTGGTGGTGAAAGGGTTAAACAACTGTAGATTACACCTTAAATCAGTACCATGATGTTATTAGAATTCAAATATGATAAAAAAGACTCCCTAGAATGTACAAGTAACTGCACAAATGTTTACATACGTTTCATATTTTAACCCCAAATCTTAACTGTTTTGACCGTTTTCACTAAATGACCCTGTGAGAGGAAAAATTATATTGAATTTAAAAATAGCTCATTCTCAAGATTAAACAACTGCATTTTAAACTTATCTAGGAAAGCTATTTAATAGAGAAAACAAAACTGATTATTTCAGGCATTGTTGCCTTAATATACAGGTCTGTTTAGTTAGGAGTCACCAGTGTTGTCTTTTCCAGAGTGACCTTTATAAACAGGGGACCTTTATACAGAGGTGACCTTTAAAAAAAGGTTTGACTAATCTGATACAGACTAAAACCACATGATTGTAATAACTATAGTTCAGTTGCAGCACCATTATCATCAAGCAAAGAGAGAGACCCATAAAAATGAGGTGGAACATTGATCACTTCACTGACAGGTCTTGGACCTGGTCGAATATTTAATTCCTTTTTCAGTATTTCATTTTTGCACATTTTTGGTTTACTAGTAGTCTCCCTTTCATCACAAACATGTCTGGGAGGATTCATTCTGTTATGGTCCACATATCCACTGGATACAAGTTTTGAACAGTTTTGTGGATTAATGTGTTGATTACAATGTTCCACCAGAGGTTTAGTACACATCGTATTTGTTGCCATTTGGCAGTATGAAGTCACTAATGGGCTAGGATGTGTATGAAAATCTGATGCATGCTGATAGCCCAGATCTTCTGTACTAGCTACAGAGTTTTTGTCTGTCGACACGTAACTTTGGTCACAATAATTTGGAGCATTTTTAGTACTGTCTAGTAATGGCTGTATGTTATATAATTGTCTTGAATGTTCCCGCACTGGATCGGAATTCAATACATACTGTTGATGATTGTTTGACACAGGTACACTTGAGAGGTCATTTGTAGCATATGATGGGTCACTATGCATACTTCCAACACTGTGAATGTCTTTGGCATTTTCACGAAATTGTTTTCTTCTCATCTTTTCCGAGGAAGGTGTGTTCACAATATCTACACAACTGTATGGCGAACATTGATCAGATAACATATTTGGAACTGAAGATAATGTAGAATTTGATTTTCCTGTGTCAAATGGATAAACAGCATCTCGGAAAGTAGATAATTTCTTTTCATCTACATAATTATGTCTATGAGAAGAATCTGTACTAGATCTTAGAGGATGAAGTCGGGAGAACAATTCTGCAGCATTGAACATTGACCCTGTGCTATGTTTGCCATATTTGATGCTGTCCTCACTGTAATGATCCTGAAAAATAAGTATAATTTTGTAAGATCAAAAACGTTTTTTTTAAAATGAAAACCTCTCACTTGACAAAATAATTTGAAATATTCATACTTTGTAATATCCCCTTCTTGTTCAGATCCATTACATATTTACTAGGTTTACAATTTATTTTTTTGTAAATTCTGATAAATGTACACGTTTTGAATTATTATGTGAAGAAAAATATAAACTTTAGATTATGCTGATATGCCCCTACAAAATAATATTGGACAATATTAAAAACAAAGAAGAACAGTACAACATTGTTTACAGACAAAGATTAAAATTCTTCAAGACTATCAAGGGCCTATCATACTTAGGGAACTGGGAGACGTACATAAATATCACTTTTCATTAGAAAAGTCTACTTGTAAACCTAGGAAAATCAACAATATTCTGGAAAAACTGAGCAACTACACTGGACTTCAACAAAAATAATAATTCATCTCCCTGTTTTTTTGTTCAAGAGAGAAAGGAGGCTTCCCTTAAAGCTGACAGTATGGTGAGGTTCAAGTATCATATTCATAGATAAATATAGTAAAAGTTGTCTGGAGAGGCCATCCCATCTGCCACTAAAGTGTGGTCTCTCAAAACAAGTGGTCCTTCACAAAGGATTTTATTTAAAGGATTATTTAACCAAGAGGAATCTTTATGTTAAATGGATTATTTCTTGAGACAGGTGGTCTTTAATAAGAGTGGTTCTCAAGACAGGTACTTTTATAAGAGTGGTCTTCAAGACAGGTGGTCTTTTATAAGAGTGTCTCTGACATGGTTTTTTATAAGATTGGTCTCTCAAGTCTTTAATAAGAGTGGTCTCTGGATCTTTTATAAGATAAAGGTGGTCTGTATAAAATGTCTGTAAAAATGTGTTACACTGTGCAATGTAATAAACACAAAACTTTAAGTACCTTGGATAAAGAATCATTGATAGAATTGTTGTTTATCAATGGCATATCAGCTGATGTTGACCCAGGTGATGATGGTGTTGTAGGGCGAGTACTGTCTTCATCTATTTTAGCATATATACTCTCATCATCTTCATCTGGTGAAGTTGCCCTTGAAACTACTGGCTTAGGCATCGCCTGAAAGTGTACAATAGATTTATGACATGCAACACTTTTTGATTTTATTTTTTGTTGTTGAAAATGAAATTTTGTTTAATGAAATTATTTTATTAAAGATGAAGTGAATGTCATTTCCAAAAGGGTGAATTAAGATTTATAAAACAAAACATAGACCTAGTTGTATGCCAATTCAATATAAAAAAAAAACTCTCACTGCTTCTCTTTTCTGAATTGGCATATGGGAGATCTACTAAAAGCTGCTATGGGGTCATATGTGAGTGACCTTTTGTATTTGTGTTCTGTTCAATCAATGAATATATGACTTACAAGATCTTGAGAGTTGTATGCTTTCTTAAAGAAATATAATGCAATCAGGATATGTATAAGATATTTTAATAATGAAAAATTTTTACTCCTTTTACATTTGACATCATATATATATATATATATTACAATAGGAATTTTACATGATATACTTACCACAGCTGGAAGGGGTACATCAAACTTGGGCATGATAAAGTCATAAGGTTTGAAATTTTTCTTCACAGTTTGGTAGCACCTTCTGAAAAAAATCCAAACAAACATGAATAGTAAATAAATAAACAAATGACAAATAAATTCAGTAGAACCTGTCTTGAGAGACTTTCCCATCTGTCACTGAAATATGGTCACTTAAAGTGGTCTCTCAAAAGAGGTTTTATTTAAAGGATTATTTAACCTAGTGGTTTTCAGAATGTGGTCTCAGGAGACGGTTGATCTTTCATGAGAGTGGTCTTTTAAGACAGGTTTCACTGTATATCTAAGCAAAGAAATTCTGACAAATATTCTATCCAACCTTTATTATGGTTTTACATGTACATCATATAATAGTTGGATTAGAATAACCTACCTCTCATTATCAAAATAGATATGACAAAATTTTGTACAGATTTAGTGATATAAGCTATCTAAAATCAAGATTTTTAAAAACAACAAAATATATATTCATTATGATATGAAAAGGAAAGTTAATTCGTAGACAGCATCAATGATAGTATACACAGTATTTCCAAATTCATTCAGAGTAATTCATGAATTAATTCAATTGAGTAAATAAATACAATGGTAGGATATTAGACTTACCTTATGATAAAGATAACACCACACAACATAAGTAAAAATACAATAAAAACACCAATGACGATTCCAACTAACTTGCCAGTCTCCAGTTCTGAAATAAAATACAAGTTTTGTATAATCTAATTCTATAAACAATGTACTTCCAACCTATAATACTGCAGGTACTACAGGAGATTTCTCTAACAATTATTTGTCTCGTTGCTTTTCTCCCCTTAAAGTCAACGTGGAATAAGCTTTGATCATGTGACAAGCCTCATTCCTGACTGAATTATCTAATCCCAAGAGAGAGATTTCCCTAATCTCACATATATAAATTTGATAAAGTTTTATATTCTCCAACATTTTCTCATTGTTTTTAACCCTAATTTTTCAAGAAATCAAAACATTATTTGCACAGTGTGGTTAGACACATTATATACAGTGAAACCTGTATATAGGGGCCACCCAAGCAACCAGAAAATATTGACCTTTATGTGCAGGTGACCCTTATACACAGGTTCAGTTTAGTTGAAGAATGCAGTGAAGGGACTTGAAAAAACTTGCCTTTATAAACAGGTAATTCTTATATAGAGGTGGCCGCTATAGCAGTTTTACTGTACTATCTTGCTTATATTTATTGAGAGACATTTTTTATTATGCAAGTAAATTGTCTTTTCTTCTTTGTATGTAGAATATCAATAACGGTATGCATAAAGAATTTTTCTTTCATCTAAAATTATCCTTTAAAAATTCCAATTAAAATATCATTGCTTACTATTTAGAGGTATTTCTAAATATATCCCATCAGTTTGTGGGCCAGGGCCAACTTGAGAATAAGCCTCCATCCAAAGCATATATGACTGTCCGGGATCTAGGTCATGTACTACTGTACTTAGGGCTTCACCTCTGACTGTCTGTGAGAACAATTGACCTGAAATAAACATAGAAATATGTCATCAGAATAAAAGAAATATATACTGTCAGAATATAAGAAATATACCGTCAGAATATAAGAAATATACCGTCGGAATATAAGAAATATACCGTTGGAATATAAGAAATATACCGTCGGAATATAAGAAATATACAGTAGGAATATAAGAAATATACCGTCGGAATATAAGAATATACAGTAGGAATATACCATCAGAATATAAGAAATATACCGCCAGAATATAAGAAATAAACCGCTAGAATAGAAGAAATATACCGTCGGAATATAAGATATACCGTCGGATTATAAGAAATATACCTTCAGAATATAAGAAATACATACCGCCACAATATAAAGAATATACTGTCAGAATATAAGAAATATACCATCAGAATATAAGAAATATACCATCGGAATATAAGAAATATACCGTCGGAATATAAGATATATACCGTCGGAATATAAGTAATATACCTTCAGAATATAAGAAATATATACTGCCACAATATAAAGAATATACTGTCAAGATATAAGATATATACCATCAGAATATAAGAAATATACCATCGGAATATAAAGAATTTCAGCATAAGGGTATGTCTACAGATGCTTTTGAAGTGCCAAAAATTCAGACCTGTGCTACAGACAAATGCAGAAATGTATGTGACAGTTTCTTCACATCTTCATCTTTATAAGACCAATACGTACTGCATTCCGTTTGACCCGACATTGTTTCAAACCAAGATATAATCCAAAAGCTAATTTATAACCAACTACAGTTAAGCACTATTTTTGAGTGGCTAGAATAATATACAGGTATATTTATATATATATATATATTGGTTTAAAATGTTTAAAACACTTGACCAAAGGAGTTAGATGTTCCTTAAGCAAAATTGTTAAAGAGATTGCTTTTTTAAATGCATAAATCATATAAGATGGAAAAACTCAAAATGTGGCTGGCCCAACTCTCATCTTTGATTCTTAACCATAAGCATATGGAATGCCCCTGTCACAAGTGACTATTTCCAGTGCTTAGAGGACGATAAACAGTTGATACATCATTTACAGTCACACAACACACCAAAAAATAACCAAAATAAACATCTTTAAAAACATGCATTCTACCTGTACAATTTCCATTCCAGCTTGCATGACAGAAGAACAGTATATATTTTGTAATGTAGCCACGGGCTTCATGGCACTGGAGAGGATCCCATTCCACTTTTATACTTGTCACAGGATGGTACGGTGATAACCGGAAATTTTTAGGTGCAATCAATGGAGCTGCAAGAAATAAAAATATGAATAAAAATTTCTGCATTCTCAAAGTTAGTATCTTTTTCTTGTTTTTGTGACAAAACTATCAAAGGCTGAATTATCAGTCTATGAAATTTTGATAAATTGATGAAAAGAATAAATGTGTGTACATCTACATGCAGGAAATCTATAGAGTATGTACAGTCTTCTGCCTTTTTCTACCTTTATTTATCAAATGTCTATAAAATTACAATATCTATCCTGAAAATTCAGTTTTAAATTTTACTTTAAGTATCTCTCTAAATATTGACAAAACAAGCATTCTGAGATTATTAATGAACCAATACACATCCCTTACCTGTGGAACCCTTGTTAAGTGAAAGGTCAGTAACTACAAAACTTAACTAAAAACCTTGAGCGAATAATCAACGGATACAGACCACATATATAGTCCAAATATCCTCCCTCCTCACCCCATTAATCAAGCTGAGGACTAATAAGGGGTATATTAAATGACACAAAACATTTTGTACAAGAAAGTGATGACTTACTTGAACTCTTGTAAAACAAACAACTATTCCACTTTATTCCTGAGCTTACAACGTTGCCATTAAGCTCAATTTCTGAAGAAATCCCAAACAAGGTGTTTTGGGGGGGGGGGGGGGGGGGGGGGGGGGGGGGGGGGGGGGGGGGGGGGGGGGGGGGGGGGGGGGGGGGGGGGTGGCACTAAATCTTTGTCCAATGTCAAGTTGTATACCAAATGTTTTGGGGATAGAATTTTCCACTGAATTGGTTTCTGTTGAAAGAGAGAAATGAACAATGATTTACAAATGTCCAATGTGCTTTTAAATTTCAAATGAGAGAGAGAGAGAGAGAGAGAGAGAGAGACAGAGAGAGAGAGAGAGAGAGAGAGAGAGAGAGAGAGAGAGAGAGAGAGAGAGAGAGAGAGAGAGAGAGAGAGAGAGAGAGAGCACATATCATATTGTTTGCTTCTTTTTCAGAAGCTTTTAAGTAGCAGCTGTATCAGTGTATTAGTATTTTTCAGGTACAAGATTACACTGGCCATTGAAATATAAGTGCACTACCCTAATTTGTTTTTTGTTTTCTAAATATAAAAAGATGCACAGGTCTACCATGGTATAGTGGCACATCTGAGTTCTGTGAAAACAGAAACAAAAGGTCTATTTACATAAAATAGGGAAGTACAGCTAAAACATTTTGCCTTGCTCCAATTCCATGACTTACTGAAGCACTAATATTTTTGTTTCAACAAGAAGCGTGCCACCCCTGTTATGATTTAATTTAAACTTATTACGTTTGTAAATGTGCCAATTTACCTCAGTAGATCCATATTCAATACTGTAAAATGCTTAATAGCATCAACATAAAAGTTAACTAGGGGACAAAGAATGTACTTTAATTTAACTAGGGGACAGAGAATGTACCTTCATTTTTAAAATACTCCAGCCTAGATCAAATGAATGATCAGCATAAAAAAATGATTGATCTTTCTACATAAAACTGATAAATTTCCACTAGTAATATTTTACAATGAGAGTGGATGCTATATAAAGGTAGATAACTCTTGTAACTTACTCTACATTTGTGTGTATGTTGTGATCCCAGACACCAGTACAATGTATAGGATAAAAGTCTTTGCTTAGTTGTGTCTTTTACAGAAGGCGATTCCCATGTCAACTCTAGAATGTTTTTCTTTGTATTGCCTTCTATAATTTCCACGATGAATTCATCTGGGGGAGAAGGTTCTGTTAACACATGAAATAAAGGTGAATATTAGATGGTATGTTGTTATCAAACTATAAGAATAATATATGAACACGTAATTGAAATATCAGTAACTCTGATAATTGAGAAATAAATTATCAAAATTTAACATACTGTGGAATCTTTCTTTAGAGACCACCTGTCTTCTGAGACCACATTTTAAAAACACTTGGTCAAATAATCTTTGATATATAAACCTCTTTTAACAAACCATAGTTCAGTAGCAGATGAAGTTTAAATAAAAGTACACAGAGGCAACTAACCAACCCTGAACATGTTGATAAAACTTGATCTGAAATTTATATAAATCACAAATATACAGGGTAGATACAGCTTAGATCACCACATCTAAGACAAAGCAACAGTATAGTTATGACATGGGTTTGTTTGCAAGTCAAAATATTGTCCCAAGGCATCAGGAAAGTCACAGGAAATAGTGTTCCTGCATTTTCCCTGATGACAAGGTACAATAATTTGATTGTTGCCCCAAAACCTACGAAGTAAATGTTTACTACCCAATAATGAAATAAATTTCAACAGATGTTTTTATAAACACCGCGACTACAAAAATCAAACATGTATATAAGACTGTATGTTTTATATAGGACACTGGGAAATAATCATGTGTATCACCTTCTTTAGGACTTGTCACCATTAATCTCATAATTAAAGTTCAAATGAAAGGTGTTGTGCTTCTATAGGGGGAGATAATTAGGAAAACTTGTAAAATTCCAATTTCTGTTAAATAGACAACTAAAGGAAGCATTCTGAATTTAAAATTTGGCATCAAATTATCAATAACAATTTATCAAGGTCTAATAGAGGTGTATTTCAAATGATTTTCAACCTAGATATCAACAGGATTGGTATATGTGTGTATGTGCATGCAGGTGTGTGCCTTACCATCTGACTTTGATGGAATTGAAATCTCTGAGAAATATCTGGACATTCCAGCTTTTGTTGCAGCCTGTACTGTGAAGATATATGTCCTTTTGATGTGAAGACTGTATTCTGTACTGGAGATATTACCAATGTCTCTCTGACTGGTTTCACCTGTATCTAGGTCGGTCAAGCTAACATGGTAATTAGTAATGATACCATTACTATTGGAAGCATCCATTGGCTGAAAAACAAATATTTAGATTTAAAGTGAGGTCAAATGCATCATACAAACATATCCTCTGTAAGTGTCAGTTTCACCTGTACATCAAAACTCAAATTATGTTTGTATGAAAATTTTAAAAGATTTGTATTTATTTTGGTTTAACTAAAGGTATTTTATCTTTAGCTATTTTTTTTTTTTTAGATAAATCCAAGATACTTGGTTTAGTAATTCATGATTCAAGTGAATCCATTGTTAACTTGTAAGTGATTTTTTCACATGAATTATTTCAAGATGAATTTTTTTTTTATGAATATTGTCCAAGTTAATAAAAATTTCAACATTGTTCATCTCACCTTCCAGTAAATAACTACTGTCCTACAGTCCTTAAGACCACAAGGATACTCTGCGTAGCTGCCACTTTGCAACTCAGGTGCTCCCTGGGGAACTGAAAGATAAACCCCATAGATTTATATGATATCGATACATCCAAAAAATGTACAATAAGGGTTTGATATTCAGTTGTTCACAAACCATCTTTTATTGTGAATTGTTTTAAAGTGATTGAATTTGACAGAGAATCATTCTGAACTTGAAATAGAGATCTGGGCACCATAAAACTTAAAGAGTGAAAAAAAATTGAAATATGATTGGCTGAGCAGGTAAAGTTGAGAATATTCTCAGACTTGAGTAAATTCTCAAGTTTTATGGTGCCAGGCCCTGACTTATACATGGATATCATATGTGTAGGAAGAAAGAAAAGTGAACCAAGTGGTATTGTCCTATACACATGACTTGGTGTGGAGGATTTTAAGGTACAATAAAATCACACAATAAAAGGACTGGATTTGTTTATAAAAAAAACCAACCATAAATGAAAAGATCAAACTGGATAACAATAATCATATAGATTTCTTACCATCCTCCGATGTAAGCACCGACATATCTTTTTCCTCACTCCAAAATCCTGAGGGACGCCCATCCAGATCTAATGGTCGACAAGACACCATGACGGTATACCAGGTGTAAGGTGTCAAGTTACAGATCTCAAAACTGTTGTCTTGCAGTTCCACCATCTGAAAACATAAATCACATATTAAGATTTGATTTGTTTCTGGAACTTATACAAGAGGTTAAACGTATTCTGAGATTTTTCACTCATTTGTATCATTGTATCACTCACTCACTTGGGAGTACAGGGGAAATTGTCTTGAAAGATCATCTCTTCTGCCACTGAAATGTGGTCGTAAAAGAGAGGTGGTCCCTCAAAAGTTTTTTTTTTTTAAATAAAGGATTATTTAAGTAAGTGGTTTTCAAATGTGGTATGACAAAACAGTGACCTTCTATGACAGCGGTCTTATAAGACATGTGAAATTCTATGACAAAGACAGTGGTCTCACAAGACAAGTGCACATCTATGACAATGGTCTTACAAGACAGGTGACATTCTATGACAAAGACAGTGGTCTCACAAAACAAGTGTTCATCTATGACAATGGTCTTACAAGACAGGTGACATTCTATGACAAAGACAGTGGTCTCACAAGACAAGTGTTCATCTATGACAATGGTCTTACAAGACAGGTGATATTCTACAACAGTATTACAAGACAAGTGTCACTGTACCTAATTTGGATAGTACAAGTTGTTACAAAATTTTCAATATTATTTTGAATGCTATTTCATCAACTTCTTTTAAAATTAATATTCTGACATAATGCAATGCCTAGCTGTCTGTCTTACCACATTTTTTCTTGCAGTGTTGATTTCAATTTCCAATATGTATTTGTATAACAAAAATACTTTTGAATTCAACACATGTATTTTTATCCTTTTAATCTCTTTCACTTCATTTTATTATAATCAGGTGAAACAAAGCTTGTCATTTAAGGAACTATTCCCTAAGACTAATTTTGCTATTTTTAATCAGCCAAATACTGATTTCATCAGTTTAGAAGTACCTTGAAGAAATGCAAAATAACTTACCCTCCCTTGATATGCATCATCCCATTCTGAAAAATAGTAAATCCTGAACATTTTATCATGATATTTGTCTGGGTGATTCCAATTTAAACTGAGACAGGTGCTGTTGGTTGACACATTTAAGTCTGATACACTGGCAGGTTTAACTGAAACAAAAAAAAATCAAAATGATCTAAGTGATGAAAATGAAATTCATATACAATAACAAAAGGATAGTATCTTAACTTTTGAATTTCACAAGCTTACATTGAAAATGATAAAAATGAATAAACATTCAATTGCTTTCTAGAGATTGAAATATTATACAATTATTGTCCTTGTTTTGGGTTGACATGAATATTTGTCCATCTGAGAGGCATTATGTCACCCAAGGAAGACATAACACCTCAAGGGTGGGCAAATATTCATGTCAACCCAAAACAAGGGCAATAATTGTTTTATTATACCGAAATGCAATAAAACTTCACTAACATACTGGCATACACTTTAAGTTCATAACGATTGTAACACAGTGCCTTCGATACTCAATGCTATCGATATGTTTTATCATTCTTTACGTCGTTTTTTAATCTTAAGCCTCCATCAAGGCTGACTCCAGCAAATATATTGACAACGATGTATCACTTCTGTCAAATCATTAAATTTTGACTGTTGTTTCTCTCCATTCCAGTCTGCATTGAGCAAATGTTCATTTCATAACTCATAGATATGTGCTAAAGGTTACACCTAATTACAACAGAATAAAAAAAAAAAACCGTATGTGCATCCATTTCTCTGCACAAGAAGGTGACATAAACTGGCATAGAAGGTGACATAAATGTTTCAGGGTGACATGAAGAATGTTTTAGATCAAGTGATACAATTTTGACTAATCAGATGTAAAGATACATATTAGAGGTATAATAAATAATTTAATTTGGTGCAGTCAACATTTAGCAATCTGAAGGCTGAAAAATGTTTACCGGTATTCCCAGTTAAAGTTTAGCAGCTGCCATTTTATCATTAGTAACCAATCACAGACTTGAAAATGTATTCTTATTTTCACTAGCCAATTTTGGCACACATAAGTTGTTTTTTTTTTTAAAGCACTTTGCTTTTAGGTAAGATGGCCTACTTGTATAGTCGTCCAAACAAATAACATATTCCAGTTGAGAAAATTTCTGTAATCAAAATTTTTTGTATTGTTCCATACCACAGCTTCTATTACCTATTTTACTTGTATCTATGACAAATGTTGATGTTTTTATTTCTCTCGTCTTTGTGTTGTTGATGATGATTCCCATTGTGTAGATCATGTTACTTCGGAAATGGTCTCTGCCGTCATTTTGTGTCCATGTACAGGATGTCATGGTGCTATGGGGACAATCGTATTGGATGTTGTCCATTACACTGCAAGGAAATCAAAAAAATATATTGTCAGGTTTTAGTTACTTATTTGTTGTTTTATTTGATTTCATTGTGTTTATGCCATCCTCAACAATTTTTCAGTTACATGTATATGATGTTGGTTAGCTTTTAATGGTGGAGGAGAGAAGCCCATTATAATGAACTCAGGAAGAGACCATCAGCCGCACACAAGTAAACTTCCTCACAATTGGCTTACGTAATTAAAAATTTATGGCCAAAGAACAACTATTGTCTCTAAGAGTGTCAAAGGTATCTGAGAGAACTACTGGGTAACTAATAGGTAACTATCATGATGTTGTTTAAAGGCCATGAGCAAACTGCTGTATCATTGTTATTTTTTGTAGATATATGAGAGATATCTGATGTATAAACCACTCTCTCAATTAGTTATCATAAGATTTACTGAAGTTTAAATACTTTACTCAACTTTGGCCAATCCTGAAATCTGATTGGCTGAGCAGGCCAAGCTGGAAATATACTCAGACTTCAGTAAATTCTCAAGATTTAAGGTGCAGGGCCCTGGTCTTAATACCAACAGGGATGTTCCACTACATGTATAATGTATACGTTGTACATAAATGTATATGTATATGAAGTTACTGATAGGTGGTCTAAATAACATGGTTCTACTGTATATTAAGGAAATGAAGTACCCATGATCCACATAACAAGTTTAAGTAATGAGACATAATTTCATTTCAGCTTAAGTTTTACTATAGGTGATGATGATACAGAGATATAATGCCTATAGCAATGGTTATCAGCAAATTAATTGATTGAAAGGCTCCATATTGAGACAAAGCTTGCATAACAGACAGAATCAATGTCTGTAAATATTCATAGTACCTGTCTCTACACAGTAAGTGTATATCAGACTGACGATCAGAATTAAGGTTGTATCACATTCGAGTAATATGATGTCTACGTTCTCCAGTAATATGACATAGCCTGGATGAAGTAATGAATTATAACATATAATTACAATGTAAAAGCTTGCAGTCCTGTCAGCTGTGTCATATTAATTATTTATACACTACGCTAATTAAGACATACAAACAATAAATATTGGGTAAATTAATCTTATCATTAGGAAGATCTTAGGAGAGGGTCTTCATATATAATGCTTCAAAAGGTAATAAATATAAATAATGATACAAAATATAGAAATTGTGGTAGAGACAATAATCTATTATACCATATGTAATTCATCAATTAATCAATTAATTTCAGGTTTCAAATGCTATTTGATAAGAACTGAGCAGTTAACATACAATGTATTTGATAAACTGCCTCTCACTGCATGTGAAGAGCCGTACAACAAAGCCAGTCATATATCTTAATGGCAGATATTACTAAAGGAAAAACATCACTTCATGTCCAAAACATAGGGTAGAAAAGCATTCAAAAATATACATTTATTGAAATAGCAATTTTTTTTTTCATTTCTACGAGGCTTTGCTATAAAACACTATGTTTGAATATTACATATTAAATTTGTATATGATTTTATAAATTTACTTCATATTGGAGTTAGCCATGAATAAAATAATTTACTACAGTCCTGGGCTAATCTATTGATATCAAGAGACCATTACTTTCGGAGTGGGTTCAGGATGTACATATACATATATATATATAGAGGTTCTCAAATGAGATTCACTTTTAAAATACTGTAAATAACATACAAGATTATTATTTTATCATGTAATTTTACAACCCTTGCTTCATATGACAAAATAATAATCAAGTGTGTTTTTTATTGTATCTAATCAAATACAAGTGTGAGAACTTATTTCTCGCAGAATATAGGACATTTTAAAACATCTGTTACACACTGTAAGTGCATCAAAGTGTTATGTATTGTGCGTAGTCATATATTCGGTCCTCCTGCTCTGGCGAATATGTTATCTGGCTGTTTGTGAACCAATTAAAAGTAGTCTGATGTTAAAAAGTGTGGTCGATGTTTATCATGTGACAACACAACAGTTGTGCAAGAAAACAGTATAATACATGATCTTAAAACCCTGTCTTTGATTTCTGATAAAATAAGCAGCATATTCCAGTCAATTAATTATCACTTAAAATACCTCACAGATATACACTTAAATGTCATACAAATTTTCATATTATGTTTATCTATTTATGCTAATACACCAAATATCCTTGAATTTATATATCATTTTAATTTGTTTGGAGACATACACCTTTAAAGCCCATACTTTAACATCTCTTTAATTGGTTTACACTCCTCATGTGATGTTGCTAAATTCTAATACACAGAAAATTGCTGATGAATGATACACAAATTGTAGGGCAAAAGACACAATAGAGGCACAGTATAATAGCTTCCATCCTTGAAGAAACTGACACATCTTAATCTCAATGACAAACTGTATCCCAGGATCAAAATTATAAAAAAATTTCTTTTGCCCTGTGAACTCCAAACTGGGCCTGGTGCCATAGAACTGAAATAACACTTAAGTCTGAAAATTTTACTCAATTTTGACAAATCCTAAAATCTGATTGGTTGAGCAGGCCAATTTGAGAATATTCTCAGACTAGAGTACATTCTCAAGTTTTATGGTGCTGGGCATTGGTCTTCATCTCAACCAATCAGAATCACAGTTACAGTTATAACAACAACTGCCATTGACTGGTGACCTGAGATCCAATGTACAGCTGTAATCAAGAGAGAAAACATTGGACTGTCTGAATGGTAATATAAAAAATAAACAAACTCTAATTTCTTATACTTACGACACTGCCCATACAAGTTCTACTTTAATCCATTGTTTATGTATGTAATTCACACCAAGTTCCCAGGAACAGGTCATGTTTAACCAGTTGAAAACTGTGCAATTAATCTCCTTCACTTTCTTTGGTTTATCTAGGATACAAATAATGAGACTTAAGAGGAAATTCTGGTAGATTCACTGAGAAATTATAAAATGCCAAAGAATCATCTACTGAAGGTTGACTATCTGGCATTAGCTTAAGTTTTTTTTTTGCTTTTTTTGGCATTATCACTTTTGAAAGAAGTGTTTATACAATCTCTATTTATTTTTTTTTTTTTCAAATTAGAAAATGACAATCACCCAATGTTTGCAATTAGAATTACTACCACTTCATTATACCTGATGACTATGGAAATGAAGGTATTATATACGTCAAAATATGCTTTGTACAACAGAAGGGAAAATATAATGGAAACAACAGTGAGAAACCATTCCTTCTTAATGGTGTATACATTTCAAGAAAATTCTATTCTTGAAAGATATATCAAAGGAAAATAACAAACCCTTCTTAAAATTAAGGTCATAGGTCCCTGATCCAATCCTTAGTTTTGCTAGATCACAATTTCTCGATCCACAACCCAGGAAGTAGATAAGCTGCATAAATTTAACTAGAAGTTTACAGCGACATGAATGATTATGGCATTCACAGGCTAAATGTCAATGGGAATCCACAAATGCACAGTTACCATATGATTATCCCTCCTCTTTGGCAGATAAGACAGAAAAATATCAACCCTCAAGGAGAGATTCTACCATGTCTAGCTCCTAAAAGACTCTACAGTCAGACCACTGTATTTGTTTCTAACAAAATGGTCCAGAATCACAAACTATCTTAGATTGAAGTCAAAATTTCATTGTGTGATAAAGACAGATATTACTGCAGATATAAAGTCAAAAAGATAAAATTTAAATGCAGCCATACTGGTGATGTATAAACTAGTTTGTTTGACATATACCTGAACATAAACACAAAACTTACAATCAACTTGCACAAGCTGATTGGCAATCACTTCTGTACTACCAGTTGTCTTGTTGAGTTTACAGACATAGCTGCCGCCATCTTCCGGAGAGATAACAGGTAGTTGAAGTTGAATACTGCGCGTACTTAAGATACGGACGTAATTCATGGGAATCAGTTCATTTGCTTTGCGGGTAAAGTACATAGATTTGGAGTCTTCCACTAGTGCTTTAGTCAGGTTGCATGTCAGAACCAAGTCATTACCTATGTAAACATAGGGGTCTCTTGGCAACACAACTGTTGAAAATAAGAAATAAAAAATTACATTTTTAAGAAAAAATATATGTGACTGTATGCATATGAATTGACATGCACACACACAAACACACACACACCGACATTCATGCACAAATGCACTCACACATATACAATAAGGAGCATGTGGGTACATTTCCTTTAGACATAGAATAAGATGAACTAATTTTTAAGCATACAGTATCAATTAAAATTTGTGATACTTCAATTTAAAGCTTGTGAGTGTCAATATAAAACTCTGTCCTAGGCTTAACTCACAGGTAAGAAAAAATATCCATCAAAGGTGTGAAATGCTGAAACAATATGAATGAAATATTCTTCTCTGTCTGTTTTGCTCATTTATCAAATTATCTGTACAATCGACTGTAAATGTGTTTTTAATACATTAATGAGAAAATCTCAAGCAAACATTAACTGATTAAGTCAGTTGTAAATTTGATAAGGCAAGTAAATTAAATCAATCATGTAGGAAATCAAATAATTAAATAATAAATCAATGTAGTTTAATACAATTTAATCAATTGCTATGATTCCCTATTCTTCAATTGTATCTTTATTTTCAAAATTAAGATAAATTATCTCCCTTTAATGAAAATTTACAGTGCTAAAAGCTCGATAAATCTCTCATTATTCTGTAATTGGTTAATCAATGGATTTAATCATCTGATTACTATAAATTTATTTCAGTTAATTATTTGGAAGTTAATGTTTAAGTCAAAATGGAGTCCTGTTTTAACTCATCAACCCCTAACAATGGACTCCTCTATAAATCAATGACTAAGGTCAGTCCAAATGTGTCTTTAGGGTGAATGAGTTTAAACACAGCATCTGTGTAAATGCACTGTAAAGAACATGCTTTGTGTGTTTAGAATGGTGTTTTAATATACCCACAAAAATTTTTGGTTACATGGTGTTGGGCAATTTTTCATGGCAGAGAAGTGAACCCTGTTACAATGTACCAGGGTAGAGACCACCAGCGATCCACAAGTAAACTGGCAAGCTTTCTCACAGCGGGGCTCTAACCTGCACAGATCAGAAGTGAGAGATATCATGGTTCAAAGTGTGGTGCTCTAACCACATACTGTACCCTAGTTATCTTGAACATCAACTGACTTAGTACGTAATACATTTTCTATACCCGATAATATATCAACTGATATGCCTGTATATTATACAATGTCTTTGACGACATACATACCTCCATTTGGATACATAAATCCAGATACCAAACAAAGTAACGCTGGGAGAATTTCCAGAGATATGTGCCAGCCTTTCATGGCTATGCTTCATCAAATTTTTCATTACAATATTTACTCCAGCTTGCCTCAGATCTGAAACAATAAAAGAAAATGCTATGGTCATTTTTTTTAATGGAAACCGATATGAATAATGATATTTGGTGACATGTTTAATCACCGGTAATGTTTATACAGTAAGACTGTGAGTCTAAAACATTGAGACACCACCAGTGAGTACCCTGTATGTGGAGAAATGACATTTATGAGTACACGAGTATAGTGAGTATGTATATAGTGAGATTCCATAATTAGTAGGTAAATCATACAGGAAAAATTTATAATGCATCCAGCATTATATTAATCACCAATTCTTTAAATTGCAATCTTTCATTTCCAGTTTTTATACAATAACATGAAGTACCAAACTGCCAGATTGCTGAATCTTCATTGAAACTCCTTGATATGTGTTTTTCTTGTTGAGGTTTTTAAGACATCAGATGTAATTCATTTTCATAGAAGAACCTAAAGTACAAATTTTTAACTACCTTAACATTGATTTAGCAATCATGTCATCCAATCTGCAACAACAGGAAAACACGAGTTACAATGTCCATTGAACAAAATAATCAGTAGGACCAATCAGGATAAAGCCATGCTTTTTCTGATACATGTGTTGTTGAACTTGCTCATTCTACTAATATCAGCGATGGTAAATCAACACATATACATGCAACATTAAAATTTGACATATCTTGCAAGTACATGTACAAGACACATTACTGTGATAAAAAAGTCGGTCTGGAATTCTCATATATTATTATGTGAACCTCTATACCCTTTGAAAATATTGAATATCCATGTATAAGTAGAAAGTATATAGAGTTAAACCTGTCTTGAGAGACTGCCCCATCTGCCACTGAAATGTGGTCTCAAGTTGGGTGGTATCTCAAAAGAGATTAATTTAAAGGATTTATTAGCCCAGTGTTATTCAGACTGTGGTCTTTTAAGACAGGTGGCCCTTCCTGAGAAAGGTCTATTAAGACAGGGTCCATGTATATGTATTATCAGTGATATGTATGGTAATGCCATCTCTGATATTATGAGGCCTGTTCAATTTAAAGATTTATAAGAGTCTGTGAACTATATGTAACTACATAATTCATGCACTTTTTCTCTAAGCTTTTTCATATTTTGAACATAGATGTACACGTACATGTAAATGAAGTTGATTAAATTGCTTAGGTACTCTTGGTAGATACAGTATTTTATTTATTTACACGTGTAGTTCCCAGCACTGGACAATGCTTAAAATTACACCCAATCTACTCTTATTCTCTACTCAACTGTACAATGAACATATATAATCTAATTATCCAATTATTTCAATTCACATTCAATTTATATCCTGTATGGTATTTTAACAAATGTTAACCAGTTCATCCTGTACAATTTTACAAGATATTAAATTGATATTAATCTTCAAATATTACTTAGATGTCAACACTAAGGTTTTTGCTACGTTGTATTGAAAAAAATTCTCTAATGCTCAACCACCTGGGTCCACAAACATAAAACTTTAAAATGTACTAAAGTTGGAGAACAATCTCCATTTTGCTTTCGCTTACCTTGCTGAAACTACTGGTATCCAAATAAATATGCTAAACACTCATAAACTCTCGTGAGGTAAAAAATTAGAAATACAACTGACAAAAGGCAAACCAATTTAGGCAAGTCGTAATATGACCAAAAAATTTAAGACATGAGTTATCCGTAGATCTTATCATACTTTTACAATGACAATACAAGTCATTTTCGCTTTTACGATATAATAATAACCATGACAAATTGTATGAATACTATGATACATGTATCGACAAACAGGATAATAAGATGATTCATCGGTGGATTAAAGAACACCATAATCTGTTCTGGTTTCAGGTAGAATGTATATATCAATAAATAACAATAAACCCAAGTGTGAAACTGACTTCCGTACATTCACAAGTTAAACTGACAAGTCCTTTGTAAAGGGTACACAAAGATCAGATTGCATGGGTGCGGGTAGCACATTTTTTGTATCACAGTTTACTTTTATTAGTATAGAATGTATGTGGATTATTTTAAATATAATTATAAACATGTATCTATAATTTTGATAAATTCAAAAATACATTCTCTGCCTGTGCACCTACATGTACATAATTATCTGTGTTAAATTTTGTTAATGTACATGTGGTGTTACATGTACATGCATAACATATCCACAAAACCACACAAATAGCAATTAAACAAATCACAACTATACTGATGCCCTTTATAAATATACAAAATGTTTATATACACTAAATAGTTATGCTATTAAGTGCCATGAAATTGATTGTATATACCTGCATGTGTTGACGTGGGACCAAGAAATTGATTGTATATACCTGCATGTGTTGACGTGGGACCAATATGTACAACTGCTAAACTCCAGTGGCTGATATGTTCATTTTAGTAGTAATACTACCACTTGCTAATTATAAACAAAACAATTAGCTTAATTTCAAGGTCAGTCCTTGTTACAGCTACTAATTATAAACTCAGCAATTAACTAATCTTCACAGTTAGTAATTATCTCACTTGCTGATTACAAAAATAGATCAATTAACTTTTAGGCCTTTATTTTTAGATTCACCTTCATGTAGTAACTTGAAAAATCTGAATTTTGCCTGTAGTTACATTTTTGTACAATTAGTTTCAAATGGTAAATGGTTTCTATGAATGTATCACACATGTGAATACATGTATTGATATAGAATTCATCAGTATTGCAAAAACTAACTTCTGTGTTTCATTCTACAATTACATGTAACCTTCTCCAATTTCATCATATGTATTTGATTTGTTTAATGTTTGTATTTTCTCTGTACCATTTACTTGCTTTTGAGATTTCAAAAATGAACTTGTGTCTTTCATACCAAAAATGATGTTTCTTTAATTCTCAGATTATCAGGAAGATGTGGTAAGGTCAAAATGATATTTCTATGTATAATAGTCATCCGAGATCACCCTTAAAAAGCTGGGTCTTACCTAATGAATTATTTAATGAAGTTATTCTCAGAATGTGATCTCACAAGACAGTGTGGTCTTTCAAGACAGGTTTCACTGTATTTTGTGAATTGAACAACAAAGCATAACAACATTAAATTATGAACATGAGTAAAAATATATAAATTAGTTTGATACATATATGAAATAATTAAATCAAAGGTATATTTATAGGCCTACTAATGTATACAGAATTTTGGATTTAAAAACCAAAGAAAAATGACTTGATGTTCAGACCGCATACTTTCATTAAATATTAATGATGTCATGTGTAAAATAAGGTCATGTATCAAAACAAAGTCAAGCACGATCTTCACCCGTACCTGGTATATGATATACGATTTCTGACTTGAGAAATACAAATAATGTCTATTTCAAATGATTTATGGTATTACAGTGATATTGACACCTGTATATCAAAAGTATGCTATATACATAAAACAATTTAATGATTAAAAATCTCGGTTACCCACCTTTACTTTACTTCTAATTGGTACCATGTACATGAACACATATGAAAATGTCACCAAAATAATAAAACCACATCAAACAAATTGTAGAAAATTATTTTATGAACTTCTGAACAATAGACAACTGATGATAAACCAGGTCAAAGCCAGTACAAAATGAAATACAAATGTATATATACACACATGTAACTTGCTACATAGTACATGTACATATGTATACATGTATTAGAATCATTAATAAGAATTCTAGCCACATTTAAAACTATACAAGAAAGACTTGCTCTGAAAATTTGCTATATTCTAATTTGATTATAAGTAAGACTTCAGTTAATACATACCAAAATGTTTATTGTTTATTCCCTTTTAAATCATATAGATATTTTTTCAACAAAGTCTGAATAGTGGTTATATATCGCTGCTATATCTAAAAACAGCTGAAGACACTTTCACAAATCAGAAACGGACCTATCCTAAACAGTGAGTGGGTTAATGTTAAATGTAATAACACAAACCAATACACTTTACCTGGCACCAATATTGGGATTTTAATGAATCATCCAAAAGGAAATCTGAGTTTTGAAGGTTGGGCATAAACTTTTGAGTGACCTTTTAACATTGATTTGCAGTCGAGTGTGATTGAATCACTGAGCTGTATGATTTTGAAATTGTACACCACATATCCACTGTATACATATACACACATATACATGTTTAATTTACCATTCTTGAAATCTGTTTTCCTTTTATTATCATTTTCACTCTGTAACACAGAATGTAAAGTTTGGAATTGTTATTTTAACACATATATACTAAAGATATTCAGTATAAATATGGAGTGTCTTTTACTGATCAAACACATAAATATAGGCTACATAATAATGAAGGGAGCATAACTAGGATCAAATTCAATATGTACATGTATGTACTGAAGTTTGGAGAACTATTAGATTACCATATGAACTTATTTTGACATTATCAATTGTTGTAATGCTTTGAGTTAAGAGGGTGTCGATTAAACATGAAAATTAGTGATATAGTTTGATATATATCCCTGTTTTGACATCACTGAGCGGGAAAATAAATGAATCTTAAGCACAAAACTGAGTACAATGAATATGAAATATAGTTTAACTTGAGAGACAACTGTTGTAAGAGATCACCTGTCTCGGGAGACCACATTTTCAATAAAACCTCTTTTAAAAGATCGACAACCAGTTTTGTGAGACCATATTTCTGTGGCACAGAGGGTGATCTTTTAAGATAGGTTCTACTGTATATCATAGTATGAATATCATGAAGTTTTCCGCGAGACCATTTCCACGATTTTCACTAAGGGTCTGGGTTAGGGAAATCCTTTAAATAAAACCCGTTTTTAGAGATTTTCTGAATTAATAGACAATGTTTCCTGGACAGACTTTTCAATACATCTGATAATTGTTTTATTTACCAAGTATGTACCATCAAAAGCAAACATGATCAGATGGGTTGCTCAGATGTAAAATTGAGGTCCCACTCCGCAGTGGGTGATGTATATCAATTATTCATAAAACTCTTAATTTACATCAGTCCTTTGCATAGGTCTTAATTCATGACAACTCACCTACATATAGTGATATTACCATGTATGTGAAATAACTTGACAGAACCATTCTAACAGAAATGACAATTAGACATGCTCATAACAAGTTTCCTATCAGTCGTGGAGCAGTAGATTATGGCTATGATTTTTTCATCTTTAACATTGATTGAAACAAATGATTTTATCTTTGATCTTTAACACAAATTAAGTATTTCTATTCTCTTTAATTTTACAAAAGATAAAGACAGTTTAAACAATGTCAGGGGAAAAATTACCTGATGGCACCCCACCTAAACATTCTTAAAATCCTGATAAAAAAAATGGAATGCTATTATGAAGGTAAGTAAGACTACTTAACAATTTAATATATTAAAAATAATTAAAAAAAATGAAATAATTCTGAGATAAAAAGAAAAAAAATACAGGTCTGGGTGCCATAAGGAGCTCTTACTATGTTTGGTTCCAAACTTATAAGGAAGGTTTTTAAAAGTTATGGACACTGTCCAAAAACAATATGCCCAAAATATTTCATAGAATATTTAAGGCTGAATACATGTAGAAAGCTAGATATATACATGTGCATGTAACCTCTCTAAGAATTAATCTTGATGCATTATTACAAGATCCATATTTGCATCTTGTATACCATATTTCAAAATGTTATTTTTGACTTGTTATTTACCAAGTCAATAATACATGCTTTTATCAAACCATTTAGGAAAACAGCATCATATACATCATGTAGACTTGGAAGGCAACTTGATCAATACAAAGAATTCTTTACTTTGGTATAAGATAAGGCAATGTAGACAAATGTAGGTTTATAATTGTTTTATCACAGAAGAACTGCTTCATCTCCCTCGTGCAGTCAGAAAATTATACAATTTTAAGTTGATAATACCAAATTTAACACTATCTTTATCTATTCTTGGGATTCTGATCCAATGGACAACTTCAACCCAGAGAAATTGATTTACTTTTCTGAATTTATGAGAGATCTACAGACTCTAATCTTAGTTACTGATGTCATCACAACTTACTAATTGTTTCTATATATGCTGTAGTACCTTTAACAGTTAAATGAATTACTACAGTCTACAGTTAACATTTATACAGTTATTTCATGGGTTTGTGGATAACAGTCAAAATATGTGTCCCTTGTAATCAGCCAAATTGCAGGAAAACTGTTACCTTGTCGGCATAGGGTAACAGGTTTTCTGCATTTTCCCTGATGTCTGGGGACAATACTGACGTTGCCCAAAAACTGATGAAATAACTGTTTTATTACCCAATAATGAAATAAATGTCAACAGTTATTTAACGTTGAACACTGTGACTAAGAAAAATCACACATGCTTATAACACTGCCATACTTGAATGAGGCAAAGATCGTTGTTCTTTTCCTGGTTACGTTGCACCCAAGTTTTCACTTCCACCATTAAAAAACTGCCCCTAATACAACTTACAAATTGTTGAGTGAGGAATAAAACATAACTGAATTCACTCCTGATGTTGAGTACATGTATTTGGTGATGGAACAGTCACTTAGTGCTATAGAGAAGTCTACGTTTGACCTCATCCTAGAATTGAACCCAGACCTTGCACTGTCAAGGTGAATGCTCTTACTGGATACACATGTACGTAGCAATTTGGAAATCATGATCTTGAAATTGGCAAATTGGTACAAATATACTCTTTTGTGTAAATTCATGTATGTGGTCAGAATCAAAGATATGCATACATACATGTACATGTACATGTATCTTGTCAACTTCAATCAGAATGCATGCAGTTGATAAATGAACTGCAAACACTTTCATGTTATGAAACAATTCAACATTATTGTTGATGAGCCAAATTAGACCCTTGGTACAGTATGAAGCAGACATGCCACTTGTATATTGCAGCTTTTAAGTTCATAATTTCACTTGTTTTATGAGGTTTTTGTAAAATTCTCATATGTCAATACAAATGAAAATGTATATTCAATATTGTACAATGTACATGGTTTTGTGTGTTATAGTTGAAATTTTTTTTTTTTTTTATTTGGTACTCAGACAGCTTTATATGTAGATGATACCATTCTGTAAGTACAAAAAGGCTCTGTATACTTAACACTAATAATAAGGTACCATTTTAACTCATTCACCCCTAAAGACACATTTGGACTGGTCTAAGTCATTAATTTACAGAAGAGTCCATTGTTTTTCAGGGGTTGATGAGTTAATTACACAAAAAGGCAATGACAAGTACAATTTGACAAGGGAAGTTTATGAGATCAAAGTACAAATGCTTGTTTTCATAAAAAATATAAATGTAAAATTTAAAGTTTCATTGTGTAATGGTTCAGAAATAATTATCTATGAATTTAATGACATTACAGAATTAGATAATGTGTGTTGTATATGCATAATAATTCCACTGGGTTCATGCAACTCTTAAATGATTTTGATAATGTAAATTATCAGAATAATGCAGGAAATTGCAAAAATGCAGTTGTATCAATAACATAAATTAATTTCAGATTACATGTTCCTTCCATGTAAACCAGACTTGTTCTTGTAATAACATGATGTACTACGTGTTGTACAAATCTTTATTACGGTGAGACAATGTCAAGTCTGCATGTACATTGTATAGATACATGTACAACAAGTTAATTGATATATATATATATATATACACATGTCAAACAGATGAATTGAGGTAACTGTATGAGGACAAATGGATGACAGGCATTCTGAGAGTATTGAGGTATCAATACATGTCTCCGACCAGTAAAACCATTACCAAGTTAATAGTGAAAAACAATAAAATCACAGAGTGCATAAGAAGATAAAATTCTTAAAAACCTATAGCACACCCCCTCCCCCGAGACCCCCTGTTTCGCTGGCACTGGGGACTGAAAAAAATCAAATAAGGACTAAGGCATTGTTATTGACAAAACAATACATGTCTTCTACCTGTGAAACCATAATGAAGTTATTGTTGGGAAATTACAAAACTATACAGTGCAAAAACCTTTACTAAACAGACACAGACTGAACCTCCATGGTTCACTGGTTTGGGGCTGATACAAAAAAAAAGAAAAAAGAAAAAAAGAAAAAGGAAAATCAAATAAGAAGTAATACATAAGTTATTGATGAATTAATACATATTTCATACACTGTACCTATGAAACCATTTAAGTGATGTTGAACAATTACAAAACAGACCGTAACCAAAACATTAACTGGACAGATGCAAAAAAAACTATACATGTACATATGTACATTATACATGTATATGGTTTAAACAATATTTTATAGGATCAAAGATTCTTAATACAATACAATGGTACATAGCCTAAACTTCAGGATTGAGCAACAAAAATGTTATTTAGTTAAAAAATAGTAAAAATCACATGGTTATTTAAAAGTAATAAGAAGTACATAAATACAATATTATTGATCAATTGAGGAGGGGGTGTACATTTCTCACATACCTTTTATTATTATTATTATGTTTTTTCTTTTTGGTAGGTTGGATAAGAAATTAAAATAATATGTGCTAAAAACAACCTTTTGGTAAATATATACATTGTACATGTATATGTTTCTGGGAAACTGTTAAAAACTGATTGATATATAGGCATAATTAACACTCAATATACTGTCATACACATATAAACTGTACCTTCCATATTGTTTTATATAGATTAAAACATATAGATCCAACCTTATAACAGTTGAAATTAAACTAGTATTTAATGCATTTTTGTTCTTTGAGAAATACTTGCTGCTTATCACTAACGCTAAAGTTTGTTTTAGCAGTTTCTGTTATTAAAGCTATCCTACAAACATGTTAAAACTTACCTGCTCAATCCAATTCAAGTGGTGTAGTTAAATTCCAAAATGTGTCAAACTGTACATTAACATCAAACTGACACATAACACTATCAACGCAAACACATTATAGGTATATAGCTTAATGTCCACTTCTGAGTCGTGCTACAAGTACCTGTGTCTGTCTGGTCAGTAATAGCACCTGCTGGTCAGTCAATAGCTGTTGGCCATTACAGGTAGTGTTTGTTACTGTGGTTAACTACCTTGAGTAAACCATCTAATTATAGTTTGATGGGTCTTATTCAGATTCAATTATTATTCCCCTTTGTATCACCCTGTCAGAGTTTATCTGTTAATTCTTCACAGCTACAACATCTAATTAATATTCAGTGTTATTTGTAGATATTAAGACTAGTTATCTAAGACCTGTTTACACACTGAAATTTAAATGCCCTGTACACTCAAGTCAGACCTTTCACTTTATGTATTAGCATATATACAGTTATGGCAATGTAAGTAAAGTGTCAGAACCATTAACAAATATATACTTTCCTATTTTATCAGCAATATGTAATACCTATAATGTGGGACTTTAAATATTGCTCACAGCTTTTATGATGTAGCTCTCTTCAATTATTTGTCCCCAGCTTATACAAGTATGTAATTAAAAACATCCATGAAAACGGTTAATATTATGAGTAAATACATTGTTTTTGTAATTAACCTCTGTACCAAACATAAGATACATGTGAGTTTTACAAGTGAACATAACACAAACATAATCACATATATCAGAGACACATATATGCATTTCTGATTGCCGTATTCGACCCAATAAGTGCCATGTCTCTATAAGTGCCACTTCCCTCCACACATGATCAAGGATCTTTTCTAACCCGTTGGCAAGGGGATGTGGACAAGAAAAATGTAAATAACAGTTTATCTCTAGCCTCATGAAACACAAGAATGTTGATAGGTGTCCAGGGTATGAACTGCAATGTACAACAACTTTAGCACATCATATCCTATAAAAATTAATTGCTTTACATCAATTTGACTATTAATTAGTCCAATCAAGCACCCTTCACTTTTTTCTTATTTTTGCAGCACCATTGGTGCTTATTGGGTCGAATAAGGTAAATGTGTTTTTCAGTATTTGAGCCAAAGAAAAATGGCAACATTTGTTAAAAATGCAAGCTGAAATATGTATGTTATTAAAAATTTACCATAACTGATAATTATATACAATATGACTTGATATTATACATACATATATATATATATATATATATATATATATATATATATATATATATATATATATATATATATATATATATATATATATATATATATATATATATATATATATATATATATATATATATATATGAGTTGTATGCTCAATGTATATGTAACATTGGGTAATAATTTCAAATAAAAACTCTCTAAGTCAAACATATACCTGTAAGCCTAAGCTAATATAAACAAAAACACTGCCAAACAATTCCTTCTTATTTCTTTAAAATCTAGGAAGGGCATCACGAAAGATACATGTAAATGGAAATCAGTTTTGTCCATGTTCATTTCAAGCCTGAGGGTTAGGAAAAATATTATAGTAGACCTATAAAGACATATGTTTAATGACTAAAGAAAACAAGCTGTGACTACTGATGGACTTATGTCTGCATTATGTAAGCTTGTAATTGGATAAGTTTACTTCAACCAAGTAACTGCTTATAAACACCTGAGGGGATTGTATCAAGACAAATCCCTTGGGATTTTACAACTACTTTCTCAAATGAACAAATATTAGTCATTTATAAAGGTGATACAATTCAATTTGACTTTGAACCTTAACAAACAATGTACATGTAAACTTGGTGTGAGATGAATGGGAATAAGCATATTGTTAAAAGTCATAGATAATATCAGAATTTACACTACAATAAGCCAGTATAAAAAAACATCTAACAATGAGAATGTGCTTCAATTATCTTGTCAACAAAATTATGAAGGAAAAAAAAACTTAATCTTGTTCATCTAATAGATATCTTCAGGGCCTAATTTCCTTTGCCTAATTAATAAATTAAGTCCTGTGATGAAATTTTCTTATATCTAATCTTGTTTGAGATAATTAGAAAGTTGATATAGAAGGTGTGGATCAACTGGACCCCTACAATTAACTATGAACACCTGAAGGTAAATTTTACCACTCCCATCTGGAAATAAATGTTTGATGTTGAAAAGAAAAACACTAAAATTAAAAAGATAGATCCCATTTATTAAAAACAATCATTCTCATTCCCATGTGTAGTTGGACGCACATTTGATGCTGATTCCATGGTACTGGAAGAGTCATGTGTATACAGGTGGCAGACTTCAACAACATAACACCATATTTCTTTCATGTTTTTTTGCTTTTTTTGTTTTTGATATTTATCATTTAACTTCAGAGGAACTATATCTCTTATTTGCATAATCTCTAAGTGATTACATGAAACAAGATGTGTTTGGGAAACCCTGTTTCCCCAAGAGCTGAGTCATTTATATAGATTTAAAAGTCCCACAACTCTGTTTAATATTGGTGAATATTAATCATAAAGAAACTCATCTTAGATTTTATTGATATAAAACAAAAATTAAATTTGGTTATACTTGAGAAAAGTAACTCAAGTTATTGACATGGACTAATATGTTGCCAACAGACAAACATTCTATATACAGAGGTAAGTGACCTTGACCTTCAATCTATTGATTTTAAGGGTATCATTCCAATTCTGCCATCAGTTAACATTTAAATGCAAGTTATATTGAAATCACCACTATCTAGCTTGCAAGGCAAACATAACCACTACATCGGTATGTACAGTATATATGTATAATACATGTAAACACAGACAGGAGACCAATCTTTTACTAAATTATATTATTCATCACATTTAAAATGTTCAAATAGACATTCTATGCAGGAATACTATATAAAACTACAGAAAATATTAATCAATTTCAATTAATAAAACAACAACAAAAACATACAGATCACAAAAAAGAATGAAGAAAAACAAAAACAAAAACAAACAATCTTACATGAATGAAAGCCTTGTGTTATCCATTTGACTGTAATATCTATCAGAGTGAAGCTGCTACTTTGAGTTTATGCAGTGTTTCTCTATTTAATGTCTAGATCTCACCTTGTAGTAACACTATGTCATGCACATATCCGCAAATACACGTACATGTATTTGAATACACATTTCAGTCAATTCATTCTTATATCTTCAGTTGCCTATCTATACATCCAGGTAACTTAATGAATATCATTATGGTTAATTTTGAAGATTGTGTCATGACCAAGTATAATAAATGTCTCCTGGGACACTGAATGGTTTATATCTTTCGAGATAATTTTTGGGGAGGTAAAAAATACATGATATCACATTCATTACACAGTATTATAATGTACTTTTTCTCTACGTTGAAATAAAAATCAATAGCCTTCTAATTCTTATCATCTCTTTCCCTGAACTGCATATGTTTCCCCGGTGATGTAAATCAGAAGACTAATCAGGGGGCAAAGGACTGTTACAAAATGAAATCTTGTCGCTATCAATCATTTCACTGATTTCTCATATTTTAAACTCTACTAGATGAAAAGCTTTAACAGATTTAACGAATAGAAAAAAATCCGGTAGATACAAATATATTGCCACTGGGAGGAGAAATGCTGTTCTTAGCTAATGTTGGAATACTGCTTAGTGGTATATATTTATTAATGGCATTTGAAAGTACTGATGATTTTCACTTCATATTCCAAGCGCTTGATGATGGAACAGTCATTACCATTTCTTAAAGTCTTTGGTATGACCTGGTACTGGGAATCAAACCTGAGACATCTGCTTGTGAGTTGAATGCTCTACCAATAGACCCCCCCCCCCCACATGCAGTTAGTTGGCATATTTTACTACAATATACAGTAAAACTAGCTTTAGTGTCCACCTGTGTATAAAGACCACCAAGTCACAAAGACCACTTTTTTTGCTGTCCCCAATAGTACCATTTGTGTACAAATCTAAACCTCTATATAAAGACCTCCTCCCTATACAAACAGGTTTTCTTGTGTCCCTAAGGAGATTGTATTATACAAGTTTCACTGTACACGTATACTGTAAACATTGAAATAACGGTGTCAGGTAATTTTTGCAAAATATGCAAATTTTAATTAATAAGGCATAACATTAAAATTACACTGACTAGAGTTATCCTCCCTACTTGTCATCATACATAAGAGAGTATCCAATGAGGAATAAAACATTTTTCCAGTGGAGCTTGTCATAACCGAAAAGTCAGTAGAATCATCCATATGATAATCAAAAGGTTACTCTGCCCAGCTATCAGACAATTATCAACAAGCAAGCTCTTAGTCAACACAAATGCAATTTATACAAAAGATGCTGCAAAACAAAAATGGCAAAATTAACATTCTGATGTTTGTGTATGATTTTATAAAACCTTTAAGTGGGATGTAAATCTGACATAGTCTCACAAAATTCATGTTGAATAATTGAATGCTGGGTAGTAACTACCATCACAATAATGAAGTTATACAACCGAAACGATGCACATACATTTACATCTACCATTACATAGGAATACTATAGTTGTTAAAAGCTCCCTGTAGACCTTTGAAAAATAAAACACGAGATAGGTAATTCGTATATTGTACAAATTCTGTATTGGAAGGAGTCAATTACTGAACATTTCAATATAAACATACATGTAATAGACACTTTTGTATATAACTACCAATCAATTATGCAAATTGTTAAAAATATCTTCTCTTTTCAATGTCAGCAGTTTGATCTATCATTGGACATGAATAGCTTGTTTATAATTATTGTACATCCTGCTAGAATTGTTATACATGTTATGTCGAATGCTTGATAAAACAAGATACTCCAACATCAACTTTGATAAGACAGTGGAACATGTCTTGAAAGACCAACAAATATGCCATTGAAATGTGGTTTCTACTGAAAGGTGTTCTCTTAAAAGAGAATTATTTTAAAAAATAAATTACTTAACCAAGTGTTTTTCAGAGTGTGGTCTCAGAAGAGAGTACTCGGATGTAGTCTTTGAAGAAAGGTTCCACTATTATTTTAAGTTAAAAGGTGCTATAGTTGCCAGCCAAGTCAGAGAGTGCCGATATGTTGCAGTCTCTATATCATTAAACGAGAGAATTTATACAATGATTACCCCTACTAACCTCCAACATTTTTTTCATTATAAAAGGAAAACAACAAAGTTTCCCCCAAATCCTATAACATATGTTAGAGATGATTACTTTGCTGTAATGAACTTCAACAAAATAGCATGATTATTTAACAAGAAATTTACTTGATGCTTTTCTCTCTAAGAAATGCCATATTTGGGCAAAAAAAGCATGTTTTTAGTCTGAAATGATTCAGTGTAAAACTCATCCGATGGTATCTATAAGCTGTTCATTGTCAAATGAAATCAAGTGATGTAAGCACATTTATTGTCCTTGTTGAGAAGTTTACAGTTACAGAACTACATACAATCACTTAGGAAGTGGCGAGGGTGAAAAGTTAAACTCAGATTTAGTTCATTTCTATTTTCTGAATGGGATTACTTTTCACTCTTTGAGTGACGCAGGTTCCAACCTTTGCTTTCAACTTGTTTAAATTAACACTTCCGAAGAATAAAAGAAGAACATTCATTAAGGACAAGAACTGAAGTGCTGTTATAAAAGCACTTGAGCTCTTGGCCTTAGAATCATTTAACTGTATGAAATGATGATGACTATGTCTGCTAATTTGGAACATTGTATAGGAATTGCATGTATTTTGGTATAATGGAGGCTTTTATGTGTGAGCAGACAATTAAATGTAGGTCGTAACTTCTGAATCAAATCTGTTACAACTTCTTACAGTATAAATACAGACAATTGATAGGTGTCAATCCAAACAGCTTAATTATGTGGACTTTTGACAAACAGACCAGCATTTCTAAATGAAAAGTTACAACCATTTCATATGTGAATTTTCATCTCATATGCTTCATAATACCTGTATTATCCGGTAGTCGGATATTAAAAAGGTAAAACCAGACATTTCAACACCAACACCAAACTTGTTCCAGTAACCATAATCATGATTATTCCAAACTGTACCAAAGCTTGTCCTAAACCTTTTCAAAGATTTTCAAAACTTCTATCATGATTATTCAAACCTCATGAAAGGTTGTTCCAAAAGATTGTCCAAAACCTCATCAAATATTGTCCAAAACCTCATCAAAGCTTGTCCCAAACCTAATCAAATTTTATTCCAAAAATTCTATTATGATTGTCCAAAGCCTCAACATCAAATGTTGTCCAAATCCTTTATCATGGTTGTTCCAAACCTAGTCAAAGGTTGTTCAAAACATAATTAAAGGATGTTTCAAACATCCATTATGGATGTTCCAAACCTAATCAAAAGTTGCATTGTGAACATCATTCTTGCCCTAGACAAGTTGATTCCTATACCTGTAAATTGTAGTACAGCTGCGACCAACAGCTTAACATATCTTGATGTTTATTCAATCACATTAAATCAACTGAAAGCATTTTTGGATTTAACTGTTTTGTGACATTTTTTAAAACAAATTCTTGACATTGTTTTGTAGAAATAAAAACTTACAGACTAGAGGGTCTACAATGCATGACTCATCTGGAATTCTTTAATCCTTCCAAAATGACAGACTAAAATAGGCTGATCTACGAAAGTAGAAAAGAACCTACCATTTAGAAAACTAGGAGTGTAACAGTTAAGAATATGATATCCTACACAAAATACCGGTAGTCTGTATAAAACATCACTAAAGTTAGGTAAAAAACAATCCAAATGCCATCCTTTTCTATTTAAGTGACTGAGATTGAACTACCAAACATCTAGAACTCAAATCACTTTAGACTACGCAAAAAGACACATTTTTCTTCATCAATCAATTCAAACATGTGTAAATCGACTGAGCACATGCCACAATATCATAACAGACAATAAACTGAAATAGGTCAGAATTACCCGATTTGGACTGCGGGACAATTTACATCTGTATAAGGAAGGAGCCATTTACACGAGTGCTAGACTGATAATAGCTGTCTGAATCTGATATGTAATGATGGAAATCTGCAAGAAAACACTGAAATGTTGATCCATATATGTCATGCAATACTTTTGTTTGATATTCATTTCTAGGAATTTCTAGGGAGATGAAAACAATACTCCAGTAATCAAATACATGGTTTCACAATTGATATTTTTATCTTGAAATTATCCAAAAACAAGATTTACACAAATGTGTTTTCCAAAGAACTGGAAATGATTATAAATCTGAAATACAACAAATTCTCATCACAAATTGAAACCACTTCACACATTTCTGTTAGAGAGATTTATAAAAGCAGAAGAAATAAGCTTTTTATAAAAATTGTGGCATAAAGCATTTTGTCCCATAAAAGCATCTTGACGGTTGCCAATGATTGATTTGATATGGGAATCAAAAACTGTTCTTTCTAATCAAAGATGATGTATTATTTGCGTAAGATAATTTTCTCCTCATACGGGAAATCAACACGGTATTTCTGTCTCTTTATTGTGATAAGTTTACGTGCTGCTATACGCGTTACACACTATTATTCAACTCAGCTCAGCTAGAGAGAGAGAGAGAGAGAATTACTGACAAGGTTTAGTTAGTGTTTTCTTATCTTTTTAAGAAACAAGTCCTCATGTTAATTCTGAAACTGCCATGTAGGTAAAGAAATGATTTGATATAACTTGCTGAAAACCTGAACCATTCATTTACAGAAAATATAAAGGATCTACAAGGGAGTGTGTGAGAAAGTGAGTATGCAAGAAGATGAGTTAGTGTGGGCAGTGAAAATGCATGAAACTTAGTACACGTAAGAGTAAGTGGGTGAGTTAGTGTGAGTAATTAGCATGCATGGAGATGAGGTATTATTAGCCTTGAGTATGCTCCAGGATGAGTTGGTAAGTTGACTAGAGGATAAATGAGCAGTGAGTTTTCTAGAGGACAAGTAAGTGAACAATGAGTATGCTAGAGGATGATTTACTTTGAATATTGAGTATGCTAGAGGATGAGTAAGTGAATAGTAAGTATGCTAGAGGATGAGTAAGTGAATAGTAAGTATGCTAGAGGATAAGTAAGTGAATAGTAAGTATGCTAGAGGATGAGTAAGTGAATAGTAAGTATGCTAGAGGATGAGTAAGTGAATAGTAAGTATGCTAGAGGATGAGTAAGTGAATAGTAAGTATGCTAGAGGATGAGTAAGTGAATAGTAAGTATGCTAGAGGATGAGTAAGTGAATAGTAAGTATGCTAGAGGATGGGTAAGTGAATAGTAAGTATGCTAGAGGATGAGTAAGTGAATAGTAAGTATGCAAAAGGAAAAGTAAATGCGCAGTGATTATGCTAGAGGATGATTTAGTTTGAAATATTGAATATGTTAGAGGATGAGTAAGTGAGTAGTAAGTATTCAAGAGGATAAGTAAGTGAGCAGTGAGTACAGTGTGCTAGAGTAAGAATTAGTTTGAGTATGCTAGAAGATGAGTTTGTATGAGTTTTGAGTATGCAAGAGAATGTGTTCATATGAGTAGGCCTAACAAGTATGCTATAGGGTGAGTAAATGGGCAATGAGGATGCTAGGGGATGAGCTAATATGAGCAGTGAATATGCTAAAAGATGATTAAGTGAATTGTGAGTACACTTGGTGATGAGTTAGTTTGAGTAATGTGTATGCAAGAGGACGAGTTACTGTGAGTAGTAAGTATGCAAAAGGGATGGTCACTTCATCTTCAACATGTTTGACATTTATAATGGTGTAATACTAGTAAAATGACAATGATGAATATTTTTTACATTAACATATTTGCCTCCTGAAATTGTGAAAGTTCTAACTCTTGATACAGGGTATCAAAATACAATGTACATGTAGACCATAGTTTAAAATTATAAATATTATACAGTGAAACCTGTATATAGGGGCCACACAAGGGACCAGAAAATATTGACCTTTATGTGCAGGTGACCCTTGTACATAGGTTCAATTTAGTTGAAGTATGCAGTCAAGGGACTTGAAAAAACTGGCCTTTATAAACAGGTAATCCTTATATAGAGGTGACCGCTATAGCAGGTTTTACTGTATATCTCTTTAATCTTTGATTTTCTTAAAAGTAAAAAAAAATGTTTAAGTGGGCAAGCTTTCAAAGATGTAGGGGAAAACCCAAGCACATTGGTATCAGGAAAACCCTACCAGTTTACAATGGCAATTTTCAGGGGTACTTACCATTCATAATGACCCGGTCAGTACTAACCACGATTAGTGAATGGTCCAGACGTCGGACAAAAATGTGACTAACAAGTTGCAAAATATTATCAACATAAAGAAAATATTGCTAAAATTCATTATTTTTTGTTTATGATAAATTTTAGAGGCCATATTTGAAAATATTGTCTCTTGAGAAAATTGAAGTCATAAATTCAGGTTTTGGCAGTTTCTGTAATGCTAATACTGTTGAATCATAGGTAGGAACCCAACTCAGAGCAGGTGCCAATGTAGCCAGGGTCAGCATATTAAATGTACTTTTAGTGGATCTGGCCAGTACTATCTGGCCAAGCAACCCAGGTATACATGACTGGATAAAACATGAAAAAAAAAATGCATAGATAAATGGGTGTATAACAAAACACATGACATTTATACTATATAACAGTTGGAAATACATGTATGGTGTTGTTGCGTTCCTGGCTATTTTAATTTTACGATGTTGTTTACATTTCTTGGGTGTGTGATATACACCATTTCTAATTTTCATGAATATAAAGCCTTTTTGTGTTTGGTGCAGTTCACTGATGGCTTGAAAACACGGTATGTTTGTTTGTTACACTGTGCTTCTGAAAATTGTAGATTTTTATGGATTAAAATACAAAATATGTGTATGGATCCATTGTGTTCCAATTTATTTTGATATTGCAAACATTTGGCAGTTGCTTTCAGATTAAAACATAAAGAAATGTTAATACAGTATCGTAAAATGCAATGTGCCAATTAGAAACGTCATAGATGATTCATGTTAAAATGTTTCATTTCAACTTACACAAAAATTATGCACATCTTGCATTATATACCTTCTTTATATGCAAATGAAATGTCAAAAAGAAGATCTAAATAAATGTTACAATCTTACAGAGAACAATGGATGAGCTATTTAATAGACTTTTCTTCATATTAATTATCTATCATGGTCGACATCTTGTGCAGATAATGTCAATCAAATCCTGACATAATTGTGCACAAATTGAAATGGAAGCAGTCAAGCAGACGACAGTTTTGTATGTGATATGGGTATCAGAAGATCCTATAATCAAGCTATGAATCACTGGACATTAAAGCAGATTCTATCTGTATGGTAAGATCATTTACTGACAATATACCAACTCCCTCTTAATCATTCATTTGATTAGGAAAGTGCATCATGTGTAGCAGAAGGTAGCAATTTTCCGTCATCATGTAATTCATAGACAAAGTGTGCATGGTGAGGAATAATGGCCGGTCTTTGAAAACCATGCAGCTGCATTGCTGGATAACTTTCATTTGGTTGACAATGAAAGTTTAAGTATGCTTTCAACAGAAATAATAGTGTCTTCCCAGCACACTAAAATACAACATTTCAAATTAACAAAAACATAAAATCACAAGATTATACACGTGTATGTGACTTTCCATTGATTAATCCCGACAGGTATCATACTGCTCTGAAACACAATGTAAATTTGTTTGCTTATTGTTTTATACATTGATCAATCATTACAGGCTATGGTTGAAGTGCTACAAATTTTTACCCATGCTATGAACTTATACCAACTCAGTGAGTGAACTTTAATGTGCTTGCACCATCTGGTACCACTACTACCACCATGACTCAGGAACTGTTTTAAATCTTAGATCAGACACCCATGACTTTCACTTTTTATGTAATTCACTTGGTGAATTATAGTCCATACCTGTTTGACTCTCAACTTTTCTGGACCGGAGACATAATCCAATCCTCACACTTGCTACATTTTGTCTTGTACATGTAATTCCTATAATGCAACTATTAAATATTTTTGACAAAGTTCATTTGTGACACATATACATCAGGCCACAAAATAACAGAAATCGTTGTAACCCAATAACAGGTTACACTAAAAGAAATGACTGTAACCTGCAGGTTACGATAGCATAAATGAAGAGTAAAAAGTAAAATTAACCAACAATGAAAGCGAGGTTACGTAATTTGTATTTGTTGTAACCTCCACGTAACCTGAATGTTATTTTGTGGTCTGTGTAACATGTTAATGCTTTGTTCATATTTATAGTAATATCCATGTATTTTATTGGCACTGACTAACTTCACTTTTCAGCCAAGTTGAAAATATGTTAATCAAAAAGGCTTTAGCTGAACTTGACAGGACTTCATACAGCGACTGATATATATAAACAATATATGTAAAATAATACTTGTTCCAAAAATCTAATATCTTTGTGTTTGTTTAGTCAGATTGAGGAAAGAAATGTAGTCAGCAAAAGTGTCAAAAAGTATTAAGAAAAAAATTATAAAGGGGAAATGAAGATTATAGTTTGTTATTTTGATGAATAATCTCCATGTATGTCTAAGATTTTCATTGAAGAATATAAGTTCTGTTAGTCTGCTAGGTGACCAAAAGTATTCATTATTTCTGTTATATGCCATTTCTTTTTCCATATAAAATAATATTTTAATTAGTGTATAGCCATCATCCTCAATTAAAACGATTCAATCATCATAAATTTCAATGTGCAATGATGTATATATCATGACCTTTTGTCTTTAAATATTAATAACAATCTAAGCTTAATTTATTGGTAAAGTCATGTTCTCACAATTTTTCTTTTCATCAAAATGCTGATTCAAAAACAATCTGAAAAAAAGATGAAAAAAGTCAAGATTCAAAATTCCAAAAACATGTATTACTATTTTAGCTGGTGTCAAAACTATGAAAATTGGGTGATAAATGACATCACAATATTTTTATGAAAAAGTCATTTTTTTAACACAGAAAGTAAAGGGGAAATTATAGATAATAAATACCACACATTTGAACACTCATACAACGTGTAAAAAATTTATATCTTTGATCTTTGATATATTTTGTCTACACTCTTTATGTTATTTCAAAATTTACATGTAGGACTACATGTATCACTACAAGGTTTTCATTCTGATCTTCTATATGATTAATCCAAGTAACAGATAGCTACAGATTCACTAAATGCCAAAAGAAAAAACAAATCTCAAACTCTGGCATATTTTTAAGTGATCTTGTCCAGAAACTATTGATTGAAAGAATTTTCACTTTGTTTTTCCTCCAAATTCAGTAATGCATAAAACCATATGGCTAATTACTGAGAGGAAGAGAGATGCTACAACTGGCATGGTGTTGGCAAACACATGCAATTAAAGTATTTCTAAATATCTTTTCTATCCTTGTATTCTGTGAACAAATGGTCAAAGACTCAGAAATATAGTATGCAAAAACCAAGCTAGAAGGAAAAACACCAGCTTTGTTTACAACATGGGCGCAGATATTTTGGACACCCAAAGTTGTGCGGAGGGTAAAATGAGCCCAGAGATCTGATTGGTCATTAAATGAAAAAATTAGTTTTGCCATTAATAAGTGAAATTAAGGTGATAAAAGAGATACATGAATATTGGTAGTACTTTGGAAATTATATTAAACGGATGAAAATTGAAAGGGAGGGGTCATATGAGAATAGATATCTTTGGTGCGGAATACTACGAGTTGTAAAACAAGTGAAAATTTGAAGTAGAAATGCAACGGCAACCTATACTTTTGATTGCATATTTTGTTATCAAAAATATTGATCTTTCAGGACAGGGTACTTATTTGACCCAGATTTAATAAACATGGGAGTGACAGTGACCTGAAGTTTTGTAAATTAGCATTGAGGCCTATGGGAAAATATTTGGTGGTGTCTGTCCAGAAACTGACAAAGAATGCTTAGATATAGACTGCAATAAATGTAAAATAGCCCAGTTCTAAGGGAGATTCATCATTTTTTTTAAAAAGAAAAAAATATGAGAGGGGTAAAAAAGAGGCATGTTTGTCAACATTCAAATTTTCTAAACCATGACTAAATGTCAGGTGTATTAAATTAGCTCAGTTGTTAGAGCAGTCACCTCTCATATATGGAAGTCCTTGGCCTTATTTCCCAGTCTGTTTAATATATATGAGACTTCTTCAAAATATTCAGTGTCTGTTTCTTCACCAAGTGACAGCATAAGACACAGAAGTCAATGGACTTTCATTTGAAACTAAAATTGCTTTTTTAGTGTTTTAACCCATGCTCAACATTTTTCCAATAATACATTGGCTGCCAGATTTTAATGTTGAAGGAGAAAACGGTTGTTACAATGAATCAATGAAAGATCACCAGTCTTCCGCTAGTAAACTGGCAAACATTCTCACAAAATCAGCTTAGGTTCCAGCCGAGATTGAACCAACACTGCATGAGTCCATAGTGTACAGGTCCAAATTTGTGGTACTTCACTAATTACTGCTCTGGGCTTGAAGTGACCAAATTTACTCAATACTCAAACTCAACTTTTATTTTGTTATTTTGACTGTATAATTGCTTATAAATTTTTGGGTTTGAGTAATTAGGTAACATATTATCATTTTTCATCATGCACATATAAATTTTTGCATCACACTTATGATTTTCATGTAAAAGTAAATAAATACGTTGAGTACAGTACTCAAAATTTGAGAACGTTCTCAAACTATTTTTTAATATTTCTGAAGTTTTCTTCAAATTAACAATAATTTTGATCATTATTCACAATTGTCTACTGTCAATATACATATATGTCCAGTTACAGAATTAATTTTTGCAGGTTTTTACCTTAAAATCATGAAAAGATAGTTGAGCTTGAGTACTGAGTAAATTTGGTGACTTCGGGCCCTGAAGAATTCTTTGTAGGACAAAAAAAAAGGGATAAAATCAAAAGGGTGTTGAATCATCCCCACAAGATATCCCATACTTTGGTATAAATTTGAGTCATGATAATGGCATAC
Source organism: Atrina japonica (assembly GCA_030159075.1). NCBI lineage: Eukaryota > Metazoa > Mollusca > Bivalvia > Pterioida > Pinnidae > Atrina > Atrina japonica. The sequence goes on along the minus strand of BROG01000019.1, from coordinate 1,543,004 downwards.
ATTTGTATGGTAAATATACAATGTGATAAACTTGTACTGCTATTAATAACATAATTGCTAATCTGACAACACACAGTTACATGCATTATCAAATAAGTCAATATTGAAAATATCAATAGTTATGACATATACATAATTAATCAACCACAAAGTTTACAAACATTACTTAAATGTATGCAAGAATTAGAATATATGTAAATTACCAAACAAATTATACAAGATTTGTCCTTCAATCATTATGACATAATAAATTAAGTCATGTTATCAATGATATTCTTACAAAGTAACATGGATGTATGTAAATGTCCTCTTGATATTGATATATGCACTTGTAATTAACTAATTGATCTAATAATTAAGTCATCTTTATATCATATCTATTCTCTTACATAATCAATAATTTCATTTCAGGAGAACGTTATTTTGATGGTTACTGATGATATGCAATTTTCTGGTCTGAGGAGATGACACATAGTGGTCAGCTTGACCCTTTAAACCCTACAGACCATAATAGAGTGGTCTTAGCAATAAAAAAGAGCATAACATCTTGATTTTCAGTGGTGAAAGGGTTAAATCATCAACCCCTGAAAAACAATGGACTATTCTGTTAATCAATGATTTGGACCAGTCCAAATGTGTCTTTAGGGGTGAATGAGTTCATCAGCTGCAGTATGATTCAAGCTGGAAATATTACACAATTGTACAAAGCAATTCCTTTGTATGTTCATATACCAAAACCATTAAAAAAAAAGAGTTAAAACTGATTTGATATAAAAATAAAATCTACCATTCAAATTGACTGATGATAAATAAATACAATGTAGAAGTGCAAGTGGAATCAAAATTAGTTCACCGTGTTATTCTGTATGTCTTTTGATTTGTGTGGTGTATTATTTCATATATAAAAATACAAGAATATACATGCACATATACACAGGGCTCCAGATAAGTTTTTCAGCTAAAGGGTATTTCATTCCCAGAAACAAAATTTAAAGGGTAAACAGAAATTCTTAAAGGATATTCTTAAATATTTAAAGGGTGTTATACATAATTTTATATAAATTGTCAATATTACAATTTGTAACTTCAATTTCCAATGAGCAATTCTACGTTCCCCCCGTTCTAAATTCCAAAACAGATTTTCAGATGTTTAAAGGGTAAATACCCTCTTACTCCCTTTATCTGGAGCACTGATGCATTGACAGTATTTTGGCTGTATATGGTGGAAAAAATCTTTTTCCCCCAAAGAAAGTCAACTGACGGCAATACTTACAAATGTCGGTTTCCCAAAGACATTTTTCAGTAGAATGTTGTTTGGAGTGGTCACCTGCTAATCAGTTTTCATGTATATAACAGAAATGAAATGCCGAGTACATTTAATCAACCAGACACTCTGATGCATATATGTTTATGTGCATGGGAATATACAAGTTGTAGATCTGTACAATGCACTGATACATATAAAAAAGTATAACAAGGGCAATAAATTAGGAAAGAACTTCAAGTAAGTAGGATGAACCAATAAATGTATATGACAAAAAATACACCTGTTGCCATGAGCATGCATTTGGAAAATAAACAGAGTACACTGCTTGTATGATAAGTGCCCATTAGGTAGTATAAAAATTATATACATATATTTAATAGATGTAAGTATTAGCAAGGAGAAGGTAAATTTCTGTAAACCAGGTTTTTTTCTTAAGAAGAATACACTTAGTCAAGATTTTTAGGGCAAAAAATTATTGTATTTAGAAAATGACCAAACATTTAACATCATTGCCTGATGTTTTAACTCATTCACCCCTGAAGACACATTTGGACTGGTCTAAGTCATTGATTTACAGAAGAGTCCATTGTTATTCAGGGGCTGATGAGTTAACTCAGTATCTGCATTAATTGCAGAATCTAATTCATGAAGGTCACACTCATGATGAACAAAAAGTAAGACTGCATCTTTCCTGCCTTTTTCTTATAAAACATGTTCCATAATAATTATATTAACATACAAACTTACATTAAAGGTCACCTCTGTGTTAAGGTCACCTGCCTATAAAGGTCATTCAAATATAACATTTGTTAACTTTTTTTGTAATAAATAAACCTATTTATAAAGGTAACCTGTCTATAACAGCCACTATTGCCTGTTCCCTTGAGTGGCCTTCATAGACAAGCTTGACGGTAATTCATGTTATTTCCATAAAAATAAAAATAATCAGAGATTTAATGAACTGTACTTTTTTGTACTTCTGATTAATTATGTCAGGTGTTAAGCTTTTCTTTTTGATTGATGTCTTTTTTGACAATTCAAGTCACAGGGTAAATCTGTCAAAACAGACATGAAAATTAAATTTTTATAATTTACACAAATGTGGTTAATATTCCACTTGACCTCACAACATTGTAAATATACATGTACTCCTAGACTGAACATTGTAAACGATCAGAGAGATAATATTAATTTTTTTAACAGTACAAATAAGCAACCAGTTTGAAATAATAATTTACTATAGCTGTGTACATGTAATACAAATTAGAACCTTAGTTTTAAGACCACCTAAGTCAGTAACTCAGAAAAGGTCTGATTAACAAGGTGGTCCCTAAAGTGAGGTTCTAGACTTATTTAATATCTGTTTACCCTACACATGACAGTCATCAGTGATGGAGCACCTATGAACTTTATTTTTCACTTTTGAATTTTTTTATGTTTTGTGTGGCCTGTACAGTACTTGTGAACTTTATTTTTCAGTTTTGAAAATGTTTGTGTTTTGTGTGGCCTGTTTTCACAATACCGTAACTGCGATTCTGTAACTTTGGACAGCAAAATGATACAAATACCCACAAAAATGTTAACATTTTCACAATTACTGATTGTTTCTTGATGTTATTCTGGGAATGTGTATAATTTAGCCATCCAAAGTTTCAGGACTGCAGTTACAATATAGTAGAAAGACCTATTACCAAAGGACCGCTTTTTTGTTGTTGTTGTTGTTGTTGTAGAAATCAGTAATTGAGGCTGTAGGCTCTTACAGTGTGAAAAAAGAAAAAAAAAATTACAATTTTATCATACAGAATGTTTTGCAAACAAATAACTGCATACATGTACCAAGCTACATATTTTATTGTATGCAGGTATCATATCTAGGACTTCATTTCTTTTCTCCAATGTATTATTTATATAAATCCTCATTACGTAGGAAATAAAATACATGTATTCTGTAACTAACCCTGCATGCAAATGAAGAATCAGCGGTATCTTAATGAAAACAAATAATTATTGCAGAATAAAATAACATGCAAGGAAAGTATTGCATTTTCTTTTAGTGAAATCAAATATATAAATTCACCAGTAGAATCATATTGCACATCTAAATGATTTGCATTGTGGGAACTGACTGACAACTCAGACAACAATTTTAGAGGTAATGGCCAATTTGTTTTTCCCAAGGTTACATGTAGATTGCCAAATTAAAAAGATATATTTTTATACTCTTCAGAATCCCTGCTTATAGAATTAACTTATGTATGTCAATTAATTAATTTGAACAAAATATATTTCATCTGTTGGGAATGCAGTGAGTTATGGCAATATTTTGTACTATTACATGCAGTATATGCATCTCTGCATTGCTCTGAGTGACTGTAAAATGTCGGTCAAGTTTATATTGTGTATCAAGTTTCAGCTTTGCCATCTGTTGCAGAAAATCTAAAAATGCTTTAAGTCATGCCATTTGCTTTTAAAAATTTTCTGATCCTTAATGATAAGTTTTCTTCACAGTATCTAAAAACCAAAATAAAAAAATCCATTATGGAAAGATGTTCCTAAAAAAGATCTCATTTTAATGATTGATTCTATGAAATGCATCATTACCGGTAACTTAATTCTATGTTCACTACAAGAAAAAAAACAAACGTAATGACTTCTTTTCTAATTTTTCTTAATTAACATTGTTTCATGAATCCTTGGTTAATTCAAAATTAGTTGTGAAATTAGAAGCAACATGCTGTTTTTCGTAACTATAAGAATGTGATATCAGAGTAAATTATGTGTACAGGAAATACACAGATGTACTCTTACATGACATATATAATCTTATGTTTTATCTTCCCATTATTTAATTCAGATTGCTGCTCAAGCAAACATTATTGTACTAGGTAGGAGCAGATTGTATATGCTAATAATTTGATAGGACAGCAGAATCTGTCTTGTGAGACCAATGTCACAGAAGACAACCTGTCTGATGAGGCCACTGTCATAGAAGACCTCTTGTCTTGTGAGACCACTGTCATTGGAGACAACCTGTCTTGTCAGATCAGCATCATAGAAGACCACCTGTTTGTGAGACCACTGTCACAGAAGAACTCCTGTCTTGTGAGACCACTGTCGTAGAAGAAAACCTGTCTTGTGAGATCACTGTCATAGAAGACCACTGTCATAGTAGATCTCCTGTCTTGTGAGACCACTGTCACAGAAGAGCACTTGTCTTGTGAAACCACTTTCATAGAAAACAACCTGTCTTGTGAGACCATTGTCATAGAAGACAACCTGTCTTATGAATATGAGACCACTTTCATAGGAGAAAACCTATCTTGTGAGACCACTGTCATAGAATACCTCCTGTCTTGTGAGACCCCTGTCAATGGAGACCTGTCTTGAGAGACCACTGTCATAGAAGACGATCTGTCTTGTGAGACCACTGTCATAGAAGACTACCTGTCTTGTAAGACCACATTTTAAAAAACACTTAGTTAAGTAATCCTTTAAATAAAACTCCTTTTAAGAGACCATGTCTTATAAGACCACATTTCAGTGATAGAAGGGATAATGTTTCAAGTTGGTTTCCACTGTATAACAGAAATAAACATAATGTACATTCACAGTAGCCTTTCAAATTTTAAATTTTATAACAGACAAATTTAGAGAAGTGTGGTTCCCTGCATTGGCAGCTAATTTCTCCACACTCATCTTGACATCATAGGTGTGATCTTAAGTCAAGGTCATGACACAACACATTGCCATAAGAAACATTTGTGACAGAAAAAGCCTTCCCATACCAACAATGTGTGTCAAAATTGAATTTGCACTAAAGACTATTAAAAAACAATAGCCAAAAAACAAAAAACAAAAACAAATTATATCTTGTATCACTGTACCAAGATACAACCTGTCAAAAGATAGGCAAACAGAAAAATCGCCATTGATTTCTATGGTGCATACATTTATACACAAGATAGTACTTTATGCAAGTACCTGCAGTCTAATGTTGTACATGTGAATGCGTCTTTGCAGCTGGTGATGTAATTAATAGATAGATTCTAATTACAAAATGACTTCTGTATAGAGACATCAACGGTTAGTTACACTTAGCTGCAGAGTTGACTTAATTCTTGGCATTTTTCTATTGTATTAAAGTCGTTAAGATAATGTGCATTTCAAATTTAAACTTGTACTTAAATCCCTATTCTCACTTCACTGTAAGACATACTGGTAAAACAAGTGTATTACAGTTATTTTGTTTTTGTTTATTGGTCCAGGAAACTGGAATTGTCAATATAGAAATCTAAATAGTTCCTCCTATAGCATGATTAATTAAGGTTAATATATGAGTTTGGGATTCAAAGGGGCCTCCATGGCTGCGTGGTTAGAGCATAGCGCCTGAACCATGAAGTCTCTCACTTCCTGTCAGCGCAGGTTCAAGTTCCACTTGAATCCAAGCTGATTTTTGTGAGAGTTTACCAGTTTACTAGTAGAAGGACAGTGGCCTCTTTCTGAATACATTGTAACCAGGTCCAGCACCATAAAACTTAAGAATTACTTAAGTCTAGAAATTTTACTCAAGTGTGGCAAATCTTCAAATCTGATTGGCTGAGGAGGCGAATTTGAGAATATTCTCAGACTTGAGTAAATTCTCAAGTTTTATGGTGCCGGGCCCAGGTTCTCTCCTCCACCAATAAAAACTGACCGCCATTTTATAAATGAATTTTTTTTGAGTGTTTTACCCCAGTGAACTGTTACTAGTTTTGATGAAAATTGAAAAATGAAAATTGGATTACATTATAACATAACTAAAGCACAAAAATACTGGATTAATTTAATTATGTACATATGTGTATATATTTTTTATAGAAGAATGTATTAAATTGTTTTCTGTTCCACCAAGAATTTTTTACTTATGAAGATGTCTAACTAAAGGTGACTTGTCACAAATTTTGACCTGTGCTATGGACTGATGCCAATGCAGTGAGGTTTCTTACTTTCACATCTAAAGCTGAGTGCTTGGCAAAGGAACAGTACTTTTGACCCTACATGTACCTATTTTAATTATCAGCTACTACTCAGTACTGAGAATCAAACTTGTCAAATGCTTTATCAATAGTCAATACCTGTACGTGGTGGTTATAATTGACAAAATATCATCTTTAATTTGGTTGGAAAGATGACAAAATATCATCTTTAATTTGGTTGGTAAGATGACAAAATATCATCTTTAATTTGGTTGGTAAGATGACAAAATATCATCTTTAATTTGGTTGGTAAGATGACAAAATATCATCTTTAATTTGGTTGGTAAGATGACAAAATATCATCTTTAATTTGGTTGGTAAGATGACAAAATATCATCTTTAATTTGGTTGGTAAGATGACAAAATATCATCTTTAATTTGGTTGGTAAGATGACAAAATATCATCTTTAATTTGCTCGAAGAAATGAAAAGATATACATCAAACAGTGCACTTAAATATTTCCTATGTGAAAACCATATACACTTAGTATACGTGTATGACTATAAAATTCAATCTACACATTTATATACCATTTCAGTAGTAAAATAGATTATTTTTGTTTCTGAAATGATTTGTCTACAGTAACTTCATTTACAACGTTCCACTTTGAAATATCTCAAATATAACAATAAAATAATCAAAACATTTCTGACAGCAGATGAAACAAAACCTATGTAAGGAAGTTACAAAAATTCAACTTTTTAAAAATAATACAAGTACATATTACAATATATAAGTAAAAACATGTACATATAAATTTGAAATTGGTCAAACTTGATAAAATCTGACATGCACAAATGAACTTATTATAGCTGTGTCTTGTGATTCCTAACAGCATTTTTGAAAAACTCCTACACTAGGTGTGGAGCAACTTACCTCATCAACCCCTGAAAAAAAACAATGGAATCTTCTATATATCAATAGCTTAGATCAGTCCAAATGTGTCTTTAGGGGTAAATGAGTTAAGATTGAAATGCCACTAAGGGTAACAGTTGCCTTGATTTGTTACAATCACACTACAGCACTGTAAACCTTATAACAACATATACATGTATGCTCAGATAACAACTACCTAGGTTTGCAGTATGTACTTCATGCCTTTTACTATCAATAAATGCTGTTATACATAATAAACAAATCCCTGAATTGCTGGCTAATAACTTAACATGCTAACTGCTGGCTAATAACTACACAAATTATTTTACAAGATATTTGTAACACATTTCCTACCTTCTATTAAGAGCTCTCTTTCATCCTCCTATCATTGTCTGCAAATGAAAACATACAAAAATCAAACTTAAGATCACATCTGTTTCCGTGGCAGTAGCAATTATAACATTGCTACAATCATTACCAGAAACGATAAAAAGATTTAAACACTTTGAAATTATTTTGACCATCTAGATCAATCTAATAAGTCAATAACACTGAAAATCACAACTGTGACAAAATAAATGTGCAAATATAAAATATCGCATCCAAACAAGTATGATATAAACTCACTTTACCTGTAGTTTCCGTACAAAACTCCGATAATAAAAGAAAGTTAAAAACAGGGATCTGACGTTGCTTGCTAAGAAGTCATGCAGCGTACTTCGGCAAGTTCACTGACAACAATGTAACTGCCATAGTGGATTTGCAGCTTATAATACTAAGGTATATACCTTAACTTGTCATCTGTGTGTTGGTATGTTTTCCGCAGATCAATAATATTTCCCTACACTAAACAGAATATAACTCACTCAGGTGCAAAACTGAAATTGTATTAGCTAAGTTTCTTATCATAGCTTGAGGTTTATATTGCTACTGTTTAACAAAAGATTTCATTTCCACTAATTACAGGCCGAGAATACTTCTGATGTTGACAATGAATCTACATGTCAAACACACCCATGTCATCATTGTAACTGATTTCTACAATAAGTAGGTCTAAATTGACATGATCTACGCAATGCAACTGATTGTATCCGTTCATCATGTGATCTGTATCTGGTTGTGATGTAATAAAAGGTGTAAAAGGGGAGTGAATGTGCGAAATTACAAGGAAATACACATCTTCTTACTCCAATACTTGTTCATTCCTTTGATCAATAATTACTTCTACATACATGAATACACATATTTGTACAATATATTTCTTATTATTATCTTTCTACTCCTGTATAGTTTGTGGCTAGGATTTTCAGACCAGGAACCCCTTATCCTTTCCCCCCTCTGTCTGTCTTTTAAGTTGAAATACATTCTTTTTTATCTTTAGTTTGTTTATATAAGGAATAAAAGATGAAGATTATCAACAAAGAAGACTTTTGTAATATCTTTTATCTTTGTTATACATGTATTTATACAGATTCATCTTTGAATCATATATATAGATCTAGTTTTTTTTTCTACTATCACTTTCATTTTTAAAAATCCATAATGCAAAGATAATCTTTTTTCATTTCTTTATAAACAGTCAGTAAGAAAGGCAAGTCCTTACATAAGCGTGGTATTCAATATAGTCAAAACAGTCAGTAAGAAAGGCAAGTCCTTACATAAGCGTGGTATTCAATATAGTCAAAACAGTCAGTAAGAAAGGCAAGTCCTTACATAAGCATGGTATTCAATATAGTCAAAACAGTCAGTAAGAAAGGCAAGTCCTTACATAAGCGTGGTATTCAATACAGAAAAGTGATTGCATATTTTGATTCTGAAATTCAAAAATCTTTATCATATATCTAGTTTAAAAAAAAAATTAATATAACAAAATGAGCTTGAACAACATTATCCACATGAACTAAGCCACTTATGGAGATTTTAAAGTCCCATAACTCTGGTAAATAAATGCTAAATACGTGTATTAAACAAATGAATAGCAAAAAAGTCTAAAACAATAAATAAGTAATAATAAAATAGAAAATAATACAGTGAAATTAGAGTTGAAAGACTATCCCTTTTGCCACTAAAATGTGGTCTTTTAAGATAGATGGTCTCTAAAAAGAGGTTTCATCTAAAGGATTATTTAACCAAATGGTCTTCAGAATGTGGTCTCAGAAGACAGGTGGTCTTTCATAAGAGTGGTCTTTTGAGACAGGTTTTACTGTATTGCATAAAAACCCATGAAATTTCATGAGTGAACACCTTTAAAAATCTATAGTCTACCTGAAGTCATAATATCTTTAAAGAAATAGCTTGTTTCTTTGTATCAAATATAGGGACGATATCTCATACAATTCGCGTTAATATGTTATTTATCCTTTTAGCCCTCTGAATATGTGTCATCTCAAAAAGAAAAAAAATATTTAATGTAAAGTGGGGTTTTATGACCATGAACAGAAGTAAAATTTAAATATGATATAAAACCGTTTACCTGGGGCTGTGTTCTACTCCATTAGACTACATCAATACATTAGACCTATACGTAATTACTTTTACCCTGATACAGATCGATGGAAAAGTCATCATTTATCTGGATATTATAGATGTAAAAGAGCTAAGTTAATGTGTTCTACTGTGATGATTATAAAGTTTGTACATAACATCATGTACAGCATATCTATAATTCTGGATAAATAATATGGTTAATATGAAAACAATACCAACACATATTGTTACTGTTATGTTTTGTGACACTGATAGACATTTATACACAGCATGACATACACGGCAACAGATACAGGAAGGAAAAAAAAGGAAGGTAGTTAGACAGACAGAAACAGAGATAGACAGATAGATATATAGATAGATAGACAGATAGATAGATAAACAGATAGATAGACTGATAAACAGATAGATAGATAGAGATAGATAGATAAATAGATTGTTTGTTTATTGTTGTTTAACGTCCCACTCAAGAATCTTTCACTCATATGGAGACATCGCCAAATGCCGGTGAAGGGCTTCAAATTTTGGCCTATGCTCGGCACTTAAGGCCATTGAGCAGTGAGGGTTATTTAACTTGCCAACACCAACTGCAACACGGGACCTCAAGTTTTACTGTCTCATCCGAAGGACAAGAAACCAACCTGCTGCTGGCTGGACTCAAACTCATGACGTCACGATCAAGAGTCGAGTGCGCTACCGACTGAGCCAGGCTGGCTTAGATAGATAGATAGAAAGATAAACAGATAGATAAATAGATAGATTGATAAATAGATATATGTAGATAGACTGACAGCAAGAATGAGAAAAAAAAGAAAAAAATGTACTATTAGCTTACGAGAAATCTTAATAACTAGAGAAAAAAAGTACCAAGGTTTCATTTTACTTTTTTTATATGCAAAGGTAAAATACATATACTGTTTAAAGTCCTATAAAAGTTCAGTTTCAATCTAAAGCTCTGGATGTCCTAGGTACAGCTACACCAATTCTATTGATTTTGAACTCCATCATGCATTCTTTGCCAGTATCTTTATAAAAAATGTTAACTTTATATATTTCATATAGCTAAAAACTATCAGAGATAAAACTAAATTAATTCAGATATGAAAGAGTTTTTGTACAAAAATAATCATGCTAAGATTCTCTACCCAGTTGACATTTTCTTCATCAATTTTCTAGTTTACTACAAATTTATTTAAATATTTGACCTAGATCCCTGAACCCCCCCCCAAAATAATAAACCAAAAAAAACTTTCTTTTGGTTCCTCCTTGTGCTTCGATGTTATCAAAGTTTACATCTCTGCAAGCTGAATCAAAACTGATCCATACAAGGTCACTAGTTTTGTAATGGAAAGTTATAATAACAATTAAATGCAATTCCTACAGCAAATCTTTATTTTCAGGAACTCATAGTCTGGTTTTAAACCTGTGAATTTTTAAATCAATATGGTTCAATCTTCATTGTCATCTATGTTATATGTACCATCTGTGTAGTTTAATTGTAATAATCCATGCTAGGATACTAAGTTACATGTTATACTGTAGAATCCAAGTGCTGAATGTCGGACTAGCATACAGATATATCAACTTATTTATCCCTGAAAAACAATGGACCTAACCTCAAATTGATGACATATAAGGCCAGTCCAACTATAATTTAAGGGAGAAACAGGTAATTCTACTTTCTGCTTTCATCTGAAGTAGTAAGGTGCTGAGGGAATAAAGATCTGCTGCAGCGAACCTTTGAGGATTAAAAAACAATTATGAAGTAAAACCAAGGCGTGTCTTGTATAATGTGATTGAAAGATCATATATCTTGTAAGACCACTGTCCTGATAGTCTATCTAATATGAGAGACGACACTATTTGGTAAAACATATGTTGAAATAATCATTTGATTTCTACCAATTATGCTACACAACATTTCAATGGCAGATGGGATATTTTTCTACAGATTCTGCAACGAACATAAATCTTCTGTTTTAGTGATCAGGAAGAAAACGATTGTATTCTGATTTTTTCCCTTGAAATTTTAAATTCAACAAAGATTACTCTGCAGACTTCTCCATATTCAAGTGATATTACTGAACACTGACGTGTTTCTGTGTACATTATTCAGTAGATCTAATGATGATATCACAGGTGTCAGCACACCTCAAACTGCAGTTCTTGCGATATATTTTATTGACAACTGATAAAATGTTGTGTCTTTTGTCGGTAAACTTAATTTGCAATCAGAAAGTATTGATCCAAAGGTGCTGACCCATAAATGCCATTTTTCAGGAATCAAACAAGGTTTCCCTGATAGAAATTTACTGTGGGAATTCATGTGCAGGAAAAATTATGATAAAAATCTGTAATGGCTGCAAAGGAATTTAATCAAATAGAAAAAGTAATTAGCAGAACTACCCCCTATCATGCCATCTGCATATCACAGACAAAAGAAAATGACCATGATACTTGACCTTTTAGTATTATTTCTTGCACGCGAATGAATTTACTGGATGAGGACAAAATGGGGAAGGGGTTAAAATACTGACCAAGTTTCTTAAAATATAATCATATTGGCATGTTGTTGTGAAAAAAAATTACACAAGCATTTCTGACAGAATTAAAATAGTTTTGTCATATGTCATTTAAGTGCTAAATAATATTTTCATCATGATAACGAAATTTAATGGAAAATTCACTTGCCCTATTGGAATATATAGCCTTCTCACCATGTACCAATATTTTCCAAGGCAATGATTTTCTGAGGAGTTCACAATATCAATTAAGCAACCAAGGTTGATTATTCAAAGAAGAAAAAGGTGTTTATCCAATTTACCTGTGTAAAATACTAGTTAGATTCCAGTCACAAAAACAAAATTTGTCATCAAATCATAGTCCTGATGAGAACCGGTCTTCAGCATTTAATCAGTTGAACTTCAACTGTATCCATTACAAAATTTCAACTGTATTTAAATCATTGAAATAGGTGTAACAGTGGTGAAGTATTTTAAATTTGTCAATTATAATTAGGAAGGTATTAAAACAGGTGTAACACAGTGAAGTATTAATTTTCAATTGTTGTTAAGAAGATATTAAAACAGGTGTAAAAATAAAGAATTATTAATTATCAATTATGATTAGGAAGGTATTAAACAGGTGTAAAACTAATGAAATAATAATTATCAATGATGATTAGGTGAGGTATTAATCGTCAATTATAATTAGGAAGGATTTAAACAAGTGTAATACTGACGAAGTAATAATTGTCAATTATGATTAGGAAGGTATCAAACAGGTGTAAAACTGATCAAGTATTGATCATAAATTATAATTAGGAAGGTATTTAAACAGGTGTAAAACAGGTGAAGTATTTATTGTCAGTTATAATTAGAAAGGTATTAAAACAGGTGTAACACAGTCTAAGTATTAATCATGAATTATAATTAGGAAGGTTTTGGTATAGAAGTATTAATCAGGAAGGTATCGAAACAGGTATGACCCAGGTGAAGTATTAATTGTCAATCATAATTAAAAGATATTAAAAAACAGGCGTAACACTGGTGAAACTTTAATCATGATTTATTATTAGGAAGGTATTGAAACAGGTGTAACACAGGTGAAGAATTAATTGTCAACTATAATTAGAAAGGTATTAAACAGGTGTAAAACAGGTGAAGTATTAATCATGAATTATAATTAGGAAGGCATTAAACAGATGTAACACAGGTGAAGTATTGATTATGGATTACAAAAGAAAGGTATTTAAACAGGTGTAACACAGGTGAAGTATTAATCATGAATTATAATCAGAAAGGTATTAAACAGGTGTAAAACAGAAAGTATTAATCATAATAAAGGAAGGCAGATGTAACACAGGTGAAGTATTGATTATGGATTACAATAGAAAGGTATTTAAACAGGTGTAACACAGGTGAAGTATTAATAATGGATTATAATAGAAAGATATAAAGACAGGTGTAATAAAACAATGATGTATTAATCATAATTTATAATTAGGAAGGTATTAAAGAGGTGTAACACAGTTTAACTATTAATCATGAATTATAATTAGAAAGGTGTTAAAACAGGTGTAATACAAGTGAAGTATTAATTATGAATTATAATCAGAAAGGTATTAAAACAGGTGTAATAAAACAATGACATATTAATCATAATTTATAATTAGGAAGGTATTAAAGAGGTGTAACACAGGTGACGTATTAATCATGAATTATAATCAGAAAGGTATTAAAGAGGTGTAACACAGGTGAATTATTAATCATGAATTATAATTAGAAGGGTATTAAAACAGGTGTAACACAGGTGAAGTATTAATCATGAATTATAATTAGAAAGGTGTTAAAACAGGTGTAACACAGATGAATTATTAATCATGAATTATAATTAGAAGGGTATTAAAACAGGTGTAACACAGGTGAAGTATTAATCATGAATTATAATTAGAAAGGTGTTAAAACATGTGTAACACAGGTGAAGTATTAATCATGAATTATAATCAGAAAGGTATTAAAACAGGTGTAACACAGGTGAAGCATCAATCATAAATTATAATTAGGAAGGTACTATACATATATTATGCCTTTCCTTAGATAAATAGCCAGGTGCTCTGTGAAGTCAAGCAAATGTAAAATATTTACCTTTTATGTACACAAAGTTAATAAGGTAAGCCTTACAGTACCCTAATTATCTGTTACATGATAAATCTGTACAGGTATATGTGTACTTGGATATTAACATGTATTTCAATGTGTGGTATTTAAGTCTAGTTTTCAAAACCACATGCTTATTTTCTGGATCTTCTTCTACTTTAACACCCAAAATGCAACCCAAGACAATTTTCATCACCCAAATACCAGGATTTTTTCTACCCCCAATAAACAGGGGCCTGTACCTTTCCAACTGGGACTTTTGACTTGTTTTTCCAGAAATTGGGAAAAATCTAATATGTTCAAAATATATGTTTATATGAATATAATTTTCTTTGATATATTTCAGTGTTTAATTTATTCAAATTTACAAAGCTCACTTTGTATCTTCTTTGCTAAAATGATTCAACTACATTCGTTATCATTTTCTTGTTTATTTTTTAATTAATCACTTTTTCCCTCACTGACATAAAAACTGGGAATTTCTTGGCATGAATTAGGGGAAAATGTTACCACTTTGCTATTCGGAATGGGGCCTGATATCGGACCTTCATGGACCTCTATAATAAACCTGAATACATAGTGTCGTTATCATTATTATCCTCCAACGTTACAACATTTTTAAGCCATCTTCATTCCATGGTGAGCTGATTATAAGTTTTTCCAATGGTATAGGTATCATCTTACAACTTGTACTGAATCTAAAATATTCTGTCCTGAATTCAAAACATTCTGTACTGAATCTAAAACATTCTGTACTGAATTTAAAACATTCTGTACTGAATTTAAAACATTCTGCACTGAATTTAAAACATTCTGTACTGGATCTAAAACATTCTGTCCTGAATTTAAAACATTCTGTAAAAACCAAATATCTATAATTTTACAATTAGTACAAATATTCCATGATTCATAAATGATCTTGAGAAAATTTTCATCAAACCAATGATGTAAATAGGAACATCAAGTTCAAAATGGTTTTCACAACAATTTGTGCAACTGAATTACTTCCAATGGACAGACAAAATGACAGTCAAAAAATTACTGTTTAGGTTAAAATGGGAACAGAAAGTGAGGGAAGGCATTGAAAAAAATAGAGAAGTTAAGAGATGTATATAGAGGGAGTAGCAATATCAACAAAATACCTAGATATTCAACATACATGTTTATGGTTCATGTTACAACTGTCATGATAACTTTTGTAAGAAAAATCAGGCACATGACTTTATTTTGTCATTTTTCATGAAAAATGTGAGAGAATATTAAACTTTGGACACTATAATGTAAATATTATGCTAATGAGAAATTCCTGTGTCAAAACAAGTCTTTAATTTAAAATGAGATATAGGTAAGATGGAGAAAATTTGTTTCACCTTGGAACCACATATTCATTTTCCATAAACAAAATTATAAGGGATACAACTGGGTAATAAAAAACTTGGTTAGCACAGGGCTTCAATTAATACAAATATTTTTTTCAGGTCATTTGCTAACTTGCTGGTGGGAGCAATGTGTACTCTCATTACAAATAGAAATTTCAATTATTTGAAAAAATTATCTAAATTTATTGTAATGTATACAACAATAAAACGAACAGCATAAAATTTGCAACAACCAATAAACTAAAATTAGATAATTATGTACATATAAAATAAAAAGTAATTTAAGAAGTGTGAAAGATTTCTTTTTCACATGTCATGATGTGTAATTTCAATTATATTTATCATCTTTGGGCAATGTTTGTCCCTTTAGAAATTCATGAGAAAATGACTTCTGGATTTTTTTTAATAATTCAGATTTCTCAGATATTTGCTCCCACACTTGATAGGTTTTCATCTCCACTTCTAGAGCAAACACATAATTTATTTTAACAGAAAGAGGAGAAAACTCTTACATAACAGGTACTTGCCATGTTGACTTTAAAACTACTATATGTCAAACAGTATTTGTTTACTGATCAGTTTCGCTGTAGTAAACACTAGTTATGTAATTGAATTATACTGCGTGAAAAATAAATCACCATTTGTTGTACAGCATAGTGAAAACTAAAAGCTTTTGGGTAATTCTCAGAGCTGATAGGTAAATGTTTCAAATTGGCCAAGAAGTTAAGGTGTATATGAATGTGATAATAATCATAATAAAACAATATAATAAGCATTCTGGAAGTATGATGAATGAATATATCTCTACCTACCTGTAAAACCTCTATATAGTGAATGGTAAGCAATTACAAGTTTTACCAAAATCTCAACAGGATTGACAGATGGACCTGTACAAAATATACATTCCCCTTGATTTCACCTGTTGGGGAATGATTTAGTTTTATTGTGCCATTATACAGGGCCTGGCACCATAAAGCTTGAGAATTTACTTAAGTCTTGAGAATATTCTCAACTTGACCTGCTCAGCCAATCAGATTTCAGGATGAGACAAATTTGAGTACAATTTTTAGACTTAAAGCTGTCATTTCAACTTTTAAACCATTTTAATCAAATAATATTGTCGTTTTTTAAACATCCCCAGTATTTTCCAGTGGTTGCCATATTTGTTCAGTTTTCTGAATAGAAACAAGCGCCCCACAACCGATATAAAAAAGGTGAGTTTGCAAAATCAATCATCATTGTCTAACTAAGCAGACTAATATACAGTTCACATGCATGTAATTAATCAGTTTAAACATGAGAATATCAAACATAATTCCAAATTCCCCATGAGAAAATCGTAAAATTATAAACAAACAGGAGCTCAAGATCACCTATTATGATATGAATGGCCTCACTTCTGAAATAACAGATCAAAGACAAGTCAGACCAAGGTCAACTCGGAAATATATATTCGAACATTCTGTTCCTTTTAAGGAATCACTTGCATCCATTTTGAAAAATTTGATAGCAATGTTTCACAGTCAAGTCTCTTATAACGTTTATTTGTTGTCATCTTTGGTACCTTGTCATTGTTCAAGTGCGCGCGACCTAACTTATCACTTTACTGAGTTCACCAGAATGTGTGACGCTATGTAAACAACATACCGAAAGGGTGCAGATTACTGGTAGGATTTTATTTATTTTATTTTACGTTCAAAGTGCATATTATTTTACAGATACTAAAATAATGAATTTAAAATATTATAAACATAATACCAAAGTTATAATGCTCAAGACGATATCGTTTCTGTCAATAAGACTTCATCAGTTGAGCTCCAATTTGAAAAGTATGTGTATTTTCTAAAGATAAAATGGTATCATACAAGGCCAAATAATATCTCCAAAAGTACAGCTTAAATCTGTCTAAGAGTAACCACTGTAAAAAAAATGACTATCTTAGCTTTACAATTTTCGAATTTAAATAGTGTTGACAATTCCAAATATTACTTTAGTATAATATGAACAACTGGTACTGCAATTACGTGTCTTTATTGAAGTCTTTGATGTAAAGATTAATGCGGAATGTTTTTGATTTGAGTAAAGAGTATGTTTTGATTACATGTCATCTGTCCATTGTTTCGCTCTGGGAGTATAGGTGTGAAATAACGGTCGTTTTGCGAACTCGCCTTTATAGGGGAATTGCGAGCCAATTTCTATTGATAACATTTAACAAAAATGTCTGCCTGTGGAATAATAAATCAGGGGTGTTTCAAAAATATTAATTTTTTTTTCAAATTCAAAACTTGTTTAAAAGTTCAGATGACAGCTTTAAGTAATTTTTAAGTTTTATGGAGCCAAACTCAGATGTGTATATGTGTGTGTCTATATATGTATATAAAATCAACTAGCACTACAATGTAAATAATCTCTGTTTGGTCTGATATGAAAATGCTGTAATATGAGGTATCAATGCAGTTACATCTTTATATCTTTTTAATACTTATATAGGTAGTTATGGTACCTATGGCTACAAGGCATGGGGATTTCTATAGAAAAGGTTCCTGCTGACTATATTTTTGTGTTTTGTCATTTTAGTACTTTATGAGTAAATAAATAAATAAATATATATATATATATATATATATATATATATATATATATATATATATATATATATATATATATATACACACACACACACACATACACATACATACATGTACATACACACACACCGGCATACTATAGAATCAGAAAATTTAATGAGGTTAAAATTCCATTGATTTATAACTAAAACAAATTCATTGTCAAGGAACCTTTTACTATTACTTGGTATAATTTATGTAAAAAAATTTTCATGTTTAAATTATGTTGAAAAATGAAAAAAAAAAAACAACAAAAAACAGAACAAACAAATGAGATATACGAGGCCACTGTTAAAAAATTGTTTGTTTTATGTTGCCTGTCCATGCCTTTCAGGTGTGGGTAGGTAGGTAGGCAAATTATTATGTTTTTTTTCAAGGAAATCAAATAAAGCAAGAAAGGTATGACATACACAGTTGATATGAAGAAATATGGATATGTGTATCTATGTATATATTTTTACATGTAGCTCAACAAGTCTAGGAAGGAGTTTCAAGTTTGTAATTCAAGCGTGTAAACAATATTTTAAAGAAACCAGTAAATAAAGATTGGTTGATGAAACTGGGCCAGAAAAAAAAATCTGGAAAAAAAAAATAATAATTTGGGCGGCAGCTTTTTGGGTGGGTAGTAGGCAGGCAACATAAAACAATTATAATTTTATTTTAGGTTTTAATCAAAACCACAACTAAATTTTCTGATTCTACACTGTATCCTAGGTACACTAATTTTGAATTCTCATAAAAGATTAGGAGAAAATAATGTTATATGAGCACAATTTTCTTATAGCACTGTTTGGCTTGTTCAGATTTCTATAAAACTAGTGTTACTACATGAATACAAGTTTACTGTAATGAATACATTTTCCCTCATTTTTTGGATATTCTTTATGCAATTAACAGGAATTCTTGTTTTAACCGATGCAATTAAAAGAAATATTTTACAGAAAAATGCAATTATCAGGAATACAAATAAGTTGAATGAAGTATATATATAATCAATTTTATCATGAAATTCTAACCACAATACAAAAGATCATATATAAGTACTCTTACCTTAACAATGGAAAAGCACTTATATTTTGTTATCTATCATAGATGTAATCCACAGGAGTGTTTGGAGAGAGATATCTCATAAGATTGTAAAAGAAAGAAGTCCTACAGATAGCATTGATATTAGCGCTGCATCTCTAGATAAAAAAAAGGATTTTCTCTAAAGGAAATTCCCCATTAGTGTCCAGCAGATGCAACAAAATTGTCTTTGGTCTGATATATTGGACAAATGATAAAGATGACCCTTGGAGACCTGACAGATATTACCATTGGTTTTAACAAGTCAAGAGACTCAACCCTTGTAGAAAATTAAATTTGGTACATATATCAGCAGAATGTCATCAGTAATTGTAGAAGAGACAAAAGATGTCAGTCTTCTGTTGTATTTTTGTTCTTTAATAAGAGTGGACAGCTAGGGTATACAGTTAGTAGCCAATGATACTAAATCAATTGTAGATGGAAAGTGCTGACCCCTGGGGAGCATCTTTGGACAAACCAAGAACAATATAACTTAATGGAAGATATGAGTAGTCATGGTGACAACTGTCCTTGTGGTGTCTCAGGGGAGAAAAAGGACAATATGCTATAATGGATGTAAGATGGCATTTACACTTATGTAAGCTTTGATGGAGATAATGTGTACCAGTTTATTTGTACTGTTAAATGGATGAAGGTCTGAATTTTCTTCTTTCAGCAATAAAAAGTAATAAACAAGATGTATTCGAGAATCACTCTAGAGCTAAGATATTAATGATTATTTGAAAGTCCTATAACTCTAGCAGAATATTGTAGCATGTTGGCCATTTTGAAACTCAACAAAGAACTCACTGACATCAAGCAACCTACTGAATTTGGTTAAAATTTAGGAAGAGAAATCAAATTACGATGTATCTGAACAAAGAACAAACTGACTAACTATAAAGGGATATACAGACAGTCCACCTCCTAAATTCTTGAAAAAAAAAAAGATAATAATTGTTAAAATCAACTTTAAACAGGCAAACAGTCCATTATGTATTTATAAATTGAATACATTTCTTTGGCCCATCCAGATAAAAACTTGGCCCTTATTTGGCTACTCCTTTTGAAAAAGTCAGTTAACCCATTGTATATACATGTAGACCAAACAATACCCCACCCCAAGTGATTTTTTAACTTGTTTACCCTAAAGACTAAGCTATTAATTTACAGAAGGGTCCATTGTTTTTCAGGGGTTATTGAGTTAATCTTGGGGTCATAAAAATTTTGGTGAATGCAAATGTTTACATAAAAAGGTAGAGAGTAAACAATTTTCCTACACCCTTGTAAAGGAGAAGGTCTGTCTGTTCCCCTTCCACAGATCAATGATCATCTAAGCTAAATATATTGTTGTACTGTCAAGCTCAAGGTAAGAGTAGGTGCAATTGTTGATGTATATGATTACAAACAGGAAACAGAAACATATAAATTAAGTATATCATCATGTGATAAAGAAATGAAAAATTAAAATGAAAAAAAGATGAAAGAAGTAATATTACAGGTACTCTTTGAAATGCTAGCTTTAAAATGAAGGATGCTGTAATACTGAAAAGATGGAAATATTGTAACACCTGTGACCGGACCAGATTTACTTGAAAATTTCAGTTATTATTCTGATATAAGATCAAAGAAAACATCTAAAGTATAAAAAGGAAATTATAAGAAAGCACAGCTAAATAAATAATTTGTATGTTTCATCTGCTCTTAATGATATATGCAATATTATATCAGAACCTAACTTTTATAGATGCAAAATGTTTAAACCATTACATCGTTCCATATTCACAGGAATAACCTCTAGAAATATCTGGGGACACAGTGGCTCCCTTGGTAGAGCACCAGGGCCTGGCACCATAAAACTTAAGAATTACTTAAGTCTAAGAATTTTACTCAACTCTGGCTAATCCTGAAATCTGATTGGCTGAGCAGGCCAAGTTGAGAATATTCTCAGACTTGAGTAAATTCTCAAGGTTTATGGTGCCGGGCCCTGATCTTAACCTGAACATCCATGGTTTGATCCTAAATTGCGCCAGATTTTCGCAGCTAAGATTTCATCTCCTGTCCACACAACTCTATTGCCTAGATTGAGGGTAAATGGTCTAGGATGTGCAGACCGACTCCTTTGTCAGATTGTACAAGTGTAGTGGCACTTTAAAAAGCCAGTGGAGTCATGGACCACTTAAGAAGGATACAAACATACATGCTGAGACATCTCTCATAACCTTTACTGAGACGAGTAGCAAGGGCTCTTTAAGTTGTTATGTCACTAGCAAACTCTAGAAAATTTAGCATTTTTCTTATATTGGCCTCAAAATATATATACAAAAACTGCACAATAAAAATTTATATAGTAGTAATAAATAAGGTCTAAAGCCATGTGAGGAGCCCCATCAATAGCCCCTAGGCTGTAGGGAATCCTTATTCTATAGATAAAGCATTGAATAACTCTATGAAGCATTATTCATATTCAACAGCACTGAACTTTCCCCCATCACATTGTTGTTGTCCTTTGCATCAAACCCCTTGTTATGACTTTATTCAGACAACATATGAAAAAAAAACATTAGCAGTGTCTACAATTAATCAAGATATATATTTTTTGTTTTATTTCATTTTTTGTTGTTGAGAAAGGCATTTCAAATGTCTCAGGCAATTATCATTCAAAATATTTTTTTGGATATTCTATTGCAATTTCCTATCAGATGTTTAACTCATCAAACCCTGAAAAACAATGGATTCCTCTGAAAATCAATGACTTAGACCAGTCCAAATGTGTCTTTAGGAGTGAGTTAATGATACAAGTATTTCAAATTTAACCTTGAACCTGAAAATATGTCAAGAACAAAATCAATATTCTTACTATCTATGTCATTTGTGTTTAATAATTGAGCATTGCCATATTTTATACTAAAACATTGTTTATGTAAATTCATATAAAACTGATTTACCGGTATAAAAAATAAGAATAACTATTTTGTTACTGTTTTAACTTTCGGTATAGTTCATGACAAAAGCAATTCAAACAAAAAGTACAACAAAGCTCTGCAGTCCGAGTGACATAGTGGTTAATACACACTCTTCTCATCACTGCTACCAAGGTTCAATCCTGGACACCGAATGTATGAAAGATAATATGGCCACATGACTCTCTCCTGTTACTCCAGTTTCTTCCGATAGTAAGAGCTGCTTCACACCATGATCTAAGCCAACAAGAGACATTAGCTCATCACCCTTGTGATCACATTAAGACTCACCCAAATAAATGATCAGTATGGTTCACTGTCATATATCAGGAGTGAACAAGTTAATATAACATTATAATATTTTTGGCCTGAAATTGGTGAAAGTGTTACATTTTGCTATTGGGAATGGGGCCTAATACAGGACCTGTACTGACCTCCCCAAAAAATCCTGAATCAGGCCACAAAATAAGAGAAATTATTGTAACCCATTTAGGGTTCCTAAAAGGAATAATCGTAACCTACATGTTACAATAACAATTAGGAACACCCAAATATATAAATAAAATTGAAAAAAGGAAATGAAGAGACATAACATCGAGAACGAAAAGGAGGTTACATAATTTGTATTTGTCATAATCTCCCCATAAACTGAATGAACACTCTTGCATTGTTTTGTGGTCTGTGAATGGTCATCTCCATAAAGATGTAAAAGTTCTATGGCATTGATATTAATGTAAAAGAAAAAGGTGAAATAATGTAAGATCACATTTCAGTGGCAGATGGGGTGGTTACTCAGGACAGGTTCAACTGTAGTGGGTCTTTAACCATAAAGAAGTCATCAAAATACAAAACACCTACATGTATTATATTTTCATGATCATGCACTGGTTGATTAATAGTGTTACTAATATAAAAATAATTAACAAAAACATTTGATTTAATATTTATCTAATCTTAACCTTAAAAAAAATACAAGCTCAAGTATAAAACTGATTGAATTTGCAGTATCTTGTTATCTTCTAATTTCACGTATAATCAAATCATTTGTTTTTCAAAATTCTCATACAGCAGACAAAATGTCGCCAAGCAACTTTTAATTTTTGTTCATGATGGCAATTTTCCATGTATGGTAATTCTAAAGTTGCTAAAAAAAGACGACAAACCACTCATCATTGTTTGTAGTTTGATCCGTCTTGTCATTGTCGATTTATCGAGGGACAAACCATGATAATTACGAAATTCTGTAACAAAAGATATATGTCTCACATGATGGCAACAGATCGTACCGCTAATGGCTGACACAAAGACTTAACATATATGAATCTCTGATAATTCTAGGATTTAATTGTTTATATTGGTTAACTGTGCAAACAAGTCAAAACATTTTCATTAACAAAAGAGTCTTATCTATACAGTACAGCAATAAACAATACTTCAAAAGCAAATCAGGCCAAAAATAGAAAAAAAAAATGTTTGCTGTGACCCTAGTTACCCAACTAAAAGGTCCCAACCAAAATATTTTTCTGGCAGTTTTTGCCCAGGTACATATTTTCTATAATATGTCTGAAATTTTTATCAATTTTCATATAACAATTAAAAAGATAAATAAAAAAAAAATGTGCCTACCAATAAACCATTTTCAAAAACTACTGGCACTTCAAACAGATATTTTTTTTACTGTTCGGCTCAACGTATCTTCTGACGAGTGACGCTGTATACAAGTATACACTTAAAACACGGAGACAAAAGTCAAACATCAGAAGATCAGCCAGTATAGTTATAGCAAGTCTCGTAACGATGGCTGTCATTGATTTTTTAAGTGGCTTGAGTACATAAACAACTACAAACTTCAATATTGCTAATGCAAAAAGAACTATTGTAATACCTTTTGATCATTGAAACAGAATAGGTAATAATTAATTGATGAGCTACATTAAAATAATCAAGTTCATGACCTTTTCAGAAAATATGACCTTGAACTTCATCAAAAAGAGATTTTAAATAGAGATATCATCATAGGAATTCTATCACTGCACATTTTTTTTTTATCAAGTTGATAAATATAGATATGTAACCGTGGGGATAGGAGCTCCACAGTACATATCTACAGTATTGACATATTAACCAAAGAAATAGCAATAATGGTGAAGAGAATATTAATATAGTTTAGATAAATGCAACATTATTATAGGAAAGTTGGTAAAAAGTGATCCTTTGGCTTCAGATTTGAACCTACCCTGCTTGCCAGTGGAAACTGCCAAAAGAATACATGTAACCTTAACCTTGCATTATACATGTGTATTATACAAATTAGAAATCAGGTTACTTCTAACAAGACATGCAATGTAGAATTTTGATTACAATTTTTCATTTCCATCAATAAGATAAAAAGCAAAAGTCATAAGAATAGAATGGTGACTCTCAGTACATAAATTACCAAAGCAGTTTTCTGCCATACAGTTAACACACAAATTTTAGTTGTTTTCTTATAAAATTGTCAAGAAGTTGTTGTGTTATGGTTTAAAATTGGATAATACATATAACTTCTAGACCATGAAAGTGCCATCAAATAGATCATTTGAAAATTTAATGGCCATTATCCAGTGAAGTCACACAAGGTGAACATATGCTACCAGTCTGATTATCTGGCATACAGCCAGATTATAAAGTCCCATTAGATTAGTATTGACCTGAAACTATGACTGTGATGCCAAGACAGCCCCATTGGGTGGCACCTGGTCTGATTGCAAGACAACCACTAAAATGATAAATAGAAAACTAGACCACAGGAGCCAAAGAAATTGAAAACAAATTTGATAGTTATAGAACTAGACCATAGGTGCCACATTAGTGATCACAAATCTGATTACATGACAACTAGATCACAGGAGTCACAAAAAGTGAAAATAAATCTGAAAGTTATACAACTAGACCACAGGAGCCATATAAGTGATTACAAAAATTATTACATGATAACTAGACCACAGGAGCCACATAAAGTGATAACAAATCTGATAGTTATACAACTAGATCACAAGAACCACATAAAGTGATAACACCTCTGATAGTTATAAAGCTAGGTCACATACCTATAGTTATACAACTAGACCAAAGGAGCCACATCAGTTGATAACAAATCTGATAGTTATACAACTAGATCACAGGAACCACAAGTCAATATCAAGTATGATTTCATAACAACTGGATTACAGAAGCCAAATGAGATGAATTGCATGTATATGACTAGATCAGTCCTATTTGGACAGCACCCTCTCCCTTGTGGCAGCAGATTTTTCTACATTGTAGTCATTGTAATGGAGGAATACATTTTTTTTTCATAGCCACTTAGGGTGTTTTAAAGACCTGCCTGTGTTAAGTTTCATTGAAATCAATTCATTGGTGTAGGAGAATTTGTGATAAGTTTGCTAGTATAGGAAAAACACCAGATTTGTTTACAACATGGGCGCAGACATTTTGGACACCAAAGTTGTGCGGAGGGTAAAATGAGCCCAGCGATCTGATTGGTCATTAAATGGTTTTGCCATTAATAAGTGAAATAGAGGTGATAAAAAAGATACATGAATATTGGTAGTACTTTGGAAATTATAGGGTTGACGGTTGAAAATTGAAAGGTTGGGTCATATGAGAATAGATATTTTCCTTTGGTGCGGAGTACTACGAGTAAAAAGTGAAAATTTGAAGTAAAAATGCAACGGCAACCTATACTTTTGATTGCAAATTTTGTTATCAAAAATATTGATCTTTCACCACAGGGTACTTATTTGACCCAGATATAATAAACATGGGAGTGACAGTGACTGAAGTTTTGTAAATTGCATTGAGGCCTATGGGAAAAATATTTGGTGGTGTCTGTCATTCACATTTGACACATGTAGGCTGGAAAGCCTTTAAATAAGCCATTTCTCTCATTTTTATCACCTAAATTGCAATTCATTGCCATTAAACAGATCTGAGGGTCTCTATGAAATGACCTGTTGGGGGTCTCCAAAGGTGCAGAGTGTGCTGCCTCTACACACATTATTATGCAATATTGAGATCTCTTAATTTTATCTGTATGTTTTATATTACACCTAGAAACTAATATTTTATCACTTATTGGTCAAAATTCCATCTGTTCTTGGACATCAAGTATACCCCCACTCTCTCCTACAAACATGCACATGTTTTTTTTTAAAAAAAAATCATATAGTTATGGTTATGCATAGTGACTAATTTTAGCAAAAATATTTTGGAAATGATGTTTCTGTTGTAAATTTTAACTCATTTGAATTAAAATCAGACCTTTTTGAGGTAAAGAATGGTTGATTTTCTTCTTTTGAGGGCAAAATCTACATATTGGACCATGTCATTTTACTCATGCAGTGTATTTTGTACCTTTAGTTGTATATATGTCGGTAAAATATTTCATCATGCCATATACAATGTAAACAGTTAAAAATTAATTTAAAATCCCCCCCCCCCCTTATGCTGATCTGTACACAAGAATTTCCATATTGTGGTTAGGTCATATTGTGTTAAAGTTGGGTAATAGATAATTTGTAAATAAAAAATTTCTTTAGAAATAGGGCGTTTTAACATTTTTTTCATAATTTATCAACATTTTAACCTGTAGAAGGAATATTTCAATTTTTTAAATCCAGTAAATATTGTCCAATAAGAGATTTTTATCTAATTATCATACTCAAGTACCTGTAAAGATAATTATAAAGTATCAATTATATATTTTTCTGTATTAACTCATCTAATCTTCATTCAAGTTGCATGTTTTCATAAGTTTTCTAAATTTTCAGTCATGCATTTTTTGTTTGAATCACCTTTTTTCACCCCCCCCCCCCCCTTACAGCAAATGTCACTTAACACTCTCTTGGGGTCATACCAGACAAAAATTAACACCTGAATATGACTTTTACTGGTTTCAAAACTTAGTATAATTAAAATTTGACTTAGTTTTTCAATTGAAACAGAACTATACATATGTCATGTCAGACTCAGTTATCTGCCCTCTGTATTTAATTACTTCCATCATGAGACTGTAATTAAGGGATGAAACAAAACATGGACATGTCTGAAAATGATTACACAACATAATTTATATAAATGAACAAAATAAGTCTATTGAAATGTGTTGTATGTAAGGGTATCCCCTCCCAGAAGTTTTACACTTTTATTAAGGGTGCACTTCATTCCTTGTCAATAAAAGCAATTTGATGATGTAAAAAATGACATGGTTTACTTGTAAGTGAGCTTCAGAAATTCTTCTTTACTTCTGGTGCCTAACTGGAGCTCATTAAGCAATGATCCAAATTTTAAGTTTTTGTGAAGAAAATGGTATATTTTGTCACTTTTTTCATTATTAAGGGGTACCTTCTACCCTTATTTGATATCATGGTCAATATTGGTAAATAATGGTATGAAATCATTCAAATAATGAAGTATATGTGTTAAAACATTTCTGAATGAAAATCATGAAAGAAAAACAGACAACTTCCTCATATAATGCATTTATTTGTTAATATCAATGAATGGGATTGAGAGGTAGGGGTGTGACACATTATAGACTGTGTTTCTCTTCAGGTTGGGTTCCCATACTTATTAAGGGGGCTTGGTTTTAGTACAGTTAGTGAGATTTTCCAAAAAATGCAAAATGACCATTTTTGGCAATGTTTTGGATAAATCTATAGGGAAAACACCAGATTTGTTTACAACATGGGCGCAGACATTTTGGACACCCAAAGTTGTGAGGAGGGTAAAATGAGCCCAGCGATCTGATTGGTCATTAAATAAAAAAAATTAGTTTTGCCATTAATAAGTGAAATAGAGGTGATAAAAAAGATACATGAATATTGGTAGACTTTGGAAATTATTTTGACGGTTGAAAATTGAAAGGGAGGGGTCATATGAAAATAGATATTTTCCTTTGGTGCGGAATACTACGAGTTTGAAGTAAAAATGCAATGGCAACCTATACTTTTGATTGCAAATTTTGTTATCAAAAATATTGATCTTTCACCACAGGGTACTTATTTGACCCAGATATAATAAACATGGGAGTGACAGTGACCTGAAGTTTTGTAAATTAGCATTGAGGCCTATGGGAAAATATTTGGTGGTGTCTGTCCACCAGACAGACAATGTGATTCCAGTATACCCCATCCACAACTTTGTTGTAAGGAGTATAAGTAAAGAACAGGATCCACCTCATGTGATAACAATTCTGACAATTATACAACCAGATCACAAGAGCCACATCAGGGGATAACAAATCTAATAATTATACAATCAGATAACAGTACATTGTAGATACATTTTACAGGAGCCACAATAGGTGATAGCACATCTGAATAGATGCAACTTGATTACAGGAGCCACATCAAGTGATAACTAATTTGAGGACACGAAAACTTGTCAACCAGATTCCCATCAGGTGATAACAAGTCTGATAACTAGAAACTAGAGCACAGGAGTCACATCAGCATCAGACATAACAAGTCTGATAACTAGATAACTAGAGCATAGGAGCTACATCAGATGATAACAAGTCTGATAACTAGACAACTAAACCATATGAGCCACATCAGATGATAACAAGTCTGCAAACTAGACAACTAGACCATAGGAGCCACATCAGATGATAAAGTCTGATAACTAGACAACTAGAGCAAAGGAGCCACATCAGATGATAACAAGTCTAATAACTAGACAACTAGAGCATAGTAGTCACATCAGATGATAACAAGTTTGATAACTAGACACCATAGGAGTCACATCAAATGAAAACAAGTCTGATAACTAGACAATAGACCAGCCTTATAAGGTAGTGTGGTTAGTCATAAACACTGATTAACCAATGTTATGGTATTATGGAAGGTGGCAGTTAAAAAAAAGAACTTTATCCAAATAACATGGAGCTCTAAAAGTCAAGAGGTGGGATCAGGTGCCATGGAGTAGTAAGCATCCCCTGTTGACCTGCCACACCGAATGTGAGTCCACAGACAAATCTAAATGAAATGCATGAGGAACGATCAAACTGATTACATTTTTGCACATGAGTCTTCTTGGAGCTTACATTTGATATTGATCTAATTTGATTTATTTTGTCTTTTTATTGATACTCATAGACATGTACTAACAGTAGATATATTTCAACAGTAATTACTCTTTGGCCATTTCCTAGTAGTGACTGTTTAGATGATTCATTATTTATACTGAAATATAAATACAATCGTAAAACTGACACAAAAACATGCTTGGGCTAATCATAATTGTGTAAAACTGTTCACAATCTACAAATCTATTAATTTTTCAACATGCTTAAACAGAAATACATCCTAATAAACATATAAGTGCCTGCCTTTGCCACTCACTGTTTTCATGACTACCTGATTTATGTGACCTATTTGAAACCTTCCAAAAGCAGTTTCCTATTAAATGACCTGATTTAAGCGACTACCTGCCTCATGGATATTACAACTGTTATTTTTATACCAAATACTTTTGACATGCGACTTTGATACAACATCATGAAGAAATTAAATGTATATCACAAATAACTTGTCCGTGAACTTTCAAAATGTGCATTTCATTAGAATTTAAATGTTTTTATCAGGAAATTTGCATACTCATGTATCATACAACTGCAAATAAATAAAGTTAACATGTCTGTAAAGCCTCAGTCACAACCAGCCGTACTTCCATGCTATGGAATATGTATAGCAAAAAACGCCAAGGGGCGCACGGATCTCGCACAGCCTTCTTGCGGAATTTCGAGGACACAGACTGCCCGTAAACACGTATGATGGATTTGAGCATGTCCAACAAACTCTGCAATTTCCCAATAACATACATCGTTCTTACTCCCAATTTACAAACTGAATCTACTTTTCTCTACCCCTACAACCTCTACGACTCTCACCTATGGTGAAAAATGAAGAGGACGCACCATTTAAAAACCTGTGCGTCTGGTTGTGACTAAGGCTTTAAGGAAATAGAAATGTTGGTATAAAAAGTTTCTCTTTGTAATAATTATTACATGTACATGAAAATTTCCTATATCAGAAACTGGGCAACCTGAATTAAGAGAGCACCTGTCATATGTAACTTTTTTGCATCTTCCCTTGAATGGACACTAACAACAAGCTATATATATGCATAGTCAGTGTACAATACTGTACTGTGTCAATCAGAACATGTACCATCACATGTATAGTCAGTGTACAATTCTGTAATTTGTCAATCAGTACATGTACCATCACATGTATAGTCAGTTTACAACACTGTCCTATGTCAATTAGTTCATGTAATGTACCATCACATGTATAGTCAGTTTATAATACTGTACTGTGTCAATCAGTAAATGTACCATCACATGTATAGTCAGTGTACAATATTGTACATGTATGTGTCAATCAGTACTGTAGAGTGTCAATCAGTACATGTTCCATCACATGTATAGTCAGTGTACAATATTGTACATGTATGTGTCAATCAGTACTATAGAGTGTCAATCAGTACATGTTCCATCACATGTATAGTCAGTGTACAATATTGTACATGTATGTGTCAATCAGTACTGTAGAGTGTCAATCAGTACATGTTCCATCACATGTATAGTTGGTGTACAATATTGTACATGTATGTGTCAATCAGTACTGTAGAGTGTCAATCAGTACTGTAGAGTGTCAATCAGTACATGTTCCATCACATGTATAGTTGGTGTACAATATTGTACATGTATGTGTCAATCAGTACTATAGAGTGTCAATCAGTACATGTTCCATCACATGTATAGTTGGTGTACAATATTGTACATGTATGTGTCAATCAATACTGTAGTTGGTGTACAATAGAGTGTCAATCAGTACATGTTCCATCACATGTATAGTCGGTGTACAATATTGTACATGTATGTGTCAATCAGTTCTGTAGAGTGTCAATCAGTACATGTTCCATCACATGTATAGTCGGTGTACAATATTGTACATGTATGTGTCAATCAGTACTGTAGAGTGTCAATCAGTACATGTTCCATCACATGTATAGTTGGTGTACAATATTGTACATATTGTATGTGTCAATCAGTACTGTAGAGTGTCAATCAGTACATGTTCCATCACATGTA
Organism: Atrina japonica; assembly: GCA_030159075.1. NCBI lineage: Eukaryota > Metazoa > Mollusca > Bivalvia > Pterioida > Pinnidae > Atrina > Atrina japonica. Next base: position 1,511,527 of record BROG01000019.1, on the reverse strand, counting down.
TAGTTGGTGTACAATATTGTACATGTATGTGTCATGTGTCAATCAGTACTGTAGAGTGTCAATCAGTACATGTTCCATCACATGTATAGTTGGTGTACAATATTGTACATGTATGTGTCAATCAGTACTGTAGAGTGTCAATCAGTACATGTTCCATCACATGTATAGTCAGTGTACAATATTGTACATGTATGTGTCAATCAGTACATGTTCCATCACATGTATAGTTGGTGTACAATATTGTACATGTATGTGTCAATCAGTACTGTAGAGTGTCAATCAGTACATGTTCCATCACATGTATAGTCAGTGTACAATATAGTACATGTATGTGTCAATCAGTACTGTAGAGTGTCAATCAGTACATGTTCCATCACATGTATAGTTGGTGTACAATATTGTACATGTATGTGTCAATCAGTACTGTAGAGTGTCATTCAGTACTTGTTCCATCACATGTATAGTTGGTGTACAATATTGTACATGTATGTGTCAATCAGTACATGTTCCATGACATGTATAGTCAGTGTACAATATTGTACATGTATGTGTCAATCAGTACATGTTCCATCACATGTATAGTTGGTCTACAATATTGTACATGTATGTGTCAATCAGTACTGTAGAGTGTCAAACAGTACTTGTTCCTTCACATGTATAGTTGGTGTACAATATTGTACATGTATGTGTCAATCAGTACTGTAGAGTGTCAATCAGTACATGTTCCATCACATGTATAGTTGGTGTACAATATTGTACATGTATGTGTCAATCAGTACTGTAGAGTGTCAATCAGTACATGTTCCATCACATGTATAGTTGGTGTACAATATTGTACATGTATGTGTCAATCAGTACTGTAGAGTGTCAATCAGTACATGTTCCATCACATGTATAGTCAGTGTACAATACAGTACATGTATGTGTCAATCAGTACATGTTCCATCACATGTATAGTTGGTGTACAATATTGTACATGTATGTGTCAATCAGTACTGTAGAGTGTCAATCAGTACATGTTCCATCACATGTATAGTCAGTGTACAATATTGTACATGTATGTGTCAATCAGTACTGTAGAGTGTCAATCAGTACATGTTCCATCACATGTATAGTCGGTGTACAATATTGTACATGTATGTGTCAATCAGTACTGTAGAGTGTCAATCAGTACTTGTTCCATCACATGTATAGTCAGTGTACAATATTGTACATGTATGTGTCAATCAGTACTGTAGAGTGTCAATCAGTACTTGTTCCATCACATGTATAGTCAGTGTACAATACAGGATATGTAAGTGTCAATCAGTACTGTAGAGTGTCAATCAGTACTTGTTCCATCACATGTATAGTCAGTGTACAATACAGGATATGTAAGTGTCAATCAGTACATGTTCCATCAATGAAGTAAAGGAAACCTTATCTTCCAGTGCATGTTGACTTGAGATGAAAATCTCATTATAAAGGGACTGCCTCATACTTCAGTTTATACAAGTATTTATTATGGCTGCATTGTCACTATCTTTGATGGTATCTGTAAAGGTCTATTTACTCTCTAATGATTACAGATCATCATAGAAGATATCAGAATATAGAGTGTAATTTGAAAGTGTGACCATCACTGGTCAGCTAATTTCCTGTTCGGTGTCTAGCTGAACAAAGGGTATCATTTACATTAAATGACCAAACTACTGGTGTGACCGCTGGCTGACCGTGGACAGGGCTATCATGAATCTGCCACCAAAACTATATTCAATATCAGCTAGTAATTATATTGAATCACAAGAGACATATCACATTTTCATATATCGCTTCAAATTTGACACTTTAGGATTGATTCAATATGAAATAGTGAGGAGTATTTTTATATTCCAAGGGTTTATATAAACACATAATGGTGGGATAATCAATATACTGTTTACATCTGATGTATAAAATGGTCATTTCTTTGTTATATCATCAAGTGATAATGAAAGATTGAGAAAAATAAAATTCACAGAATCATACTAGCTTTGAAATCAGTAATTAAGACAGGTGATATTTTAAAGAGATTTTTTAATTTGTATTTTTCTTCCCAACCTATATGATACCAATTTGTAAAATTTGATAGACAACACTCCTTCATCGTACATATTTAACTGTAATTTGTTGGTATTTTGTTGTCATAACCATTTATTATTGATGTGTTAGTGCTAACAATGTTACCTTTGATGTATTAGGTGTGTTAGGATAGCGATATCTTTGTTACTGTATACTTGTAAATTTTCGTTCCACTTTAATTGTTGCCATTTTCATCCTTACATGTAGATGAGAGGGGCAAATTTAAAATGAAAGAGAAATTTCAAGCTGAATAGCTGAAGCACAGACATACAAGCCATCCATGAGGCCACGGTGATTCACAGTGAATTTAAGACTGAGTGAATATGTTGTCTGTTGTGAGACTACAGTGATTTAGGAAAATTTAAGACTGAGTGAATATGTTGTCTGTTGTGAGACTACGGTGATTTAGGGCAAATTTAAGACTGAGTGAATATCTTGTCTGTTGTGAGACTACGGTGATTTAGGGCAAATTTAAGACTGAGTGAATATGTTGTCTGTTGTGAGACTACGGTGATTTAGGGCAAATTTAAGACTGAGTGAATATGTTGTCTGTTGTAAAAGGGTGAAATTGACCAGGGGTGTAAATTTCAAGATGTAGAGTATTTTAATTGTTCTTGTAGTAGTAGTAGTAGATATATACAGGAAAGTTCTATTCTTCTTCACCTATTCCATTCATACATGTTATTTTTAAGTTTGAAAAGCACTATGTCCCAACAAGTAAGTCATTTATGAAGATTGAATAGCACAAACAGTAACTCTGGGAAACACTGTTGTATCATGATTATAATCTAGCTCATCATAGGTCTTGTGAACACAAAAACAACATACCAAATTTGGTTAAGATTTGAGGAAAAAAACTCAAGTCATTTGTTGCAAACCAAAATCTTGCAAGTAGAAAAAGAGTCAGACACCCCTCCCCCCTCCAACTTTGCCATCTTTGATCTTGGGGTGTAAAATGTCAACTGATAAAAGACAATGATACTGATGAACAAAAACCATGCAAATTGCACTACACATTGTCACTCTTAAAGCAAAATCTTTTTATTTATTCATAGAAAGAAAAGGAAAACAAACTAACTCAATATACAGTTATGTCGGTGAGCTGTCATTGATGATTAAGATATGATATTTTTCATCTGGTTAATTTCTCCAGAAATCATCAAATACAACATGCTTATCTGAGCTGAATTTCAATCAACCTGCCTCTTTATGCCTCAGTAATGTCACACAGTATTGTGTTTGCCTATCACCGACGTCAAATCATATTAACATTAGTTCAGTCCATCTTTCTAGGAATTGTAAGATTGCATTTGAAGAGTAGGAGGCAAAAGTTCACACCACAATTAGAAATCGAAGGAATCTAGTTCATATGTAATAATAAAAATAACAATCTGTGGATAGAAAAAAAGGTCTGTTTGGTCCCAATGCTCTTCTCAGAATCCTTGACACAGGAGTCATGAGATTAATAGATATTGTTACCATGACCACAAAGATAATACAAACTAATATGAAAGAGAATTGGTTTTATGGTATAGAAGAAAAATGCAAAATGTTCAAAAGTTTATGTCAGACAACAACATACATGTAGTGATGAATAGCAATTTTAAATGTTACTTTGAAAAATAAATTATCAAGTTTATTATTCCATGGACAGAGACACCTGTATATAATTTTAGACCCCATATGGGACACAACAAAACCCATCTTTATAAGGAGGGAGTCTTTATATATAGGTTGATTTGTACATAAATAGTACTATTGTCCCAGACAAAAAAAAAAAAAAGAAAAAGAAAAAAAAAAACAGTCCTTGAGACCAGGGGGCCTTTATACACTAAAGCAGGCTTTACTTTACTGTAAACCATTGTTGATGATATCCATCATTATTCTGTACAAGTGTTCTACTTGGCTGAGTTGTTAGTGTTCATGTATTAGGCTCTCACCTCCTGTCAGAGCAGGGTTGAGCTCCATTGAACCTGATTTTGTCACAAAGTTTTACCAATTTACTTTTAGAAGGCTAGTGGTCTTTTCCTTCATACTGGGTACACTGTAACCAGGTTTTCTCCATCATACTGGGTACACTGTAACCAGGCTTCCACCTTCATACTGGGTACACTGTACCTTGGTTTCCTCCTTCATACTGGGTACACCGCTATCGGATTTCCTCCTTCATACTGGGTACACTGTAACCAGGTTTCCTCCATCATACTGGATATACTGTACCTGGGTTTCCTCCTTCATACTGGGTATACTGTACCTGGGTTTCCTTCTTCATACTGGGTACACGGTACATGGGTTTCCTCCTTCATACTGGGTACACTGCAATCGGATTTCCTCCTTCATACTGGGTATATTGTAACCAGGTTTCCTCCATCATACTGGGTACACTGCAATCGGATTTCCTCCTTCATACTGGGTATATTGTAACCAGGTTTCCTCCATCATACTGGGTACACTGCATATGGGTATACTGTACCTGGGTTTCCTTCTTCATACCACGGTACTGGGTTTCCACCTTCATACTGGGTACACTGCAATCGGACTTTCATAGGGTATATTGTAACCAGGTTTCCTGGTCACTTTCCGGATTTATATGGGGTTTCCTCCATCACTGGGTACACTGCAGGATTTCCTCCTTCATACTGGGTATGGTAACCACCTCCATCATACTGGGTACACTATAACCAGGCTTCCTTCATACTGGGTAGTGGTCTTTTCCTTTATACACACTGTAACCAGGTTTCCGCCATCCTGGATACACTGTGACTGGGTACATACTGGGTACACCAGGTTTCTACCATCATACTGGGTTCTACATACTGGGTACACTGTACCTGGGTTTCCACCTTCATACTGGGTACACTGTACCTGGGTTTCCACCTTCATACTGGGTACACTGTAACCAGGCTTCCACCTTCATACTGGGTACACTGTAACTGGGTTTCCTTCTTCATACTGGGTACACTGTAACCAGGTTTCCTCCATCATACTGTGTACACTGTAACCAGGCTTCTACCTTCATACTGGGTACACTGTACCTGGGTTTCCACCTTCATACTGGGTACACTGTAACTGAGTTTCCTTCTTCATACTGGGTACACTGTAACCAGGCTTCCACCTTCATACTGGGTACACTGTAACTGGGTTTCCTCCTTCATACTTGGTACACTGTAAACAGGTTTCCTTCTTCATACTTATTTAAAACTTCTGCCACTGTATGACAGAAAAATTGTGTGCCTCAAAACACCACTAACAAACCAAGATATTATAAGTCAAGAATGCAAAGTCTCATATGTTCATTACTCTAGTATTTTTAGTTGAATCTTGGTCATAATTGAACTCAACCTAGATTTTATTGATATTAAGCTACATACCACATTTTTTTAAAATCAGAGGAAAGATACTCATGTTAATAGATGGGAACTAAACTATTGCAACCTGACAAATGGACAAACAGGTGTATCAGTACCAAAAACAACATCTCCCTCCTTTCCCAGTCCCCTGTGTCATTAATCTTTCCCAGTCCCCTGTGTTTTCATTCTTGGGGCCAAAAAACCCATCTTACTCTAAAACTGTACATGATATACTTACTATGAAATCAATATGTCACTGATGACAAATTTAAAAATGCAGACAAAAGATTAAGACAACTGCCTCTAAATGTTGTTCTTTATTTTACCTTTATCTTGGCAGAAAACTTTCTAAATATAGTCTGAATACTCAACTGAATCTGCATGTACATGTATAGCTCACCTATTGAGAAAAGTCATTTTAAACTTCAATCTACATGTATGTCTATTTTTTGACAAGTTAAAATGTTTTTCCAATGGCAGTTCTATTGTCGACATCTACATAAATGTATGTATCCAGAATTCTAATTTAGTTCTATCAGAGAATTGACTACTCAGACACTTGGCTGTAATTTCAGATATTACTATAAAACATTCATTTACTCTACTCACCTTGAATTAATGCCATAAAAGTGAGGCAAAATTCCAAGTTATACTGGAACACACAGTGACATCAGACCAATGTACAGTAAACAACAAGTGCTTCCTCAAATATGCTCAATAACTAATTCCATTATCTTTTACCATATAATCCATTCTTTGGGGAATTTTATGTAGAACAATTGTTTGATTATTGACTGTTTAATGCATAACACATAATCAAGTTAATAGGATTATATTGTATTCATTAACATCTCTGTTTTGTAACATTAGAAATTCTAATATATATTTTCAATACGCAATTTAGATTGTAAAGTGGCTTTTTGTTATAAAATATCAATTCAATAATTTTTTGAAATAATGTGCAAATATTTATGTAAACTCTTTTAAATTATTCATAACCTATGTTTATTATATCTGAAATGCAATTTGTAAATGGGGAAAAAATGCTTTAAAACGTATATATAACAATTTGAAGGACAATTCATTGACAACTGTCTCTACCACTGTTTTACTGTGGAAATAGTGCTAGGGCTCAGTAACACTTTTCAAGACAAAAAATATTCTCATCTTGACCTGCTCAGCCAATCAAATTTCAGGATTGGCCAACGATGAGTAAAATTTTTAAGTGTAAAGCAATTCTTGAGTTTTATGGTGCCAGGCCATATACATGTATAATTATAAATATGATTGGCTTAGATGTCCAAGTTTGGAATATTTTCAGACTTCTCGAGTTAATGGTTCCAGGGTCAGCTTAATTATGTATTGTTTAAATTTAGAGCTGTGCTAAGGTTTGTTTGTTTATTGTTGTTTAACGTCCCACTCAAAAATATTTCACTCATATGGAGATGTCACCAAATGCCGGTGAAGGGCTTCAAATTTTGGCCTATGCTCGGCACTTACTGCCATTGAGCAGTGAGGGTTTTTTAACATGTCGACACCTACTGTGACACGAGACCTCCAGTTTTTACTGTCTCATCCGAAAGACAGGAAACCAACCTGCCACTGGTGGGACTCGAACTCACGACCTCATGATCCAGAGTCAAGCGCGCTTCCGACTGAGCCAGGCCGGCTCGCTGTGCTATGGACTCAATGCTAAAAAAATTATGTAACAAGCCATAACTAATATGGAATGAGACCGCTAATTCAAAAGACCCTTGACATTATCCCCCACTATTCAGTGCCTTATGACAAAACAAAACCGACAAAAATACAAAACCTCAAGCTTCCAGACACCATTGTAATTCAGTGGTAGTTTCTTTTATCAATTATAGCATATTTGATCTATCTCTATGAAGGTGAAATTTTCTTTCATGATTTCATAAATCATGTACAATTTCTATGAATTGTATTTTTTTTTTCACCTTAGCTTAAACATTACATTCCACAAGATTCTTTTAAATTTCATTTTGTATACAACCCTGGCCACTAATTCCTAAAGATTATTAGCCCAGCCTTGTATCTACTGATACATTATAGTTGTACGTTTGTCAACTCACCTCAATACAGGCAATCTCTACCAAGATGCCAATGTCATTGTTTTCCACTTTGAATTATTACTCAGACTAGTGTGGGGAATCTAGGTTAAAAGTTAAAAAATCCTTTAATGTTTGTTCAAAACTTTAAAGTCAGTCAACCATAAAACCTAGGAGTAGATTTTCTCTCTGAAAGCAGGATATTGAAAAAAATGTTTTCACTAGACTTGACGATATCTGCATCATTAAACACACAACTTACCCCAAGCTAAAGCCAGACAACCAATCGAAAAAATGTATGAATGATACATGCAGCAAAATTACAAATACACACTATATCAGTTTTGATTAGAATGTTATAAGGAATATGGCAGCCATAATGTCATATACACAGAGATGGCAAAACATATTAAAAATATCAAGCTAATTAAAATATACCTTCATCAACTGGGATTGGCAAAACACATTTATAAAATTCAGCTAATTAAATGCAAACTAATCGATTGAGATATTCATATTGTCACATTCATACATGTATTCCATCAAAACAGCTTCTTCTTTTTGAACTTGTCCACATTAACATGTTTTTATTATTCCTGAAATGTTAATGAACAACTAAATCTTATAAAATTATTTACATTGGAAGCTGCCTTGAGAAACCACTCAGGAAAAACCACACTTCAAAAACCATGCAGTTAAATGAACCATTAACTCATCAACTCTAAAAAACAATGGACTCCTCTGTAAGTCTATGACTTAGACCAGTCCAAATGTGTCTCTAGGGGTTAGTGGGCTAAATAGAACCTCTTTTGAGAGACCACCTATGGTAGAAGTGTAATTTTTGTATGGCAAACTCTTGTCTTCTTAAGATGTATATGGAGAGCTTTAATTGAAGATATGAGAGATATATTATAAATGGCCCAGACAAAGCAAAAGGACAGACACACAAGAAGACGGACAAACACAACACAAAACTATAGACCCCTCTCCCCAGGAATCGGAGGAAGACGGACAGACACAACACAAAACTATAGACCCCTATCCCTAGGAATCGGTGGGGGTCATCTAAGCTATAACAATTGTTTGTTTTCTTGTAACCAAATATTATATAAAACTTGAAATATAAGAACATTTGGTGTACCAGCATTTATTTAATTAGTAGCGACAGCTTCCACAATGCAGTGGATGCATATGGGCTTTTTCTGTTCCATGGCTTGTTGACAATAGAGCCGCACTATTTATTTACAACAGATTTGTTACTTGATATTCTGGTTAGTATAGTATTTAATACTACATGTATTTCTTTGAATTCTGCCTTGTGTGGAACTTGTATGCCACTTTGTTGACCCAGTGAGAATGTACAAGCAGCTCCTATCAGCAAACTGTAGTCATATGCTAGTTTGGGACCTCAGTCTCGGTAATAAAGTACATACATGTAAGATACAAAACATATTTCCTATTGTGATTTAGTGAATGAATTTATTTCGTTTGATTATATATGCAAATAAAATTGAAAATGTAAAATAAGGTAGAAGGGGTAGGTCAAAATGACATGCAATACAGTGATATAACACTAAAGTGACACCATAAGTTACATGTAGCTTTCAATACTGGTTAAATTTTAAAAAATCAATGAAAATAAAATCTATATTTGTTTTATGTGCTCTGACTGTTAACCAAAAATAAGCTCTGTCCCAATTTTATTTGCTTCTTTTTCATTCTGAAAAGTCAATAATTTATTTACATCTGAACTACGAGATAAATAAAGTCAATAATTTATTTACATCTGAACTACAAGATAAATAAATTAATTGAAAGAACATCCCATCTACCCCCCCCCCACCAAAAAAAAAAAAACCCCAAAAAAACAAAGGTAACGATAAGACTTCCTACAGGTCCTAAATGTAAAAAACCTAGTAGAAAGCTGGGTCAGAACACATCAACTAATAACTTTTTTAATGGCGGTAGTGAAAAATATAGACTTTCACCACAGTGGTCTCTGGTGTGATATTTTAAGGTAACATAAATCCTTGTCCATATGACATAGCATGTGTGGATAACAAGCTCATCATATGATTATGACATATCAGATACAGACATGCAATCAAATCGTCAAGTTGCAATTTATCTCCAGCTTAAATTTCATCGGAAATGAACCTATACTTTTCCATATGGGACATCTTAAAACACTTCATCAATGTAGTGTGAAAACAACCATTAAGAAAATATTAAGTAATTATATGTACTATTAATGGTAAATGCCGAGAACATACCTGAAACACTAGTCACATCAACACAAAAGTCATGGCGGAAGAAAAGCCATTCGACAGATGGAAGCTTGTCATTTATCATGCAACATGGCAATTGCATGACTCCGGAAAAGTATTGTCTTCTATTTCTTTCAATTTCTCTCTGTTTTTCACCATCATTAAATGTAATCATCAAACTGATGTCAATTTTAACAAAAAGACATTAACTCACAATTAATCTACAACACTACTGACATAAGAATTTCTTCTCATTTTAGCCTTGTTTAAAGGGGCATCAGCAATGCTTCTTCTTTTTTTTTTTTAAATCTTTCCTTTTTTAAAACTCAGATTGATATACAATAAAAAAGGGATATATACAAGCATAAAACTCTTATATATTTTGTGAAAGTTGCTTGATAAACCCAGTTTGACAATTATTCACTTGCAATTGATTAATTTAACATTACTATTGTATATTCATACATGTACCTCACTGGATCTGACCTTATTTTTCACAAAATATAAGAATTATTATGCCTATGTATAGGTTTTACTTGTTATTGTACATCAAGTACAAGTAGTAAAAGTAAAAAAAATGAATTTAAACAAAAATACAAAGCTAATGCCCCTTAAGCATAAAAACCATATATACACACCGTATAACTATTATCCTTGGCTGAAGACACATTTGTGTAACCTAGCAACCCACAAACATACAACTATTCAATAAAAAGTATGACCAAATTATGAATATTTTGTTGCAATATGCAAAATAGATATAATCCTTTCCTGCCAAATTTAAAGTTGTATGTAAAATTATAAACCCTCTTATTGCAATAGGCTGATCCAATGATTATTTTTACCTGGTCTCTGAATCCCCATGACAATTTCGGAAAAAAATGTCAGTCATAAAATGAAAATATGTAAACAAGTCTAGCACGAAAATATGTAAACAAGTCTAGCACAGAAAGCATTTGTATGATCACTGAATGTGAATAAAACCACCCAACAACATTTACATACAGTGGAACCTGTCTTGAAGGACCACTCTCATAAAAGACCACCTGTCTTGTGAAACCACATTTAGATTACCACTTGGTTAAATAATCCTTGACATAAAACCTTTTTAAGAGACCACCTATCTTGACAGAGAGCATTTCACTGACAGATGGACTGGTCTATCAAGACGGGTTTCACTGTACTTAAATATGAACAACTTCCAAATATAAAACACAATCTCATTTAACTAAAAACTTATGGAGAAGGTTTTTGGACACACAAACATGTACTGGTCTACCAAGGTAAAATGGCACATGTTTACAAACAAAACGATTCCAAGTTAAATAATAACAAGCTTTTTGTCATCACAAAGGCATTACAGTAATACATGGAATCTGTGCAAGGCAATATGTTTTTCCTGTACAACCTATTTTCGGAAAGTAGATCGTATTGTTTTGGTTTTTGACTGAAACAGGATGTGCCACTTTACCTAGGTAGACCTATACCATTATGCCCTTCAATATTCAACAGCTAATACAAAGAATCCAATTCCTTTTGAAAAGAAAACAATTGTTAACATGATAAAATGGATGTAAAATACCATGATTTTTATATATTGTTAGAATAAATTTTTAGGACAAAATTTGGAAATTTCTATTACAAGTATCTAATCTACAATATTCAGTGTGTCTAACCATTTTTTTCTCTGAAGCAAGAACTTGTCAATGCCGAGTGTCTTCATTGATTCAAGGACAGTTACAAATGACCTCAAATTGAAACATCTATCTAGAGAACTGGTCATCAGAATCTCTTATGGTCATCTCACAAGAAAAAAAAATCTTCAGTATTGATTTTCATTAACAAGAGACATTAATCATGACAGAAGTTGGATTAAATCTATTGTATTTGATAGGTCAGTTTGACCTCTGCACTTGTTACAAACAAAGGAATTCTAAGACTGGTTTTGTAGATTACATTAAGCTTGATCATGGGATCACACTTGTTAAATGTACATGTAAATGTAATATCTATCAGTCAAATTGTAATGAATTCATTTTTTATAAAGGAGAGGTAGAAATGTCTGTTTTCTATTGGTGTGTGAAAAATTCTATGAAATATACATATTGATTAAAATACATGTAGCTGTTTTATCTAATGAAACTGATACATATTTCATGGAACCAATGCAACAGTAGTCATAAATTTATAATCATAAAAATTCATTCGTGGAAATATATAAAAAGTTTTGGTTCACTGATTAAATTCATTTACTACTTTTACCATCTTTTTCATGGTGGCATCCATCTTTCAATGTATATAAAGATTAAAAGGTTAATTTCAAAGTGCCTGTAGAGACACAAACATAATATGTGTAAGTAATGTTATATTGCACATGTAATTCTACTTGCAGACAATGACCTCACCCTCACAAACAGGTAAAACAAAGTCTGATTCTAAGTGGCTTGCTCTGACCAATGAGTCACAATGGTTTAAAAGTCATGACACATACATCCCTAGGTCTCTTGATATTGGTGTCTGGAAATTCAAATCTCTTAGGCATTGATGTAATTTACTATTCTCCATTGATGATTTCAATTTTCAATAAGGTACCTTAGGATGATTTGGCATGAAATAAATTAAACAAATTACTTTTCTGCAGTGGGTGTTTGAAAAAATTAATAATATTTCAAAATCTATTAAGTACTAGAATGACATTATGGTACCTAGAATGTAATGCTTTCAATCACACAGATACCATTAAGATCTGCTTTTTCATTGATAAAATAGTGTCTTTCATTCAGAATATTTGTTCTTTACCACCTTATTGAGAACAACTGTTGTGTAAAATATGAAAACATCCCCTTTTGCGGTGTGCAAGATACACTCCTGAATAATTTAGAGCCTGCTAGTGACCTTGACCTTTCAGATATATTCTTGAGTGAAGATCATGACACATCATCTTTACATGAACAACTTTTATGTAAAGTATGAATATATTCTGGTAAGGGATAAAGAAATTAAGGGCCAACAAGTGGACGGACAGATGAATGGACAGATGGACAGACAATTCACCATACCATGATACATCCTGTCTAAAGGCAGTCATATAAAAAAAAAATCAGCAACTAATTTAAAATTTGGTTTTAATACTGAAATGGATGACAAGAACTTGAAGAAGAACCTTCATTTTGATGTTGTTAAATTCTATTTTGAGTATACCCAATATGCTCAAATTGATCTTGATGACTTAAAACAGGTAATAATTAAGGATACAATTGTAAGGATTCCATTGGATATATTTGAGAATGTGACCCAAAACTTCCTGGATGGGTTACAGTTAGTGACAGAGAAAAGCGATGGACATTTAGAATATGCAATGAAAAATTACGTTTAAATGGTAAATTTCCAAAATGTGTATAGTTTAGAATATGGCTCAATTAAATAATATTTTATGTGTATCCATTAAAGGTTATACAACAACAAAATTATTATGAAACACTCTTTAATATGATTTATCCCTTAGTTTGATATGTAGCTTGTAACATATTTTATTGAACAGTAAATTCGAGACATGTTTTTGAAACACTCTGTACATTGTATTTCTGTAAATAAAAGTTATTTTGAGAGATCACCTGTCTAGAGATACCACAGTCATGAAATATCACCCAACTTTTGTGATCACATTTGAACACCACTCATATATATATATTTCTGTAAATAAAACCTCTTCTGAGGGACCACCTGTCTTGAGAGACCACATATCAGTGGCAGAAATGGTGGTCTCTTAAGACACTCTCAAGAATATCTGTCACTTATACCTGGTGATGTTTTCATGTTAGTGAGAAATCCATGGAGGGATAAAATGCAAAAATGAAACAAACAAAAACATTTTTATCTGTCATGATTAATACTTCCACAAAGTCCTCATGTCACTTTTCTGTAATGTTAATTTAAAAAAACTAATTTTTTGTGTGTTTCTGGTTTTCTTTATTTTTAGATTTAATAATCGACTGACTTTTTAGTAGTCCTTTAGAGAATTGCCTCATTGTGTATATTTATTTCACTGACGACATCAACATGTCAAGTCACATCAAGATCAGGTACCCCCGAGTATTCAAATTTCACTCATTTGATGGAAAAATTATATTGTCATAAGAACATAGCAATGGTATCAACTTCAATTCACTTTCACTTCAATAATTCATTTTGCTTGTAGCATATATCAATTTGTGTTGTAATCATCATAACCTGACATGTTATGCTGTGTACAGGTCTATCAAGACAAAATGGTACAAAAAGAAAATGTGGTCTATTTTCGAACAAGTGGCCCAATGAGCATAATCAGTCACCTGAGAAAATGTTGTTTCTTGACAAAATCAAAGAGGTAAATTCAGTTTTTGGCAGTGTCTGTAATGCTACTACTGTTGAATCATGGGAAGAAACCCAACTCGGAGCAGGTGCCAGTGTGGCTGTGGTCAGACACATTGCCTTTGGTGTAACTGGCTTAAGTACTAATTGGCCTGTTCCAGTGAATGGTAAGTAGCCATGGTTACAGTAAGAATAGACTGATTATTAGTTCATGATTTTTTTCAAAGGTGTACAAAATTTTGGTCCCTTTTGAGCCCCTATGAATTTCTGTCCCATTTTCATTTTGGATCCATGTATAATTATTGAAAACTTCTTCATATATTTTTGTATACAAAAAAGAGCTATAAACAGGCATTACATAGAGGATATTTGACAGTTGTTTTTGAATAACATGTTTATCACATCGAGTGAGGCAGGAGAATACATATTCAACACGAGTGCATCAAATATTCTATTTATTACATTTTTTAGTTATTTTTGTTAGGCCCTAGATTTACCCAATGCTCTGTACATGTAGACTAGTCTACAGCTTGTGTAATGTAAACAAACCAAGTTTTGACTCAGGGGTTCGGAATTCTTTTTAGAGCATAATATGCTCAATGAAAACTAGAGCCTGGAGTAAAATCTTATGCTCTAAACAAGATTTCTGTGCCCCTGTGGTTTTGATTGAAATACATGTACATCACTTGATGCCTAAAAGATCAAGCCAAAGTTATTGATAGTCCTGAAAAGTAACTGGAAGTTAGCCCACTTCAATGTTCATTTTCTGCACTGTATCTCCAGTGTCACTGAATCTTTTTAAAAACATTTGAACTCTTGACCTAGATAGTGGATACATTAAACATTTCCATTGCTTTTCGACCATTTAACCCACTCCATCAAAACATAATATCACCTGCTATTTATTTGAGACAGAACAAGTATGTGCGAAGCCATTTTCGATACAGTATTATAAATAGCTCCAAAGAAAATCACTTCTTGATACGTCATATCTACAGTATGTATTCAAAAGTTTTCACCATTTATTGGCATTTATTAGCAAATGTGATCAGTTTATAATCAAACAATGAATTGAAAATTATCATTACATAATAGATGGGATTAATTAATTGGATTTTCATTAGTGGCCTGGCACTGTATTTTGACTGGCTTAATGAAAAATATCATATTTTTCATTAAGCCAATCAAAATACAGTAAAATCAATGAAAAAAAACAGTGAAAAATGAAGCTTTTATTTAACTGATAAATTTAGTAAAAATATAATAAATATATATTCCTATATATTTTGTGAAAATAAGGTCAAGTCCACTGTGATAATCATATACAAATAGAAAGGTTGAGAAAAAGTGTCAAACCTGGGTTTCTCAAGCAATTTTCACAAAATATATAAGAATTTGAGAACTTGTATACTTGTGTATATATCTTTTTTTTTTGTTAAAAATTTGACAAAAAACACAGTTAATGCCCATTTAAGTGGATGGACTGATACAGACAAAACATTAAGCACCTCCATATAAAGGACACCTGCATATTAAGACATTCAAACATAACCTAAGTTAACATTTTTATATCTAAGAAATCTTATTATAAAGGCCACTTCTCTATAAGGGTGACTGTAGTCGCTACATGTATTTCTTCAATAAGCATCTTTTAATCAAAATGAAAGACATTGGTTTTGTAGATGGGATTTACACTGGTGAATCATAGTTCAAAATTACCAAAGGAAAGGCTCACTGAAAAAAGTTTTGTTTTTGCAAATGTCCATTAAATATCATTGAGAGCATTCCATCTGCCATGGAAAAGTGTTCTGTCAAATGATGGTGTACTAAAGCCCTCCATGACAAGCCTACATCAGCTAACAACCCTCTATCTAAGAAAATGCTATCAAATCTATTTGGTTGGCAATTCGAATAGAGTATATTGGTAGCTAGTTTCAACAAGAATTAAAACTAAATCAAGTTAAGATTAAGCTATAAGACTAATGAAAGTCATTGCGTCACCAAAATCCTCATTGACAGTGCAATAAAAAGAGCTCACTCTTCACATCTGAAGCAATAATATGAGGGAAATTGATTTTACAAAAACATAACATTGAGTCAGTGTGTTGAGGACCTTCTTTTTTAAAAGTAATGATATTGATTTAAGTTTGATAGGAAACATTGGGGACTAATATCATGCAACAGAGAGCAGTTTATGGCACCAAAACCATCTCCGTATGAGCAACTCTTTTTATTCTTATCCAAGTTTCGTATTTATGACACATAACTGAGCTAACTCCATTATTGATTTTTTAAGAAGGAATTGAAAAAATGTTTTTTTCAGAATTTTATCCAGAATTTTGTCTTTAACATAGTACATGTATACAAGTAGGAAAGATGAAAATTAATTTTATCTAAAAGGAAATCTACCAAAATAACAATATTAATATCTTATTCAAAGAGTGAGACTTTAATAAGAATCCATTTGTCATATATCTATAAGGCCAAATACAATTAATTTCTTGTTTGTCGGCCCTGCACCCATCCAACTTGAAGCTTTGCAACCATTAGATTTTTACTGAAAACAAACAAACAAAAATAATAAAAACACCCAGACCAAAAAACAAATTCTGGAAAACAAATGTGCACAAATCAATATATGAACATTTCACGCCCAGTTCCTCATATGACATCACACAATGATGTATCGGTAGCTTCATTCATAACATGACGTCATTCAAAAACTTTACTGTTGTACCTTGAACTTCACTGTTCCATTATAATGAGACCGATCATGTATATGGTGGGATATTCAATTCCATTATTTATTTTTTCAATTTGAAAACTGATATGTAAAGGTATAACGAATGAACATTTGTCAAAGCGCATTTATCATCAATATGGATGCCGTATGGGTGACAGATAAATATTCATGGTGCCCTAGTGGACACCATTCTATTTATCTGTCAATCAAATGGCATCCAGTTATCGCATAAAATAACGAACGGACAGATGGACGGACAACACCATACCATAAAACGATGTCTTCGACGGGCGTATATGGACAATGCCATACCATAATATGACGTCTTCGATGAGCGTATAAAAATAAAAAAAATAATCTAACACATATTTAAGTAATCCTTCAGATAAAATATCTTTTGAAAAACCATCTTCTTTATAAAATCATATTTCAAGGCCAAAAGGGTTGGTTTTTCAATACAGGTTCCACTGTCCCTGATTTTTAAATGAAATGCCTGTAATTCTGATCATTTCTATACCAATTACAGCTGCTGTTACACTTGACCGCCTTGTTTCTCCTTGATATAGATTTGTGTTCAGTCTGCAGTCAAGCACTGGCATCATTCATTATCGTACTTAGTTCCAAGAATGAAAAAGTTCAAGGAATGCGCAAAAGGTATTTCAGTGGATGATAAATAAGGAAAAACAAACAAAAGGTTCCATGAATAAAAAATTAAAACAAATTACATTAAAGAAATGATAAACATGAAAATAGGAAAATACCTTGAAGATGGCTTACACATCCATACTCCCTTTTGTTCAGAATGTTGTGATATTCAGTAAATTAGCCGATACAGACCCTGCAATGAAAATTAATCAGTGTGTTAAAAATGATCAATTAAGTGGTTTAAACAGAGGTAAGTTAAGATAAAGTTGTAAATAAATCTGTTTTTTGACTTTAAATCAATATAACTCATCAGGAAAGTAATTATATGTAATAATTACATCAATGGAATTTGTATGTGCATCAATGGCCTTTTTGAACTCTTATTACTGAAACAGATTGGTCTTTAATAAATAGATGTTTTTGTACTTTTCCTTTATATGTCTTCACCAGAGCATGTTAAAGCAAAACTTTCCCTGAGAATGAATATCAAGACCTCCTTGGATTACAAGATAACTGGTCTTTATAAGGAGGTGGCCTTTATATAGAGGTTGATTTGTACACAAATGGTACTACTGGGGATAGCAAAAACATTCTATGTGGTCAGGTGGTCTTTATAAACAGGTGGTTGCTAAAGCAGGTTTTACTGTATTGTTTTCAGACTTTTTTTATGTGCCAAGATTAAAGGTCAGGGACATTATTTTCAGCTGTCTTTTTTTATGTGCCAACATTGAAAATTGTGGATTTTTTTCAGTCCATCTCTTTTAAGCATTAAGATTGAAGATCCGGGTCTTTGTTTTCAGTCTGTCATTTTTGTACCTGATATTGATATAGATCAGGGACACATTGTTTTCCGTCTGTCAGTTTGCGACAATCTATCAAATATCTCCAGTTTCTCACATCAGAATTTGCCCAAATTTGGTATAATGCTTTATATTGATATTAATGATATATAAATTGAGTTTTGACAATACTTTCCACTACTTTAAAATCTTTATGAATGACTTAGCACTTTGGGCATGGTATATTTCATAAACATCTTGCTTTTTTTATTCCATGTCTGGAAATATTGCAACGTAATCCATTTCTGCTTGTAGTCATGTTAGAAATCCTTACAAATTCAGATAATCCTACCTTAACGATAGCATTTGCAAGTCTTGATTTTCCGACACATTAACAAGGATGATATAAAGGACGCATAATCAGACAATTCCTATGCTTCCTCCATAAAACTAAGGATCTCAATTCTAGAAATAAATGATTTTGCAAATAACATCGTCTAGGTTACAGCTGTTTACCAGAAATGATGACTGGCCACAAAATTGTCACAAACTGCACCAAACCATAAAATATACAAAGACTGGTGAAAAATAAAAATTCCATAATTTAATATAAATTGTCTATACCGGATGTTAATACGCCAGAAAATAAATATTTATCAGAGCAAATGTCTGCTGTTTTTATTTTGTAATCTCTTCAATAAAGGAAAATGGTAGTCAAATCAGCGATGTGTCACCAACACCATTATACATGCAATTATCTCAGAAGGAACCAATGTATTATGATGAATTCTATAAGGCAGAGATAACTTCAAGTAGAATTTTTATGATGGGCCTCATCAGTAATTCTTCCAGCTCTGACCTTCACTTTTATATGAGCTGTCAGCGATGGCAATTTTTTAACAATTGTCTAATAAACACCAAACCACTTTAATACAATTCAAAATACATGTATCTCTGAACACAAAATTACTTACATCTATATGTGATTTAAGCCCGTAAACTTGGTTTGATTGGTTTATGTGTTTTGTTGATATTAAATTTCTGTGATAAAAATATTGCTCTGTTATATAATGAAGTTTTCACTAAAATGTTGATGAACCTTTCATACACTTTTTTTAGAATATAAAATTAACAATCACTCTTAGAGTACTGTTGTATCTCTGAAACCATTATCTAGTGAATGGTGACCAATTATGTAATAAGACACTAGTCGGCTTGCACACTTTACTCATTTAAAGATTGTATTGTAATGAAAATCAAATATATAAAAAAGAAAAGAAGGAAACTAGACATGCCAGGTGCAAAGTCACAAAAATGTTTTCTGAAGTTCTAGTATTATATTGACATGGTAATTTAAATTAAAAAAAAATACTGAAATTCAAACAAAATCTTACATTTGAGACATATTAGTAATTCTAACACAGTATAACTTTCTTCTGACTTTTAATAGTCATATCAATTATCCAGCTGCAATGGTCATAGATAAACTAGATTACATGTTCATTTATCTTCTTCAGTCAATATTTCTGTTTGGTTGTTACAATTTACATGCAATTAATCAACATTATCAAAATGCAAATATACATAACCCTTATCTAATTCTTTTTCGTAAAATACAAAATAGCAACTCTTATTTCAAATAGAAATCTCCGGGCATGAACTCCACACAACACATGCTCCTGCTTAACTTTTGTGTACATTATCATTGTTATCACACTGTAGGGAAATATTCCTCTAGCAATCCAAAATTCTGAAATAATAAAGTTGGCTCCACTAGAATTATTGGTGAATAAAAGACAACAGCAAGTGATTTATTTTCAATTTTCTGGTGACCTTGTTGATTGACAGCTTTTAGCAGATAGATGTAATTAGATCTGCTCACTGCTGTGCTAGATATTGATGGGGACAATTTTTATTTCAATATACATGTTTTGTCGGAAGCAGGCAATGCTATTTGTAGTTGATCAGTTATTTTGTGATAGTAGTTTTTTTCATTTACAGTGAGATGTCACCAGCTTTAAGTGAAGTGCCACAAATATTGACCTGTGCTATGGACTGACACCAGTGATGTGAGGGTTCTTTTACGTGCCACGCCAGCAGAGATATGGGACCTGGATTTAAAGTTTCATTCCAAAGACTCATGACTTTCACTTGGTATGGCTAGTGCTTGGTAAATAAAAGTCACTACCATCTTGTTAAAGCCTTTGGTTTGACCCAGTACTGGGGGATCAAACCTGGGACCTTCTGCTTGTGAGTTGAGTGCTCTACCACTAGACCACTGCAAGCAGTTGGTAGTAAACAGAAAAACAGAAAACAGAAAAATAGATATATAGATATACAAGTATAGACATAGTAAAACAGAAAATCAGAAAAACAAAAAAACAGAAAAACAGATATATAGATATACAAGTATAGACATAGTAAAACAGAAAAACAAAAAAACAGAAAAACAGATATATAGATATACAAGTATAGACATAGTATAAATACAGACTTGTTTGTTTCTACCTAAATCAGAATCATTCAATCACAGGGAGAGCTTTTGAATTTATTCATAAAATGTTTGATCTGTATTTTCATTTCATATTTTTGATATATTTGCTATAGACAGAACTAAGTTCACACACATAACATCATAGCTATGAGTGGTATATCTACTGTGTTTTAAGTTTAAACATACTTTATTGTGTCTGAAAATCAAATGGACTGACTGTAATGCTCTCTCCTGTGTCCTCTTCAAGTTGAGACAATCAAATAAAAAAAAGTATGACAATGGATACAAAATATGCCAATCATAAATTCTGATATTATCTATAGTTAAAAGGTCATGTCCTTGTCAAACTAATACAAGGTATGTAGGTATTGAATCTATGGACCAAGTTTCACCAAAACCAGTGAAGGAATGAAAGCACTGAATGAAATCATTAGGTTAATAGTGTTCGACACCATATAATTTTTTCAGTTAGGCCATTCCAAGTTTTTTCTATGTTAAGCATCAGTTTGCGCTTTGGTTTAGGACATCTTAAAAAAACCACACACACAAACAATTGGTAATCCAGGAACAAATGTTCCTTTTATAAGCACATGGAATAAAAGTGAGAGCACTTAACTGGTAAACTTTCTCACATATTTCAGCTTAGGTTCTAGTGGGGGTCGAACCTGCACTGACCAGAACTGATGCTCTAACCACATGGCCACAGAGAGTCCTATACATTTCTTTTTTAGGTGTGCTCACAAATTGTACTAAGATATCAAACTAAATCTGCAACTCTTACTGTATAAGACATGATGCCAACTTTCATTTAACAATTCAAATAATTAATGTACAGTAATAAGAAGATAGAAATTGACGGACAGAGCAATACACAGAGGTAAGTTTATAATGTTGTCAAAAAAAAAAAAATAGATAAATAAACCAAGAAATACAAACACTGATTTAATTTGATGTCCTTCACTTGATATGCAACTCTTCAAGGATTCATACCAGATTATTCTTGATTTATCATTATTCCTCAAATATTCCAGACAAAATCCAAGATAAATGTCAAATCAGACAATCAAAGTCTAGGGAAATTGTCAGGCTTTTGATAAAGCCAGAACTTAAAGTAAAATCCATTGTCTGCTTTAAAATGTCAAGTACACAACAAAATAATTAACTCGATTTTCCCAAAGATTTCCCTATCATTGCTGATGGCAATTTCTGTGATTTTTTTAAAAAAAAAGAAGACATTTGATCACTGATAAGGATCATTATTGATTATGGCGAATCCTAACTAAAACATATGGACCATTAATTTTCCTTCCAGGGATTATTTAGGAAATTCATCTCAGACAGTTGAAATCCTACTAGTAAACATCAATTCTTGTTGAATATGTTTTTGTAATCAAGAATTTAAATGGAAGAAACTGAAAACAAGTCAACCCTAAAAACACATTTGGACTCTTCTGTAAATGAATGACTCGATCATTCATTTACAGAAGAGTCCATTGTTTTTTAGGGGTTAATGAGTTACCAGTAAACAATGTTATATAATGTATTATTTTGTTATTTGATTTATTTTGCTTTTAAACGTTCTCATAAACAAAAAAATACTACAACATTAGGCAAAAGAATAGTGATGGTATACAGTGAAATCTTGTCATGTCAAAATTGGATGATTCGATTTGTTTGTTTGTTTATTGTTGTTTAATGTTCCACTCAAGAATCTTTAACTCATATGGAGAATTCACCAAATGCCGGTGAAGAGATTCAAATTTTGGCCTATGCTTGGCTCTTACAGCCATTGAGTAGTTAGGGTTCTTTAATGTGCCGACACTACTGTGACACGGGACCTCAGTTTTACTGTCTCATCTGAAAGACAGGAAACCAACTTGCCACCAACTGGACTCGAACTCACAACCTCATGATCAAGAGTAAAGCGTGCTACCGACTGAGCCAGGCTGGATCTCGGATGATTCAAAATTCTAGTTGTGTCAAAGTCCAAGGGCCGGTCTTGATTATTTTACTATATATTTATACTATTTTTATTCTGGATATCTTGAAGTTTTTATCTTGAAATTTTGCTTATCTCCAAGGATATTTCTGTTCCTAAGTATCAAAATATCATAAAATTTCACTTCTTATCTCGAAATCACCTTCTGTGATTAAAAATTTACTTTTTGCTTGAAAAAATCACTATAACTAACTACTTGTTTACTAGCAAAAAACAAGACAATCAAACTCCTGTTATCGAGTCAAGGGAAACGGGTCACTAATAATTGCTTAAATAAAATTTAAAAGAATCAGTTGCCTAAGTTAGTCTATTATTGTCTAAAAATGATAGAAAATATGTGAATTGAATCATTTATCTCAAATTTCGGACATCTGGCCGTAAATGGGGTGGTCGCATAAATTTCGAGATAGCAAGCTTCCACTGTATTTCTGTTTCATATCTAAATTTATGAACAAAAAATTAATATGGTAGAGTTTATAATTCTCACATTTCAGGCCAACCTGAAAATTAGTTTCATACTAATCAAGGAGGGATAAATTTATAGACAGAGAAAACTGGTGTTGGTTTTGGTTTCTTGTTTTTAACATAGATTGAAACTACAACCAAACCTGTTTTCAGCAACCACTCCAGGGAAACTGAAAAAGTGTCTGCATAAGACAGGTGGTCTTTTGTTCCAGTTGACAAAAATCACAAGAAAATTGGTGTCCATTATGCAGTGTATAGCAACACATGTATATTTATATACCAATACGCAAGTTTGATGCTAATGTAACCTGGTGTCAAAATCATGTACATTAGTATAGTGCTGCCCAGCTAACCTATTTACAGATTTTCTAAAAATAGATCACGTGATCAACCATCCTAAAAAAAAGGCTGCTGAAAACAGTGTGACCAAGCATTTTGTCCTGTATATCACTGGCCTTTGGCCGTGTTAGACAGGTGGATGCTGGTTTAGGTATGTTAATATAGTTAAGTTGATTGGGGGGAACAGAAACTAGCTGCTGAAACCAAATGACTGCTGAAAACAGACGGCCTTTTAGTCAGGTTTGTCTGTAGTTTCATAAGGTTTGCAGTTTTGTAGTAAATGAAAATTTTAAAATTTCAAAATGACTAACAATATTGCTGTGTTCTCTTGTGCAAACCAGGTTTAGTGTATATTTTGTCAAATTTTACAATCTTTATTAAAGCATAGCTTCAAAACTTTAATAATAAAACAAATTATGTCACAGCAAATTATTCACCTGTCTCATTACTGCTCTATCTTTGCTGCCAACTTAACATGCTATGGACTGCATTCAAACTACTGAAACTATCACTGAAAACTGTAACTAGTTTCAAACCAGTTTGATGCAATAAACAAAAGGCTTACCAAACTATTTAAAAACCATAACCAACTCATCGATGATAAAGTCTTTTTTTTGACATGTTATTGTAATTTGAAAAAATATTAAATTCCTAAAATATTAAAGAATCATAAATTGCAATGTCATCTTGCTATATACTTAATAAAAACAAGAGGCTTAAGTGACCTAAAAATCATCTTTATAGAAAAGAAGAAAAAAATAAATTAGGAGGAATTGTTTTTTGTAAATTAAAACATGTCTCCCCTTCACTCATCAAAGGTCAAGGCCACATGATGGTCATTATACCATAGTAAGTGTAACAATGCCTTATGATGAAACACTTATATATATATAAAGGGTATAAGCTTCTAGGAAGGGAAGACATAATTAACACAAGCAATACATGCACAGCAATCAAAAGGAGTGTTCTGTTGGTTTTATTGAAAATGTTCGATTAGACAAAACCACTGTAAAAAATGTAAATGTAAAATTGAATACTAAAACTACAGGGTATCCATGGCATTCTTGAGTGGTTCATATTTTCAATGACTTTTTAAGTACCACTATACATTTACAGTCAAACAGTTATCAATCAATCTGCACATCCTACACCATTTACCTTCCATCTAGACATAGAGCTGTGTGGATTGAAGATAAAAACTCATGCACCATCTGGCATGAACCAAGGACCTTCATGCTGAAGATCAACTGAACTATTCTGTCCACTTATATGAATATATAAATGTATGTTGTAAAACACATAGATCATTAAAGCCTGCATTGTTTTAAAAGTACAACAATGGTTATCAATATTACCTATCTTTAGCTATTAGTACAACTCACCAAAATGCATACACTGCAATAAGACATATAAACTAGAGCTGAGCTTTTTGCTGAAGCAAAAAGGGGTCATCCGACCATAGCTGAGGCTACAGCTTTGATACAGCTTCAGCTGAGCAACCATAGCTCAGAAGCTATGACCCTGAGACAAGTGATCCTCAAAACCAATCTTGATATTTTGAGCTGTTTTGATTTCAAATGTTGAAAATGAGCCTGCACCTTGACCTTTACTCGGGATGACCTTGACACCTCATACATTTGTTCGTCAGCTCATTTCATAAAAATCATTAACACTAACCTATATGGTTCTGTAGTTTTTGAGTTGAAATTAACAGCTGTGACCTTGACCTTTATCGAATGACCTTGAAACTTCACACATATGTTCTTTAGCGCATTCCCTACAAATCATCAACACTAACCTATATTTAAAAGTTCTATAGTTTTTGAGCTATTTTGAGTTGAAATTTTCAATTTGAGCTGTGACACCTTTCATCGTATGACCTTGACAAACACATATGTTTTCAGCTTATTCCTACAAATCTTCAACACTAACATATCTTTATAGTTTTTGAGCTATTTTGAGTTGAAATTTTCAATTTGAGCTGTGACCTTGACCTTTCATCGGATGACCTTGAAACTTCACACATATGTTCTTTAGCTCATTCCCTACAAATCACCAACACTAACCTATATATAAAAGTTCTATAGTTTTTGAGCTATTTTGAGTTGAAATTTTCAATTTGAGCTGTGACCTTGACCTTTCATCGGATGACCTTGAAACTTCACACATGCATTTTTCAGCTCATTCCCTACAAATCTTCAACAGTAACATATATATAAAAGTTTCTATAGGGATCTATTTTGAGTTGAAATTTTCAATTTGAGCTGTGACCTTGACCTTTCATCGGATGACCTTGAAACAGCACACATAAATTCTTCAGCTCATTTTCTACAAATCTTCAACACTAACATATATATAAAAGTTCTATAGTTTTTGAGTTATTTTGAGTTGAAATTTTCAATTTGAGCTGTGACACCTTTGATCAACGACCTTGACACTTTACATAAAAATTCCTCATCAAATTATCTACATATCTTGTACAGTAACAGGTATATAAAAGTTTCTGTTTTCGGTATTTTCAATTGAAATTTTTAGAGAAATTTCAAACTCACCTGTGACCTTGACCTTTAATCGGATGACCTTGAAATTTCGTTTTTTATCAGCCTATATTCTACAAATCACTCGTGTATATCATACTAAAATCAGATTGTATAGAGATTTTAAATTTTCAAATATGTCTATGACCTTGACCTTAAATCACGTGACCTTGAAACTTTTAGAGCTTCTGCAGCTCATTAATTGAACAACTTTTGCATATGTCTTTTAAAGATGCTTAGTTTCTGAGATATTTTGACTGTTATCATTTTTAGCACAAAATATGAACCCTTTTTTCAGCCCCTAGCGAGCTTTTTTTCAGGGGACACTCAGATGAAATTGAACATAATCTTGCACAACTTCAGTTTGCCCTTTCAGAAAATTCAAACAGATTTATTGCCTTCAGTAGTTGTAGAGAACGTGGACCCACAAAATTGGACATGAAAAAAGTGATAAAGGGAGATAACTCAAGAAGAAAAGGAGATTTTGAAAAAATTTCAAAAACCTATCTGTAGAATTATGCTGTGCACAAGCGCTGAAAATTTGAGCAAAATCGGCTGAGCCGTTTTTGCTCTAGAGCTGACACAAAATCTACTAGGAAAAAAAAAATAATAATAATAATAATAATAATAATAATAAAAATAATTGCAATAACAATAGGGTCATCCGACCTGGAGTCGGATGACCCTAATGATATATTTGCCACCATATTTTGTCAATGATTCAACAGAATCATGTTGTATTAACCTGCATATTGTTGGGATTTGCACTGCTGCAGTACATAAGATGGTGGGGCAAAGTAACATTTTGATTATCATATGGATGATTCTACTCAATTTTCGGTTCTGACAAGTTGCACAGAAAAAATGTTTTATTCCTCACTGGATAATCTCTTATGTAAGATAACAAGTAGGAACAAATACACTAGTCAGTATAATTTTCATGTTATGCTTTATTACCTAAAATGTAAACTTGTCCAGGTCAAGAAAGGGTTCACAAGACTCCACCCTGCCAGGTTATATGGATTTTAATGTATCATTCCATTATTGTCTGGGCTTTTATAAAGTACATGTACAATGTACATACTGTTATCATTCCTATATTGTCTGGGTTTTTATATAGTACATACTGTTATCATTCCATTATTGTCTTGGTTTTTATATAGTACATACTGTTATCATTCCATTATTGTCTAGGTTTTTATATAGTACATACTGTTATCATTCCATTATTGTCTTGGTTTTTATATAGTACATACTGTTATCATTTCATTATTGTCTTGGTTTTTATATAGTACACACTGTTATCATTCCATTATTGCCTTGGTTTTAATGTAGTACATAATGTTATCATTCCATTATTGTCTTGGTTTTTATATAGTACATATTTTTATCATTCCATTATTTTCTGGGCTTTTATATAGTATATATTGTTATCATTCCTATATTGTCTTGGTTTTTATATAGTACATAATGATATCATTCCATTATTGTCTGGGTTTTTATAAAGTGCATATTGTTATCATTCCATTATTGTCTGGTTTTTATATAGTACATATTGTTATCATTCCATTAGTACATATTGTTATCATTCCATTATTGTCTTGGTTTTTATATAGTACATATTATTATCATTCCATTATTGTCTGGTTTTTATATAGTACATATTGTTATCATTCCAATAGTAGATATTGTTATCATTCCAATAGTACATATTGTTATCATTCCATTAGTACATATTGTTATCATTCCAATAGTACATATTGTTATCATTCCATTATTGTCTGGTTTTTATATAGTACATATTGTTATCATTCCAATAGTAGATATTGTTATCATTCCAATAGTACATATTGTTATCATTCCATTATTGTCTGGGTTTTTTTATACTACATATTGTTATCATTCCAATAGTACATATTTTTATCATTCCAATAGTAGATATTGTTATCATTCCAATAGTACATATTGTTATCATTCCAATAGTAGATATTGTTATCATTCCTATATTATCTGGGTTTTTATATAGTACATATTATTATCATTTCATTATTGTCTGGGTTTTTATATAGTACACACTGTTATCATTCCAATAGTACATATTGTTATCATTCCAATAGTAGATATTGTTATCATTCCTATATTATCTGGGTTTTTATATAGTACATATTATTATCATTTCATTATTGTCTGGGTTTTTATATAGTACACACTGTTATCATTCCATTATTGTCTGGGTTTTTATATAGTACATATTATTATCATTCCATTATTGTCTGGGTTTTTATATAGTACATATTGTTATCATTCCATTATTGTCTGGGTTTTTATATAGTACATATTATTATCATTCCATTATTGTCTGGTTTTTATATAGTACATATTGTTATCATTCCAATAGTAGATATTGTTATCATTCCTATATTGTCTGGGTTTTTACATACAGTAAAACTCAATTATAAAGAATTTCAAGGGACCCTCTTTTTAAATTTGTTATAAGGACAGTATGTTATATAGTTAGAGCAAAGTGGGATGAAGGGTTACAATGCAGTTCGTTATGAAAAACCCCCCAGTAAATTCATACAAAATAGAAACTCTTCGGGGATGTAAAAAGAAAACAATCTTTTTATTTCTTTTTATTTACAGAATTTATGTAATCAGAGAGTATGCTCCCTACTTATCCTTGGCGAAAAAGGCAAGATTTGACTTTTGTTTTGATTACATTGATCACTTCATTATAATACTAGAAAAGACGTTGTTTGGGGTGTCAAGGGACATTGTAGAAATTGGTTTGTAATAGGCAAAATTTCACACACACACACAAAAGAAAAGCAGAAGTATTTGACTAACACTATAAGAGTTAAGCCATTCATGAAGATTTTAAAGTCCCATAACTCTGGCAAATCTTGCTGAATGTTGGCAACAACTGATTTATCCTGTTTCACAGGTTTTTCAGATGAGACTTACAACAAGGTTCCCACAGGAAGACGTGCACATAAAATAACTCTAACTGCATTGGCAACGGTTTAATAATTAGTATGGGTAAAAATTTGTGGCACTTCACCTAAAGCTGGCGACATATACATACTAGTGTAATTGAAAAATTCTTGGCACACAGTGAAGCAATAATAAACCAAACAAAATAGAATGTCGCAAATGTTCATCTTAACCCTTTCACCCCTGAATATATTTATGGTATGCTCTTTTCTATTGTTTAGGAACAGTCTATTATGGTCCGTAGGGTTAAAAGGGTTAAATTTCACTATCAGTAGGTGTATAAATCATTGTATCAGCTCTGCTGTTACAAAAAACAAAAACTAGCACAATACAAGCAATTATCTATTGTAGCACATTGCACACAATCTTCTGATCAATCTAAGAGATAAGGTTTGTGATCGTTTGTTCTGTATGGAGACAGAAGTTTATTGAGATATAAAACACTGTAACCTTTGAAACATAATTCAACAAAATAGGAAACTTGCAGCATGATTTTAGAAAATTATGTGTGAATTCATCCAGATGTAACATGCAATTTAAATGAGTAATCTGAAACACAATGATGATTGTACTGAGCAATGTCTCTTCTGTCTGCCTATGATAATCATAATTTAGCATTTAACAAATTGGTATTCCAAAACTAAGTTTAAAAATATGTAACATTCTGTGATTTTCATTTCAGTCACGTTTTATAAACCTAAAGTGTATATGAAATATACTATATCTACAAAATGATATTTCAAAAAGGGCAATCACTAGATGACAAATACATAGGAATTTTCAGGAGGTAACACATACCAAATATGTTGTACAATACCACAAAATACATAGGAATTTTCAGGAGGTAACACATACCAAATATGTTGTACAATACCACAAAATACACAGAAATTTTTAAAGCTAGACAACAGACAACAATAATCTAGAGAATTATCACAATTGGTCAATGAGGATGTGTCTCTCGCATGCACTTTCTAAAGGGAATTTGGAATTTTCACAAACCCAAAGAGGCTATACATGTATATACACATTGTATATGTATAGTCAAACTTGCAATAAAGGCTACTTCTGTATAAAGGGCACCTGCCTATTAATGCCACACAAATATAACTTTTATGTTAACTTTTTATATTATGTATATTTTTATATTATGGACAAGTTTGAATATATATATATATATATATATATATATATATATATATATATATATATAAAAATATATATATATATATATATATATATATATATATATATATATATATAAAAATATATATATATATATACACATATATACATACATGTATATATACATGCATACACACACACACAATGGAATTTCATTATGTCGAAATTAGATGAGTTGAATTTCTGGACAGGTCAAAATTGAATGTCTGGTCCCAATGTTTATAGATTGAATAATATATGAATTAAAAATTTTGGTATCTCGAATTCCAGAAATATCAATCCTGTGAGTTTCGAGATAACGAGAGATTCCACTAATTCACTAATTTTCACTAATACTCCCTTCAAAATGTGGGTTATAACCATATATATATATATATATATATATATATATATATATATATATATATATATATATATATATATTCAATATAAATATCACTGAAATAAAATTACAGTGTAGTATAAATGTGATGTACATGTATCTTATAGACTACATAAATCATATACACCTCCACTGAGTAGAGCCGAAATGAGAACTTGACTTAGTAATCTAATCTTCAACAAGCGAAATAAAACACATAAAGCTATTCCTGAGTTACAGAATAATTATGAGAGAAACCATCAGGTAATGCCCAATGCACATTATACTATCTCATTTACTGCAATAAAATTCGTAGAAAACTGGCAAACACATTTGGGTTAATAAAAAATTTGATTACAAATATTTTTTATGATGTGACTAAAATTTTGATGACAAAGTGGTGGGGAAATAAAACAGTAATATACTTTATACAGCTTGGTGTGGAATGAGATCATACATACATATATATCAAGTAAAGAGCACCAACTAATATAAAGCCATACAGCAGAATTTGTATTGAGGGATCAACATGATACTGGACGGCTTAAAGTATCACATTTCAATGGCAGACACATTTACGCCTTTTTCTAGAGTTTACACAGGGACAATATTTGGTTCCATTGCCGATGCAAAATATTCATGTTTTTCCAAATTTGGTGATTATTAAAATTTTGGATTTCACGTACAGACCATGACCGTAATGAAAAGTAAATCATGGTAGAGGGTAATTCATTTAAAACAGATTCTATTACATTTATACTTAGGTACACATGTGAAAACTATTTTCCCATATTTTACACAAATTCAACTTGAAATTCCCAACAGCACCGCCCAATATCGGCAGAAAAAGACCTGAGAGTAGTCCCACTATATCTATCAATTTGTCAGTTTGGAATTTCTCTGTCCACACCCTAGATGACCTAGAGTATACACAACCTGCTCATGCTGAACAGGAAGTGAACAAGAACTACTTTTATAAAGGTTTACATGACTAAATCAAAGTGAATGGACTACTAGTATCTTACAGGGGCGTGTGGAGTGAATAAGGAAATCTCCATCCAAGTTTTAAGAATCTTGTTGTCCAATCAGAGGGTTTTCAGAGGATTGGACTTTCAGATTTTTATCACCATGGCAGGGTTGAGATTTCCCTTTCCACTCAACACAGCCATGTTTGATTATTTTTCTTGCATGATTCAAACACGTGTTTATGTACATAAATCAAATCGGATGCAACCTTTAGTGCACTATATTCTCATCACATAAAAGTCCTTCATAATAAAATTGTATTTTGTCATAGCATGTGTACCTTATCTACACTCTAGGGTGTTGACAGAGAAATTCTGACAAAATTCTTGGAAAAATGGTAGATTCCCATGTCCAAGGTGGGAGAAAATGTAGGTAAAAAAAAATACTGGCCCATTTGGCTCGACATTGAAGAATCTTGCACCTTTGGTCCATATTTTTCTGCCTTATCCCCAAAAGGGGAAAGGAGATTTTGCTACAGAATACACATGTGTATGAATCAAGAATGAGTACAATATAATACTGTATATTACTATAGCTGTATAAATCAGAAAATTTGGGATCCAACTGGATGGAAATTAATGTATGTTAGACAAAATAGAAGGAAATTTTATCTGAATTTTTTGGGGGGAAAAAATTTCAACAGACCTTGTTTCTTCATCTAGTAAACAGAGATTCACTTCCAAACATTCTTTTAGTCTGCACATTAAGTTCAAGGTCAGTCTGTCACATGGCAACATGAAAGTCTCCCAAAATAAAAGTTTGAAATACATGTAAATTAATCACAGTTTTAGATATAATGGATTTAAGGAAAGTCTTCTTTCGGCCTTCTTTTCATATAAAAAATGTACAATGCAATACAAATTGAATAGTAAAACACAAATATCTAATCATCAATTCTAAATTTAAAAAAAAAGCTGCTAAAACAGCTTTTAAGCTTAATATATATTGTACATGTAAAGTATGGTTCTAAAACGCTGATATTATTATTCAATTTTCAAGAAAAACTACAATATGGCTTAATTTGTGTGGAGTATTTACATAGTGTAGGTGTAAACATTATTCTTTTGAGATTTGTAATTAAGCATACTAAAACTTTATCATTAATCCTTCAAATTTCCCCAGTTACCAAATACTTAAATGGCCAAGCATACCACACATGCAGGGCATACTGATCAATAGTTTAAGATGTATTAAGAAAGTGAACAATAAAAGATAATGGATTTGATCACATTTGGACAAAATACATTTCAAACGAACATATAAATGTGTCAAACATTCCCATACGTCAAAATGTTGGACGAGGAATTAATTGTATGGGGTAAGTGGTTAGTCAGAGTCTAACAATTCTGTAGTATTCCCTATACAGTATTCATATTACTTTACAACATACTTTTTATTGGCCTGACGAACTTTCAACCCCAAAAAGCATAGTATAACTGTTGCCATGAGTAATGGGAACCAAACATTTTAGTCCTATGAATTCACTCACACTGAAAAATTTGAGAAAAAAAGGAACAAGCGACTTAAGGGATCTTAATGGTCACCTAAATAAAATGTATCTTCTGAGTTATTGTCTACACCTTCCCAATTTACATGTACATGCACATAAAAAAGAAATAATTGGCATTTCCAGTCTTTCAACAGTCATGACCTTTGACCCAGTGACCTAGAAACATGGACCAAAATAATGTATGTTTGTCAATGACAGAACAATTTTTGGGTCTCCATGGCCAAGTGATAATAGAGCATCGCCCTTTAAACAATAAAGTCTTTCAGCTCTAGTCAGCGGTGATTCATGTCCCGCTGTAACCTAAACTGAATTTTATTACAAAATTTGACAGTTTACTTGCAAATGCCTGTGGTTTCTCTTGGGTACATTGTAACTAGGTTCTTTCTTCCACCATTAAAAACTGGCTGCCACCATATAACTGAAAAATAGTTGAGTGCAGCATAACCCCCTCCACCTCCACCCCCCCCCCCCCAAAAAAAAAAAACAACAACTAACTATTAAACAAGTTAAAACAGATTTTGATTTTCTTTTTTAAGTAATTGTTGCTATGGAATACATGGCAAAATTTAGAAAAATTTTGAGCAATTTCATTTCTTTATTTTTAGCAATATTGGTCACTGCAATTGTTAACATTTATCAAACAATTACATGTCCTAAAAATTACCCAGATAGAAGATAGCAGTAGGACTTACATTCAAATCACTGCAAGCACCAAATCTTGGCGATATAACTGGAATATTTCTGACAAGTTAAATTGAGAATGACATTATGGTTAAAGTTGCATGTACAAAAACACTTCTAAATAGTACATGTACGTCAGTGTACTTTAACCAGCCAACTAAATTTACAGTATTATTTTCCTCATCTTATCAAATATTCAGTAAAACACATACGATCTTGAAACTATCGCATGACTAGGGAAATAAGCAAGACAAGATGGAGACAGAACCTAGGTTTAATGTCACCATTGTGGCATCGAAGATGACAATTTGTAAAAATGTAGATGATAATTTATGGTAGCTCAACACATTTCTGATGTAAAGTCATATTCGATTTTCTTTTCAACATCTAGTTTATGGCCGTATATCACATCATACCTGTATTAACTAATCGTCTTTCTAAATTAAGTCTGAATCTTTGAGGTAAAATAAATTGATGTTGGTTGGTGATATAATTTCTTTCTGATAAGAATCTAGCTATGACTAAATTGTGTCATTCCCAGGAAATCCAATAATGCTTTCCATCTGTGTGAAGTACTTTTGAGAGAAAGTGTCTAAAATGTAACATATAACAGCTCAACTCAAATTATCTTGAATTTCTTATATCAATGTAGCTTGTATCTAAAGAGAATTTGTTTGCTCTGTGCACGGCAAAACGTGACAGTCAATATTCATTTTATTTGTTTTCTGTCATAAAAGGGCGAAAATAACCAGGTACAAAAATTTCCAGGTATATTATAAGTACTTCACATATATAAACAGTGCATACACCAGTACATACTTAATACATAAAAATGGCAAAGAATTTAATGTACAACACATCTTAAAAAATGATGATATTTAGATGAAAACTAATATTTCTATTTACAAAGGATGTTTTAACACCAAGTGAATTTAAAATAATGTGTCACATGTGGATGTCCCAGGAGAGTATAATGAAACCTAGGGTAGATAACTCCTTTTATATCTACATTCATTTTAAAAAAAAATGTGTTTCATTTATGTTAATATCAAACAAGGATTGTTCAATATTCTGAGATATCACAAGCTTAAAGTGAAGTGTCAAAATTTAGACCTATGCTATAGGTCTAGTTAGAAAATAAGTTAGCTCCCTTCCAGAAGTGACGCTAGCACCATTTAAAAATATTTCATGGCCATTACCCACCTTAATATGTGACAGAAACTCCATTTTAAATCTCATCCATAAGACTTTCACTTTTAATGCTGAGTGCTTGACATAGGAAAAATCATTACCATTTTTAAGTTTTTGGTAAGACTTTGTATTGGGGATCAAACCCAGGACCTTCTGCTTGCGAGTCAAATACTTTACCAATAAACCACTGCAAGCCTCCATGATACTTTATTTAAATAGATGTGGTCAGCATTTGTTGTGTAACAAGGAGAAACTCCTTAGCTTATTTCCTGGGGTTTCACCGGCAGGGTATTAAAAATCTCAAATGAGATCTGGACAAGAGTTCAGAATCAGAAAAAAATCTTTAACTTTCTGATAAACCCATTGGATGCATTTTGTAGTAAATTGAACTTTAGTGTCTAAAGACATACAACAGTCAGAAAATTGATCTAGAATTGGTCTTTTAGACTTTGTTCTAAGATAATTTTGTGAACTTCCCACCTGTATTTTAACTTCTACTACCTGTAGCAAGTGGAACTTAACATCTTTAAGGCACCACAAACAGTTCATTTAAAAAAAATTACTGATATCTCATATGATACAAAAAATGAGATTGTGTCGTGGTAAACTGTGGGCTTAGGTCCGTATCCTAATAATTCATTGATCTAATTACAGGGCACTTCAACTTCAAACTGCATTGAAACTTGTATATATATAAAACAACCTCCTTAGGGACACAAGAAAACTGGTCTTTATAGAAAGGTGGTCTTTACACAGAGGTTGATTTGTACACAAATGGTACTATTGGGGACAGCAAATAATGGTCTTTGTGACCAGATGGATCTTTATACACAGTTGGTCGTTGTCGCTAAAGCAGATTTTACTGCAGTAACATCCCAGAATAAGTGAATGTCCACAAAACAGAAATAAACACACACCCTTTAGAGGAATTACCTCATTTTATATGTATAGACAAAGTTATCATCTCAAACCTACATGTATATATTTACTCCAACTATAGAAAATGCAACATTTCTAAAACATTTCAATAACTCTGATTCACTTTTGTTTTGTCTTGCTTATTTAAACCACAGACCCATGGACAGCTGATCGTTTTACAAAGTGTGAAAGGCTGCCGGATACACTTGCAAGAAACAGATCTTCCCAGCATTAGATACTAAGGAGTAAATACTTCATAAAAAATCCAAACAAACAAATCCAAACAAAGCTATTTATACATCATAAATCATTCTTGTAACTGACAATGTATTGTTGATATCAGAAGTGATTTTGAATTAGGCATCCAGAATAACTTCCTTTAGATGAGCTACTTTGGTAAAAGATTTACTTGATTGACACATGTCAATGGTGATGAAAAACATTCAATCATATCTTTTGCCAGCATAAAAACAGAACAACGTGTTAGTACACAGGGATGTATAGTACATGTCAAAAGCAGATGTCTTAGTGTATTATGTTTTTGCTGCATACCTGGTATACATATACAGTATAGTGCCAAAAGTGAAGATAATTTTTTTTCTCCAGTATATATTTCATATAATTCTGCAAATTTTCATTTTAAGCCATTTCTAAATCAATTTTGGTAAAAGTTATACCATAAAACCTAAAATATTCAACATTTTCATTGTGTATCAGCTCATAATGTTCATATTTTCTGTCTTCAAGATTCGAGAATTTTATAAGAAAATTAAATTCTAATATGTCATAATTCTTTTTTACATATACTGAAAAGAGACTATAACATTGTTGTATCCTGCAAAACTCATCAGTACTATTAAACGAAACAATGGAAATTTACATAAAATAAACACAGAAACTTCAAAACATGAATAGTTAATAGTAAAAATGTTATTGAAATTGAACAGGAAATGACTGTGTAATAGTGTTTTGAAAAAATGTGGTTTTATATGAAATATATAGAGTAAAATAAAACTTATCGTCACTTTTGGCACATGTCTGTTTGTTTGTTTCTTCATTCTATTGGTGTTTTATGCAACACTCAATAGTTTTTCAGTTACATGGCGGCAGCTTGTTTTTAATGGTGTGAGAGAAATACTGTAAAATTGTACCCAAGAACAGACCACTGACCTTCCACAAGTAAACTGGTAAATTTTCAAACAAATTCAGTATAAGTTTCTAGAAAGACTTGAACCCACAGTGATCAGAGGTGCGATACTTCATGGTTTAAGGCGTGATGTTTTAACCATTCTGCCATGGAGGCCCCTATATACATGTATGTAGTAGATAATTTTTTTTATATATAAAAACCCATTACAAAGTTGAGAGCAGACTTGGCTCTGCAGTAGAGTGATGAATTTGCAACAGGAGGGTCCTGGTTTTGATCCTCAGCAGAGGTGGGTAGCTTTTCTGGTCCTTTTCGCATGAGACAGTAAAAATTGAGGTATAGGTGCCACAGTGGGTGTCGGCACGTTAAAGAAAACTCACTGCTGAATGACTGTAATTGTCGAACATAGGGCAAAATTTGAACCCCCTTACCAACATTAGGTGACTTCTCCACATGAGTGAAAGATTCTTGAGTGGGACGTTAAACAACAATACAACAACAGCAACCATTACAAAGTCACAGATTTGTCTGAATTCTAAATGAAGATAAGAACAACTACTAGTATTTCTACATGTTGAAATGTTATTTCAAAAGTGTTCAATTTCATGTACATGGATTGCAAATGCTTCAGCACTATCTTCTTGAAAAGAAATGCCTAAGTAAAGTTCTCACTTTCTTCTTCTAGACATCTGTGGAATTTAGGCCTACCGGTACTTACATGTACACCTATGTACCGGTAGGCCTAAATTACATTTACATGTAAGTACTTGAAATACTTTAGACAGCAAAAATATAAAGTGCTTTGATTGATTAAAGCAAATTTTTATGTAATTTTTCGAAAATAACAAAAGAAATAACTTTATAACAAAGACAAAAAAAACCAAAACCAACAACCAAAAAACCCCAAAACACAATGTGTTTCAGAGACACAGACATGCCAATCCCACTGTACCCAGAACTTGACTCATTCATGAGGATTAGAAAGTCCCATAACTCTGGCAAATACTGTATAAGGGATTAAATTTTGTGGGCAGTAACTTTCACATTTTTCCATCTCCTGTCATGATCACAGTTTTTCAATTTGTGCATCAGGCATACTGGTGGCACAAAAATAACTTTAGGACATATTATGCATACAAACAATTTTATCTAAAACTTATTCACCGATTCTTAAATTCATGGATTAATTGATACCATGTATAAAGCAAAAATCAACACAATGAGTCAGTTGGCCTGATATGGTGCTACCATATGATGGCCGTAATCAAACTCATCATTTGCATCAATCGTCTTACTATAACTGAAAAAAGTTTTATAAAAGCTTTAAGTTCAGTATTTGGAAGAAAAAATAAATGCTGCAAAAGGACAATCAGACTGACCATAAACAAATTTAAATTCATTTTCTTTAATCCCGGAGCAAGGACAGTTAAACTATTGACCAAAAAAAAAAAAAAAAAAAAAAAAAGCAGGAAAAACCCACTAATATACATCGTTATGTCCGATGAGTTTTAATTTGTATGATGATCTAATGACACATTCTATATCGATTTGTTATATGATTATTATTGCTATTGTTGATTTGGTATACCATTTTTAATGTTATTGTTGATTTGGTATACGATTATTGTTGATTTGTTATATGATTATTGTTGTTATTATTGATTTGTTATATGATTATTGTTGATTTGTTATATGATTATTGTTGTTATTGTTGATTTGTTATATGATTATTGTTGTTATTGTTGATTTGTTATATGATTATTGTTATTGTTGATTTGTTATAAGATTATTGTTATTGTTGATTTGTTATATGATTATTGTTGTTATTGTTGATTTGTTATATGATTATTGTTGATTTGTTATATGATTATTGTTATTGTTGATTTGTTATAAGATTATTGTTATTGTTGATTTGTTATATGATTATTGTTGTTATTGTTGATTTGTTATATGATTATTGTTATTGTTGATTTGTTATATGATTGTTGTTACTGTTGGTTTGTTATATGATTATTGTTGTTACTGTTGGTTTGTTATACGATTATTGTTGTTATTCTTGATTTGTTATAACATTACTGTTGTTATCTGCATTATTACTATAAACATGACTATTGCTGTTGGTGTGCTAATTTATGTATGGTTGTAAACTATTATAATTTTTTATATATGTCATTGTAGAAATGTGTAATTTTCTTAAATCAACTTATACACTTGTCTATATGTAAAACCATGGCTATAAACATGTATATATTTGATTGAAGCTTAATAAAGATATAATGTTATAATGTTAACACTGATGAAAGCACAGATTTACTTTCATGTCCTGAAATTTGTCTGGGAAACCAACAATTAACTCTCATTAATAGTATTATAAGAACTTTTGTAAACTTGATAAACTTTGCTCGATGATGATTACATATAATATTTTATAAATGTCACATTGACCTTACTTCACTTACAAAATGTAATTGATTTAAAAATGTGTCAAACAGACCAAATAATTTAGTTAAGTTCTAAGCTACATGTATTTCAGAGCTGTAAACACACTCTACATTGCTGCCATATTCTACTCACTAT
Organism: Atrina japonica; assembly: GCA_030159075.1. NCBI lineage: Eukaryota > Metazoa > Mollusca > Bivalvia > Pterioida > Pinnidae > Atrina > Atrina japonica. Next base: position 1,471,797 of record BROG01000019.1, on the reverse strand, counting down.
TATTCACCTGCCATGAGAGACCACCCTTTCTGCCACTTAAATGTGGTCTCTCAAGACAGGTGGTCTCCCAAAAGAAATTGAATGGTTTTCAAAATAATTTAAGGTCTCAAAAGACAGGAGGTCTTTCACAACAGTGGTCTCTTAAGACTCTATAGATAAACATGGAAACTTGTTTAATGTCCCACTCAAGAATCTTTCACTCACATGGAGACGAAAACCAAATGCTGATGAAGGACTTCAAATTTTGGCCTATGCTTGGCACTTACGGCCATTGAGCAGTGAGGGTTCTTTAATGTGCCAACACATAATGTGACATGGGACCTCAGTTTTACTGTCTCTCCTGAAGGACAGGAAAAGCAAGCTGCCTCTGCTGCTTGAACCCGCGACCCTCTGGTTTTTGTAAAACGTTAAATTATAAATAAACACTGTAAAGTATGTCATAAAGATTATCCTTTAACTGCAATAAATCATGAACGAGGATGTCATATAAATATTATAAACATAATACCAAAATAATAATTTTAAAAAAGGAAGGCTTTAATACATGTAACTGTCATTAAGACTTCATCATTTGAGCGAGAATTTTAAGTAGATCTATAGTTTTGAAAGAAAAAGTAGGTATCAGAGGTAAGACCAAATACTGAACCAATAAGTATCCAATGATTGTAGATAATGTACAATTCTATTCTCTAGTTTTTATAGTTTTCCATGAATTAAGAAGCTAAATTGTTTACTGCTGACTTACTCCCTTTGCTTGTTTGTTGTCATTTAAAAAAAAAAACACTCAAGAGCAAATAATGGATGTGGATACACATATTAGTGCAGGGATATACACATGTACTTGACATCAGATAAACTATTTTGAAGGAACAGTCTCCTCTGTATTTATCATAGGTTTCAATATGTATTGCAAACAGTGTTTTTCTGACTACCACTGTTTCTAGCAATGATGGCCATTGTGTGCAATGAACCATAACAGAAATATTAATTAAATAGGCAATTCCCATAAATGATTTATATCATCTGATTCTTATAACTTGACAGGGCGGAGTAACCTTTTGATTATCATACGGTTGATTCTACTAATTCTTCAGTTGAGAAAACTTCACAGGAAAAGTGTTGTATAGCCAACTGGATAACCATACGTATGGTGACAAGTACCGGTAGCAAGGATTGATTAGTCTAGACAGTGTAATTCTAATGTATTTCCTAAATTCTGAATTAGTCCAGGTCAAGAATGGGTTCACAAGTCTCTGCTCCACCAGATTATATGGATTAAACTATACTAATGCTGAATGTTGAAAATGATGAAGATAATGATAATACATAAAGGTGTCTGGTCTTTGGGTCCTGGTGAGCTGAAATAAAATACTCAATGATGCAAAAATAATTTGTAATATACTGAATATTATCAAACCATAATGATGAGCAGAGTTTTTCCTGACTCCTTACCACACTGAATGAAGGAGACAAGGACAAAACAAAGGGAACACTGGCCCAGGTGAGCTAAAATAAAAATGAAGAAGTACCAATGGATATCTCAAAGTCCATTAGAATATGAGAAACTGGATATAAAAACAACCTCAACATGAAGAACAACTGCGAATCCCAAATAGGATGGCACCAGGTGTCCGAAAGAAGTCAGCATCTCCTGTTAGCATGCCACACCTGATGCAGATGTTCCATGGAAACTTCTTGAGTTTAGTGAAAAGGTCAAGCACAGTGAAAATATTATCAGTTAGTTTTACCATAGATTTGATGATAGAGAATCAGTGTATATACGGTAGTCGTTCTCCAGAATACTATATAACATTCTAACATTCTAAATAAAACATTCAATGATGCAAAAATAATTTGTAATATATTGAATATTATCAAAAACCATAAATCTTCACATCAATTTAAAGTAAATTTGGCACATATGCAGTTGAAGGGTTCTGTTCCCTTTATCTCTCAGTACCCATGGAAACAACAAGTCCCATATGACTCTGGGCTCCTGTAATGCCAAGTAAAACACAGCACATGACAGTTGAAACTCAAATTACTTTAAAGCGATATGAGCTGTCATAGATGAAAAAATTTTACATGCCCATTTTATGTAATATTTCATCTCATATATATCCCAAAGAGACCATCTGGTGGTTAGAATAACAAATACATATGTATAATTGCCCCAAACTTGCCAAAGGTAACCCATAATATTAGTTTGATATCATTCTGACCATTACACATTAACTTTCGGTAATTCTTACTAACATTACCGAGTGTCCAATAATGACGTGCTATTTGGAAGTTAATATATATTTTATTCTTATTACCCTATGCGTTTTTTCTCATACATCATCATTTCATACCTAAATCAGGCAAAATTGGTCTTTTCCGTCGTTTCAAAACACTCATTTCTGAAATTGTCCATGTGCCGGGTATATCAGGTGATCTCGACCCATTTCTAACTCGTCCAATCACATACTCGGCTTGATCATTCTTGACAAATATGTACTGCCCAAACTCCACAGGACATGGCGACACGATTGTAAAACATGAGATACTCATAATTTTCACAGTTATATTGTTTAGATTTTGGCAATGTCAGCATTCATTTCAGGGTAACATAAAAGACAAGAAAACTTTCTTTTAGTGACTTGATATTTTTATTCATATATTGATCCGATTTGTTTCAGGTATTTAAAATATCGTTGAAAAGCACATATTTTACATAATACGTGTACTGTCCAATAAAAATCACGTTCTGTATTTTAAAAGTAAATAACACATCCAATTGTGTCAAGAGCCCAGGTTGCTGATAGATCGAGCAAAAAGTGTGTAAAGTGTAAAGGACCGAGATCCTCCGGACCAAATTATGAAGCACATTTGATATGGCAAAAGAGTTTATCTGAAATGTCATTGCATATGGAAATACAGCCGGATTTTTTAAGGTACCGGTACAGGAAAACATAAAAAACAAATAACTCAGAAAAGAAAATCTTTTACAACGTCTCACATGTTTGATAATGTATTTGAATACACATTTTATCATATTCTTGTCTATATGTCATGGGACAAAAATCATCATTGTAACAGCTTATATCGCTTTAAATGTCAAACGCATAAAGTAAATCTGACATGTCTATCAAAATAAATCATTTTCAATATATCATTTTCTTTTCGTGTATTATAATCAGGCCTAAAAACAATATATGTAACTATTTAGAGGATATGCCTGCTATCTGTTAAGTGTAATATCCTTTGTGTCAAACCAATTCTGTATCAGTATTCTTACAGACTTAGAAGCCTCCGTGGAAAAAAGGTTACAGCATCATTCTTTGAATCATGAAGTCTCTCACTTTTGGTAATCACAGGTTTGAGCCCTACTGGAACCCTAGCTGATTTTGTGAGAAAATTTGCAAGACTACTTACTGTCTCTTCCCGGGTACATAGTAACAGAGTTCTCTGAAAAATTCTTGATTGTGGCATGTACTCACATGTATTGTATAAATATTTTGATAATTTTTAAATTAAACAGTTTATATGTGACCATATCAGCAAAATTCTTGTTATAAAGTGATTTATTTTCAAAAGGAGAGCTTTAAAGGAGCATTAGCTATGTTTGTCAAAAAAAAAAAAAAATTCAAATTTTTCTACTTTAATTACTTGATCATCATGTACAAATGGTTATAAGAGCTCTAAACAGACATAAAATATCTTATATTCCTATATATTTTGTGAAAATAAGGTCAGATCCAGTTTGGTATGCATATACAAATAGTAAGGGTGAATTAATCAATTGCAAGTGAAAAAGTACCAAACTGGGTTTCTCAAGAAATTTTCACAAAATATATAGGAATTTAAAAAATTTAATGCCTGTGTATATCTCTTTTTTGTTATTGTATATCAATCGAAGTAGTGAAAAAGGAAAGATTTTTTATTGAAAAACACAGCTAATGCCCCTTTAAAAGAAAATATCCTTGTTGCTAAATTCTGAAGTATATATACCAATGCAATGTAGTGTATTAATAATTATTGATTCAAAAAAATATTGTTTAAACCAACAGACTCTCCAAGGCTTATACATGTAAGAGTGATAAAACTCACATTTACAATGCATAACCTGTTTTAAAATTAAATAAATTCACACACAGAAAACAATTCTGAATCCTCTGTCATAACTTGCACCATAAAATAAAGAAACAAAATCAGTAATGGAAGACACAATTAAAGGTATCAATAATGCGTCTGTCCAGTGAGGATGCTTTCAATCAATGCCTTTCTGACATCCCCATCACCAGACATGTATAATTGATGATTACATATAATCACATTTATAAATAATTACACAAAGAAATATCATTATCTGACCTACAGCAAAGAATTGCTAGGTCAGCTTTCATGTATCCTAATTACATAATTCACTATGAGAGAGACATAACAGACATGAATACAGTGCACAACATAATCTAAAAACTCAAAGATAGAAATGGAATGGTGGAAACCTACAACAGTAAAATATCCAGTATAATCAATTGCTGAGATTTAATCCATTGCAGGTTTATAGCTGTAACTTCTGAAATCTAAACAGAGGATACAACTTCAGTCCAATTTGAAATCCCCAATGGCTGATTTAACTATCTGGTATAATGTGCAAATGGTATTTTTTTCAACTTTTGTTCTTCACAGGAAAACAAAATATGTGTAGAAGTTAAGTTATGCTACAGTGCAGAGATGTATTTGTGTAGATTATGAATATGATATACTAAGACCAAAACAGAAGCTCACTGTATCAAAGTGATAGAAGTGTCGCATATACATGTACTGTGAAAATGATGAATAGCAACGTTACAGGGACATTTAAAAGCAGCCGATTTATCAATGAAATACAATGTATGAATGATTCTGTGAAGTTTTCCGATACTGAGCACTAAATATGAACAAAAACCTAAAACAGAGATCAGGAAGCGTATTACTCAATATTGGCTCACCCTTTAAATGTTATATTCAATAATTTAATTCAATACAGAATATAAATATAACAAATTGAAATCAATTATTTTGCAAGTACTGATGAATAAAAAAAACCTGAACAACAAGACATAGAAATGTAAAAAGAGAGATACACGAACAATGGATGAAGTGAAAACTGTTATCAAGCCAATAGATTCCATATGCTGTTGTCAATAGTAAGTTTGGTGAAAACTGAATACTCTTGTTTTAAAATCAGGATGAATGTTATGATGGATAAAGACTGTCACAGTTAGGTATTGTTGATACTGGATATGTTAGATTGATGTTAACAGCATTTCTATACAGTGAAGCCTGTATTAACAGATCACTGTCACAGGCCTTTTTCCATCAAATTTTTGGAAAATGCCATTGGCAACACAATTGGGAATTTTAACATGAACTTGTGTAATATTGGGAAAAAATTGTGTGCACACAAGAAAATCTAATGGAATCTCTTTTTTAATTACATCACCCCTTACATTATTTTTTTTCATTTTTGCAATGGGAATGGTGCCAAATTTCGGCCCGTTGAAACTATAGAAAAAAGGCCTGCTGTCACGAAGTTTTTAAAAAAAATCAAAAACATACTTAGATAAACAAGCAATCTGAGAGTACCACTGAATCAATACTTGTTCCGTACCTTTGAAACATACTTAGATAAACAAGCAATCTGTAAGTACCGTTGAATCAATACATGTTCCGTATTTGTGAAACATATTTAGATAAACAAGCAATCTGTGAGTACTGCTAAATCAATACATGTTCCATACCTGTGAAACATACTTAGATAAACAAGCAATCTGTGAGTACTGCTAAATCAATACATGTTCCATACCTGTGAAACATACTTAGATAAACAAGCAATCTGTAAGTACCACTGAATCAATACATGTTCAATACCTGTGAAACATACTTATGTAAACAAGCAATCTGTGAGTACTGCTGAATCAATACATGTTCAATACCTGTGAAACATACATTTGTAAACAAAAAATCTGTGAAGTATTGATGAATCAATACATGTTCTGTATATGGGAAACATACTTAGATAAACAAGCAATCTGTGAGTACTGCTGAATCAATACATGTTCAATACCTGTGAAACATACATTTGTAAACAAAAAATCTGTGAAGTATTGATGAATCAATACATGTTCTGTATATGGGAAACATACTTAGATAAACAAGCAACCTGTGAGTACTGCTGAATCAATACATGTTCTGTACCTGTGAAACATACTTATGTAAACAAGCAATCTGTGAGTACTGCTGAATCAATACATGTTCTGTACCTGTGAAACATACTTATGTAAACAAGCAATCTGTGAGTACTGCTGAATCAATACATGTTCTGTATATGGGAAACATACTTATGTAAACAAGCAATCTGTGAGTACTGCTGAATCAATACATGTTCTGTATATGGGAAACATACTTATGTAAACAAGCAATCTGTGAGTACTACTGAATCAATACATGTTCTGTATATGGGAAACATACTTATGTAAACAAGCAATCTGTGAGTACTACTGAATCAATACATGTTCTGTATATGGGAAACATACTTATGTAAACAAGCAATCTGTGAGTACTACTGAATCAATGCATGTTCTGTATATGGGACTTATGTAAACAAGCAACTTAGTACTGCTGAATCAATAAGTTCACCTGTGAAACATACTGTGAGTGAGTACTGCTGAATCAATACATGTTCTGTACCTGTGAAACATACTTATGTAAACAAGCAATCTGTGAGTACTACTGAATCAATGCATGTTCTGTATATGGGAAACATACTTATGTAAACAAGCAATCTGTGAGTACTGCTGAATCAATACATGTTCTGTATATGGGAAACATACTTTTGTAAACAAAAAATCTGTGAGCATTGATTAATCAATACATGTTCTGTATATGGGAAACATACTTAGATAAACAAACAATCTGTAAACCCATCAAGGATGTAGCGAGAACAGTTGCACCCGAGACTGCAAGGCCAAGGGTAATAGTGTTTCTGTGTTTTCCCTGATGTCTTTGGACAACATTGACTGTTGCCCAAAAACCAGTGAAATAACTGTTTTATTACTGTATTTGACCCATTAAGCACCTAGGGTGCAACAAAAATCAGGAAAAAGGGATGGGTGCCTAATGAGATCAATCAATAGTCAAATTGACATGAAACATTTATTTGCCAGAGGCTACAGATAAATTGTTACTTACGGTTTTTCAGGTTCACATCTCCTTGTCAACCAGCTAGAAAAGATTCTTGGTCATATGTAAAAAAAAAAAGGGGGAGGGGTGCTTATAGGGACATGGATGCTTAATGGGTCGAATATGGTACTCAATAATGAGATAAATATCAAAATGTTTTACAAACAATGCGAATATCAAAATGAAACATATATATATAACACTGCTTGTATGACAGAAGTATTTTTAATATCAGTGACATCACAGCTGGGCAAAAGTTCATCAAACTTTGGGTGAAACAGCTATCTGTTGCTCGGTTGTGATGTCACTGATTTAACTGTTATTAAAATATTAAAGTCGAAAACAGTCCAAAATGAGTGGAACAGTCCAAAATATACAGTGGAATCTCCATATGTCAAAATCGGATGTGTCGAAATTCCAGTTATATCGAAGTTGAACAATCGGTCCCAATTTTGATTGATAGATAAATAAGCATTAACTAAATTTCGGTTATCATGAATTCCTCATATCTTGAAGAAATAGGCTGATTCCTTGAACTTCGAGATTCTACTGTATTTTTATAAACATTTTAGGGCATCGGGTAATAAAATAACTTTCTAGAAAAAAAACCCAGAATAATCTTCTGACAAAAAACCCCATAATAACCCTATATAGTGGGAACTGTCTTGAAAGACCAGTCAATGACTCTCATGAAAGACCACCTGTCTTGAGAGACCACATTCTGAAAACCACTTGGTTAAATAATCTTTTAAATAAAACCTCTGTTGGGAGACCACCTGTCTTAGGAGACCACACTTCAGTTGCAGATGGGGAGGTCTCTCAAAACAGGTTCTACTATATCAGACAATAAATTTACATCTGAAAGCACAACCCATTACCAGAAAACAGAATGACCTTGAAAATCAGAAACACATTGACCTTGAAAATTAGAAAGGACAATAACCATACAAAAGAAAGCATATAATAGCCTTACATCAGAAAAAAGCACAATAACTTTGTATCAGAAAGCACAGTAACCGTACATCAGAAAATGCAATAATCTTACATCAGAAAGCACAAATCTTATATCAGAAAGCATAATATTTACCTTATGTCAGAAAGCACAATATTTACCTTATATCAGAAAGCAAAATAACCTTATATCAGAAAGCACAATAACCTTATATCAGAAAGCATAATAACATGATATAAGAAAACACAACCCTTCACCAGATAACACAAGTTGATATTAACAACATCCACTTAGTTATTACTCACTTTTGATCCATCATGTATATACCAATGATAAATATAATTATGATACATATCTGATTGTATTTACAACATGTCAATTCTGTGCCTTCCGTTTATATTGATGATAACCCATTTACCCCTAAAGACATATTTGGACTGATCTAAGTCATTGATTTACAGAAGAGTCCATTGTTTTTCAGGGATTGATTTGTTAAAAGAGATGTTTATTATGACCTTGTCACAAAGAATAGAATCTTGTCAACAGCAACGATGCCACATTAGAAAACAAAAATTACAGAAGCCAAATCATGCACAGTGAATTGAACTATTTCCTTTTTAATGTTAAACAGAGAAGTTAGAAAGAAAGCTTGTAGTTGTTCATGGCATGCTCAATTCATCATCACAGTCATTTTCCTGACTTTTAGCAATTATGATACTTTTGTATCAAACTTTATACGCCAGCACTAAAATTATTGACAGAAAATTACCACTAAAATGATACGTTAAATTGCACCAAGCTACTTATATGGATTAAATTATCTGGAAGTCCTCAGTGTACGGGAATCAAATGACCGACAATAGCTCTTGTGTCTGGACAATGATCAATCATAAGTCTATCTGATCAAATATGGCAGAACTTAAAAATGTCAACATCATTACATCATTTACACTAAATCATTTCACACACATGCACACACACACACACACATGCACACACACACACACACACACACACACACACACACTGGAATCTCATCATCTCGATATTCATGGGATTACCCTGATTACTTCATGATATCTAAAATTCAAGGTAACTGAAATACTAATTAACATATTGATCTATCCATAAAAATTGGGACCAGCCATTTAACTTAGACAAAAACAGAATTTTGACTCATCTGATTTTGAAACAACAATTTTTTAGTTATATTGTGGTGGCCAGTTTTCAGTGGTGAAGCTTACAATGTACCTGGGAAAGACCACCTACCTTCCAAAAGTAAACTGGCAAATTTTCCCACATAACCAACTTAGGTTCTAATGAATTGTAACCAATGCTGACTGGATTTGAAAGACTTCATGGTTTAAAGCAGAACACACTGACCACTTAGCCACAGGGGCCCCAGTTGGTTTATCTTTTAAAACCTAATAGTAAATACATGTACCAGAACATGCAGCGTTGAAATAGGATATCAAATAGTCTAATATATGCTTATATATCAGGCTTATATAGTGGTGTGAAAAGTGCAGGAAAAGGTGAACATCTCTCAAAGGTATATCTAAATTGTGGTAATGTAGTCCATGTGAAATAATAACAACTGGTTTGAGAAAGAAATCAATCAGAGTCTGTGCTAACACACGGCAATTTAGACAGTAATAACATAATCAGGAACTTAACACTTCATAATCAATGCTGACCAATAATTTAGATAAATTTCATCTGTTACTGTGGTCATTTAAATGTCAGATGACCATGTATAATACTATCTATCAAAATTCCTCTGATGAATTGCCAACAGAGTATTATAATGTCAGTAATAATTAGCTCATTGGAAGCAGAAGACTTCTAAAGTGGCTCAATGTTTACTCCACACGGGTCATTAGACTGAGCCACAATTGTCATATTTGGTATTATGCACAAATATTTTATAAGATTTGGGTACGATATAATATATCAAAAAACATAATACCAACATCCTCATTTTTTAAACAAAGGCCAAAACAAATGCTCTAGATGATCGGTTTTTGTCAATTGAGCTAGTTATTTCTTAAATAATTTCAGAATACACAAAATGTACATTCTCCATAATTATAGTTACATTTACTGAAAATTTTTACAAACTTAATACAGACGACAAATTACACTAACAATTTTAAAGGGGCTGATTAGCTGTGTTTATAAAAAAAAAAAAAAAAAAAAATAATTTGAATCTTTTCTACTTTTACTTCTTGTACTTGATGTACAATAACAAATAAGAGCTATGCACAGGTATCAAAATCTGATATTCCTATATATTTTGTGAAAATAAGGTCAGGTACCATGTGGTATCCATATACAAATAACAAGGTTGAATTAATCAATTGCAAGTGAAACTGGATTTTTCAGGCAATAGTTACAAAATATATAGGAATTTGAAAAATTAAATGTCTGTGTATATCTCATTTTTGTTATTCTATATCAATCTAAGTAAAAAGAAAAAGAAAGAAATTTGTTTGAAAAATAAAACACAGCTAATGCCCCTTTAAAGTGAGACCATCATGATTCTACTTGCCAACAGAATATTCAAATTTAATCCTTTTTCTAACACAGATTACCAAAAGTGTAACTATGGATTGCAGCAACTATGCACATCTCATGAATTATCAAACACAATGTACTTTATTATCAAAATAAAAAAAAAATCCCAACTTGAAGTGATATAATAAAATCCATATATCCTGGTGGGGTGGAGTCTTGTGAACCCTCTTTTGACTTGGATGAGTTTAAATTTTAGGTAATAAAGCATAACCTTAAAATTACACTGGCTAGAGTAACCGTTTCTACATGTCACCATACATAAGAGACTATCCAGTGAGAAATAAAATACTTTTCCTGTTCTGCTTGTCATTGTTCACACTTTCATACACTGTCATTAGATATACGTTTGTTCCACTGGGGGTCACAAAACCCTGTAAAACCTGAGGCTTGCCAAGGGTTTTACAGGATTTTGTGACCCCGAGGGTGGAATAAATGTACATGTATATCTAATGGCAATGTATAAAGTGTACTTTTCTCTCATGCCTTTTCATAAATACAAGCTCATATCATAACTGCTAATGTGAGAGCATCGTCAATTTGAAAAAAAATATCTTTTTTATTTTGTTATGAACCCTGGAAATTTTAACATTATTGAAATTCTCGACCCCGTAAATGGCAATGTCATTGCAACAGAATTTGAATACCAACCCATAATTTTACCTTTTGAAGGAGTTATGCATAGTTGCTTGATAGCAGGAAAACGACATATTTAGGTAAAACGGTAAAATGACCAAATATTACGCAACAGATAATAGTGCAAAACCTAGCCTTAGATATTCTTGAACCACATGATAATGTTTTAGCATTTATCTAATTCCAAAATCCAACTTTGATAGCGGCTAAAACAAAATGAAGCCTACCATCAGACAAAAGTAGAGTTGAGTTCACAGATTCAATCCGGTTGGTCAGCGGTTTGTTATGAAACTGGGTTAACTCATCCACCCCTGTGGTCACATTTAGACTCACCCGAATCAGTAACAAGTTAATGTTGAATGTAAAAATCATTTTGAAATCGGGATAATAAATTATACACTCCTGAATTCTGACAGTCTGACATCTGAATCATAAATGACGCAAGGTATCTTTGGATTTGGGCATTGTTTGTGATGTTGATGTTATTTGTACATTTGTTAAGGTATGTGTTTTTCTATTGTTGATTTTTATGTACTGGAATTTAGATATTGGAGGGTACAATTCCATGCAGTGCTTACAAAGGGTGACATTTAACCTACTACCGACATAGTCGTAGGCCTATAACAGTAGATATAATGGAGTAGGCCTACCCATAACAGGACTTGGCAGAAGAAATGGCAGTATTTTAGCCTCATAAGCCTAAGCTACTACTTTAAATATAAATGCTAGATATATTCGGAGCATTGTATAATTCACATAAGCATAATTATGGAGTGAAATAGCAGACCAACCTGTATGCTTTGTCTGGATAATAACCCTACATTGAAGTTGAAGCACTGTGATATACTGTCAGAATCAAAGGCATTAGGCTAGAGTTTATATTTCAATATGACTTTGAAATGTTTTAGTGTCGGGTACACGTAATTAGTGACAGAATGTGATGACCCGTTTGCTAATAGGCTATACTTTACTGGGGGAAGTTGTCGTCTCGGTGTCACTTTTGGACTAGCCAGCTTTACACACAGGTCATTCCTAGAAAAATAAATATTCATATGCATAGCATGTGATATGTAATATACATGTCACGTGATATGTAATACACACAGATCTTCCACAGGTGTATTGTATGGGCCTACTCTATATAATATAGGCAGGTATGAGAGAAATATATATATACATACCATGCAAGCTTAATTGATGTATTATATGGACAGCAGAAGCAGGTAAACCTGACCTCAACCAATCTTCTTCACGGGACATTGACACTGGTATGATATCAAAAGCCCCTCTATACACTGATGCACAGGAACCTGAAATTCTGTCCGTATATTGTTTACCTCCTCATTACAGTCTGAGGGCAAGCTATGTAAATGATTTGTATATCAATATACTGGACAGAATTTCAGGATCCTGTGACTTACCTTAGTATGATTCAAATAGAAATATGCTGACATTATTTCATTTTCATGGTTGCTAAGCTACATATATATATATATATATATATATATATATATATATATATATATATTATATATATATATATATATATATATATATATATATATATATATTATCAACAATACCAAAGTTATAGTTTTACAAAAGATGCCAAAAGAATACATGATAATAACTTATGTAATAAATGTCATACAAGAATACATGTTACTGTTCTTGCTACCTAAGTGAACTAAAACCAATTTTTAGAATGAATTCTGCTCTCTATCATTTATTGCTCTATCTTTTATTTACTTTTTTCGAAAAAAGATCTAATTGTCTTATCATATTCTCAGGAGTATTTGCTGATATGGTTTCAACTTAACGCATACTCATACTGCACATATACACTAATATAATAGTCTTAAACCATTCACAATCCTTCAATAAACGTCAGGGTTTTAGCAGGTGGTTGATACAGTTTGGGAATTATATTTTGGCATTTCTCTAAGGTTTGATCGCAATCACACATTTCTTATATTGATTCCCATTAATGTTGCTTCTAGCAAAGTTCTGAATATGAAACAAAAGTAAAAAAAAAAAAAAAGACAGAGCACCAAAAAAACTACAAACACAAAAAGTAAATAAAATATTTTACTTAATAACCTTACACAACTCCATTGAGAATTATGTAAAATGATGGAAGATCAGTAGTCCGATAAATAGGTTATACCATTAACAGACTGTCTACAAAACTTTGTAATGGCTTTTAACTTCCGTGAATTATTATCCTCGCTATGGTATTACGGTACTTATGAACTCGAAGGTATAATTCAATGTTCACTTTTACGGCAGAAATGATGATATCATTTACCTGAATATTGGTAAACACATAAATAAATGATTATTTTATTTATTTCAAGAGACTAAAAGCTTGACTTAGACTATTACTATGTATTATTTTAAATGTTCCTGAAATATACATCTGGGTGACAAAATACATTGTATGTAGGCCTCATGAAAGTTTATGGGACAATTATATTATGACAGTGAAATTCTATTAAAAACTTGAAACATTGAATCCCATAGTAGTGTAAAATTATATTCAAGTGAAAAATAGATCTTAATTGTGCAGACACAAAGCGTTGATATTGACACTGATGAAACATGTATATTGTCAATAAACAAATCAATACGATTAATTCAACCTTTTGTAAAATAACTGTGAAAGTCCATTATCTGCAGACAGGCTCTTTTTAAAAATGTATAAAAAGGCATAAACTTAAAATATAAATTACAATCTTCACTGAAATTCATAAATGAAACAATAAATCGACCTTGAACAAGAATACACTGAAAAATGAGGAAACCAATGCAATGAGATTAAAAGACTCATTATGCTACATGACACCACATGTAGTGCATCATTGTAGACTGACACAATCTATGCATTGGTAAAAATGTTAGCACAAATTACAGAAGAAATAGTCCCAAAGTAAAAGGTTCAAATAACATATTTTTTTTCCAGCAGCACCAACTGTTCTCATGGGTGACTGCATTTTAAGTGGCAACACATAATTGACAGTTTTATTTTAAAAAAAAGTAACTTATTTTAAATGTATTAGATTTGTTTTAAAATAGTGTAATGTAACATAGATTATTAACATTCCTGAAAGGGTGTTAGTGAAAACTGTCACATTGAGAAAATACATAAATTGTCAACAGAGGCAAGACATTTTACTATCACTCTCTGAGGAATGTTATGATAATTATATTATACTCTGTATTCAAGATGATGTATTCCTCATTTGATAAATAATTCAAAACAATAATAAAATCTGCTTCAAAATAATGCCGGTCTTAACACAGAAATTTCAGTGACATTCAAACACTTAGGTGATCTAGCTTAAGATATTATCTCTGATATGATTATTCCTAATATGAGGAAAACTAGTTATATGCAGATTCAGTTTTTGTGCAAGTGATATTTTTTAATAACGCCCTGCAAAATAATATGAACTTAAGGATATCTCATTTGAAATTGTGCAAATATTTCTTTTGACTTGCATTAGGGTAAAGTTGATAAAAGGGTGACTTTTTTTGAGTTTATATAATCACAGGAACTGGAACCATCTGGGTGTAGTACAAATACCTATAAAAAGACAGGAATGCAATGCCAATCTGATTAAAGCGTTCACCCTCCAATCATTGACTTATTTTTTTTCAGTTTTGGCATTATGTAGACATTGTCAGTTCAAGAAATGATTAATTTTCCTGATTTCAACTCAAACTTTACTTACTTACCTCAATGATCTCTGCCAGCATGCAGTCAACTTTTACAGAAATGAGCAAAAAATGGCCGACACTCGAGGGCATTTGACTCACAAATTAAGATATGACTTTTGGATAAAACATGCCCAAGGAATTGAACCTTATATCTTCTGTTGAGAGGTGAATGCTTCCTCCATTGAGAAACCTTCAGCATTTTTTCAGTTAACAATGTCTTCTTATGTAAATATTATGACCTGATTGTCTAGATCTACATGGTCTACATAACACTGTATTGCTTAATGCCGATGACAACAGGAAAAAATGACTTGAAATATTTTCAAATGTCAAATAAAAATCAAACTTTACTGTTACTTAAGTGCTGAAGAGCTTATCCTAAAAATCTTGAGAGGTTCCAAAGAATTCATAAACGTATAGGGCTCTCTAAAAATCATTTAATCAGAAAATCTTGCTCTTGGTTTTGCCAATTTTTCTGAATTTCAATTAAGTCTAAGAAGTCATGTGGGAGTAAATGTTCTGACAAAGAGGTTTCTTTGTCCATTTATTATAGATATATTGAAATTTCTGAGTATCAAGGGCCATAAATCACGCAAAGTTCAATGAGTTGGACAAGTATATAAATCAAGCAAGGAAGACTGGGGAAGTTATACTGACTAGAAGCCTTAGGGTTGCATCTAAAACCAAATGAACTGAGTGTGATTAAAGAAAATTCAGAAACAGTTTTTCAAGTACATAAAAGAGACTTGAATTGAAGCAAATATGGCTACAATGTAGGAATTTCTAAATTAAAAAATTTAGAACAATATAATTTTCAAATTGCCAAATCTTTAGACTTGTTCAGTACAAAATGTCTTACTGGTAAATGACTTTAAAATGGTAGAATATGTACCTTGTTTAAATTACTGCATACCTGGTATTTAATTTAATTTTCATCATTTTTGTACTTTGATAAGAGGCCAAATTCAAAATGAAAGTAAAATTTTCAAGGCAAATAACTGAAGCACGCACATACATACAGACCATAGAGTTTAAGGATGAATCTAAGATGGGATGAGTATGTTTTCTGCAATAAAAATGCCAAAATAACCATGTTAACAGTTTCTAGGTATACTGTATCCAGTTGCAATGTACATATACATTGTGTATTTCAATTGTTTGGTCTAATTCTATTTCTTGTCATTATTTGTAGATATATCATTTGGATTTCTTGATAAATTTTTTGCACATGTACAATTAAGGCAAACATAATAAAAATTAGTCAAATTAATTGATTTGAAGGTTGGTGAAATCTGGCCACAATTTTAGGAAAGACAAACTATTCAAATGATCTAACATATACAGTTTAACTTGTATATAACGACCTCCTTTGGGACACAAGAAAACTGGTCTTTATAGGGAGGCGGTATTAACATAGAGGTTGATTTGTACACAAATGATACTATTGGGGACAGCAAAAACTGGTCTTTGTGACCAGGTGGTTGTTATACACAGGTGGTCACTAATGCAGGTTTTACTGTACATCAATATAAGATATAATTTAAGCCATTTTGTATCACAGGTCTACGGAGCCGTAAAAGTGACATGATGAAAAAAAATAATTAAAAGTGACATGATAATAATTAGGGGCCCCAAGAAACTAAAACGGGGCCCCAAGACAGTAATTAGGGGTCCAAGATAATAAATAAATAATAAATCTGGGCCCCAATATACCAAATTGGGACTCCAATATAGTAAGTCATGGCCCTGAGTTATTATATCAGGGCCCCAAGATACTAAATCAGGGCTATGAAATAGTAAGCTGGGGCCCCAAGTTATTAAATCAGGACCCTGAGCAACCATTTGGAGTTTACGGATCACCGCCATTACATGCTAGGAACAGGAACATGAAATTAATGGGTTAGAATTGAACTGTTATTGGTACATTAATACCATTATATATTACGTTTTATGAATGCTTATACATTGGGGAAGATATCAAACTGATTTACTATCCTGAGGCCTCGACATAATAACTTGGGGTCCCGATTTAGTATAATGGGTTCCGACTTACTATCTCGGGCCCGACTTACTATCTCGGGGCCCTGGTTTAATAACTCAAATTACTATATCAGAGCCCCAATTTGGTATCAATTTGGATTTATTATCTTGGATCCCTAATTACTATCTTGGGGCCTTGTTTTAGTTTCTTGGGGCCCCAATTTACTTTCTTGGACTCCTAATTACTATCTAGGGGCCCAGTTTTAGTTTCTCGGGGCCCCTGATTATTATTTTCCTTCATCATATCATTTTTAATTTTTTTTTTGTCATCATGTCACTTTTACTGCTCCATACAGGTCCCATTAATATTGCATCACATTAATTTTATTTACTGAAACTCTAATGCATGTTTCTATCCATTTGGAACTCTATCAATAACAGAAAATCATTTAACCACTGTGATGATATTTAAACATGAAGTTTCACGTTTGTCTCCCAATGCGATGTACAGTATTACTATACATTTCTAAGTGCAGTATTTGTGGTAACTAGAGAAACTGTCAACTTCCTGAAAAATGTATGGCCTATAACAGCGTAATGCAAAAACACTCATAACATTTCATGAAAATTCCTAATATTTTTATTAAATTAAGTAATTTGTTACAAATATTTCCAGCGTTGGTAGCTTTGAAGCACATTCTAATAATGATAAAGGTCTAACTAAAAACAGAACTATGTCTCTGCGGATACAAATAAAATCTATTTTTAGAAACCATAAAAAAGAATATGTCTCATATATGAACAGAAATATGCTAAGCCTTTAATATAATTACTATTTAATGCATCTTGGTGTGAATGACGGCAACACAAAAGACTTTTAAGTGTTTTCAGACACTGAAATATGGTTTAACTGGTCTTATCAAACATATAAGAGAGAATCTGTCCTCAGGCATATGATAAAAGGTGTAAGTAAAGTCAGCTTAAATATTTCATAATTTCATACACATTCTGGGACAATACTTCTTGTTTACAGTGTAGTTTGTTTGTTGTTTTTTTATGCCACACTCAACAATTTTTCAATCATACGGTGGCCAGTTTTTAATGGTGGAGGATCATACACAGTTGCAATGTTACCGAGAAGAGACAACAGGTGCCCGTTTTATCAATAAGTCCTAAGTTATTTGATCTTAAGACAAAACTTGGGACTGTTTTAGCAATGCTACCCTAACTCAAGTCTTAAGGTATATTTGCATATTTTCCAATAAGATCTTGATAGTTTATGAGTAGGGGGGGGGGGGGGGGGGGGGGGGGGGGGGGGGGGGGGGGGGGGGGGGGGGGGGGGGATATTTTTACCTAATACATTTACAAAGATATAAAAATAAGTTAGATCTATGCACAACCTCTGGGTAGTCATAACTTATAAAGACCTGACCTAATTTGGTTGTAAGTCACTGGTCCTAAGTCTTTGTAATACATGTACAGTTGCAAGTTGTAAGTGTAGTCTTAAGTCACTGGTCCTAAGTCTTTGTAATACATGTACAGTTGCAAGTTGTAAGTGTGGTCTTAAGTCCAAGTCTAATAAGACTTAGCACCTTTCGTAAAACGGACCCCAAGTTCAAGCTGGAGTTCGGGTGAGAGACTTCATGGCTTAAAACCTGATGCTTTAATAACTTGGTCACAGAGGCCCCGGTGTCAGAATAGTAATCAATAAATGACTGCTTTGAAGCTGACCTTTCACAGAATTTATTATTATTTTTTTTAATAAAAAAATATTAAGATCTACTTAAAAAAAAAATTTGTTGTATTATTTAAAAAGAAAATTTCCTGAATGAAGATGCAAAGGGGTTGCAAGCTACAGAGTCTATAAACATGGCTCAACCATCACGTTTGTCTGGTTGTTGAATGTTCTGTACCTGTCCATTTTTGCAGTTCAACAAATGAAAGTTACTTACCCCTTGTCTAACAGGACATTTGCATTTTGACGAGTAGGTTTGCTGACACTACTTGTTCTGTTGGGCAAGTGAAAAACAGATGTCTGTGGAACCCTGGCGATGCTTTGAGTTCTTTAATGCAGAACAATGTGGAATCATGAACTTCTTTATCATTTACAGTGAGTCAATGTTGTTTTAATCATTTATACTATTGTGAGTCAATGTTGTTTTAATCATTTATACTATTGTGAGTCAATGTTGTTTTAATCATTTATACTATTGTGAGTCAATGTTGTTTTAATCATTTATAGTATTGTGAGTCAATGTCATTATGTTTAACTAACTCATCAAGAAATTACAAAAAAACTTAAGTTTAGGCAAAAACCAAATTTTGACTCAACTACCCAACAAGAGTACCTTAAGAGAATCATCTGATAAACCATCATACTGCATATCACCAATCAAAAACACTTTATCAACCCAACAATTTTTATATTACAGTCACTTTGCACTCTTTGCTATCATACCAACAATTTGTATCATGTGTCAAGAACCCATCTACAGGTGTGAAAAATCTTATCTTCATATCATATAAAAGAGATGCATTCCACTTCTAAAAATGTAGTAAATTAAGTTACAGAACACTTTTTAGTATAATTTACATCAAATACTTTTAACACTCTTTGATAAAAATGATTCTTTTGAAGTGTAAATGATGAAAAATTAGAATTAATTTACACCTGACATAGTAAAAATTCCCCGGTAATCAAATTCGGCTCCCAAATCAATGACAAACTGGAAACTGAGGAAATCAAAGGGGAGACAAATTGCTAGGGCCAATTATATATAGTAAAACAGTATAAAGGTCAATCAGACAACCATTATTAACCTTTTTAACCTCTTTATAAGGACCACCTGTTTATAACATCTGCTTTTCAAGCCTTTTCCCTTGAGTGGCCTTTATAGACAAAATTGACTAACAAGAGGCCCAAGGGGCCTTAAAGGTCACCTGAGGAAAATGGTATTAACCACTGGATGTTAAAATTGAGATTATTTTGAAAGATATATAATACCTTATTCATATTTGGCTCCTAAAAGCAGCTAGAGCCTTTTTTTAAAACTTTGTGAAGTTTTATGTGGATTTTTTCTTACCAAGTTTTCAAGCTTGGTTAAAATGTGACTTGTGGTTCTTGAAAATGTTAAAGTGAACAAAGTACAACAGACGACACCAGACAAACATGTCCACAATAGGTCACAGACAGCATGACTCAACATGAGAAATACTTGTGTGAGCTAAAAATTGTCATCTTTGCTGAAAGTTCAAGAAAAAATAATGATCTATGGGGTCATAATCTTCAGGTTTCAAATGCAAATGCCTTTATAGAAAGTTCCTAGCCTTTGACCTCGGCAAATTAATCCTTTCATTTGTCCTCAAAACTTTTATATTCACGTGAGTAAGTTCAAAATGTATTTTCTTGTAATGGACTACTGGTAGCCATAGTTTCAATAGGTCTATGAGCTGATGATGAAAATGTTGTAGAGAATGTGTCACCCATTTCTTGTTTTTCGTAAATCACTTCAATTATATTTCATATGATGGCTGATTCGTGACATCGTAATATCGCATTGTTTATGATACGAAATGATGATATTATGATACAAAATGACGATACTATGATATAAAATGATGGTACTACGAAACGAAATGACGATACGAAATGAACGATATTACAATACGAAATGATGATATTTCGATACGAAATGACGATATTACAATACCAAATGACAATATTATGATATTAGGATAAGAAATGACGATATTACAATACAAAATGACTATATTACGATATGACAATATTACGATATCATGACCACCATGTCTATACACGTGTCGCTTCAAACCGAGATTCATCCACCATTTGCAAGGTTACGGTTAGAAGACACAAGTTGGGGGTACGTGATTTGCATAACATGTAATAGAAAAAAACATACCCGATAGAACGGATATTTCAGAAAGACAAATTGAATGCTATTAGAATATTTGTGTCAGATATGATAACATATTTATTTGAATTAAATATTTAAGTAAATTATAGTTTTAGTTCATTACTTGAAATCTCCCAGATACCAATAGCTAAAATAATAATATTAAAAAATGTAATATTGTTTTTGATTTTTCAGAAGTTAAGCTATTTTTTTATGAACAATTATACATGTGACCTTAATAAAAATCATTGGCAGCAAAGAATACAATAAAGATTAAGATATGTATATATAATTAAAGAATAGCTAACTCTTGCCAGAAATGATCTTATTATTGAATATCTCTTCAAATATTCATGTATGCATAGTTGTCACTAGAAGTGCCACATATTTTGACCTATTCTGTGGACTAAAACTGAGGTAGAAAAAAGGTCACTTTATAGCTCAATTATTACGTACTGAGCTGCCTTATAGAAAGAGGACACCACCCTGGGGTAGGTCACGTTATAACTCAATTATTACGGACTAGACCGACTTACAGAAAAAAGGACACTACCCCGAATTAAGTTGCTATATAGATCAATTATTACGCACTGAGCCAACTTATAGAAAAGTAGTACCATCATTTCGTATCGTAATATTGTCATTTCGTATCGTAATATCGCATTGTATTAAACGAAGCAATATTACGATGTCTCGAATCAGCCACCATAGTTTCAATGAAATATTTGAAAATTTTAGATTTTTCTAAAAATAAATTTTAAAGATGGCCATCAGAGACATCTACACTTGACAGATTGAAACAAAAAAAAACAACACTTTGTTCCCAAAGATTACTACATATTCTTATCAAATTTCATTGAAAACCCTTAAAAAGAATTGGAGTTTAAGTTCAAACTAGGATTTTGAAAATGGCTTCCATGATACTCATCTTAGATTTCAGATTGCCCCAAAAAGTAGCAAAAAATGGTCTGCATCACAGTAGGACCATTTATATCACATTTGAATAATTATGATCTGCTTGGTAGTTTAGTAAATAAGTCAGACATGAAACATTTCTAATTTTAGGTCTGTGACCTTTGACTTCATGACCTTGAAAAATGCATATAAATATCCTCATTCTATTGCCTACAACTTTGTTCCTCATGTGTAAATGCAAAAACTCAAGCCTTTTGGAGATATTTGAAAATTAAGATATTTTCTAAAAACAGATTTTCAAGATGGCCACCAGAGACCTTCAAACCGGACAGATTGAAACCAAAAATAACACTTTTTTCACTAAGGTTTCTGAACATTCCCATGATTCTGAACATTTCATTGAAATCCCTTCTGCAGAACTGGAGTTCAAAATAGTTTTTTCAATATGGCCACTGTGGCAGCCATCTTGGATATCAAACCGACCAAAAAAAAACAAAACACTTGGTCGGGACTGGGTACTGAATATTCCTGTGAAGTTTCATTGAAATCTCTTAAGTAGATTTATATTTTAAGTACAAAACATAAAAGTTTATGCATGACAGACGACGGACGCAGATGGACGAAGACGGATAGCAACAGGATGCTTTTATAAATCAAAGTTGGCAGAGTTAGAGAATATAGGAAACCATTATATATAAAACAAAATATATCCATTGAGATTTATATAACTCGATATATACACAATTTCATTAGGTTAATTACATTACAATGTCTATGGTTTGGGATACAAACTTATTATTCTAGAATCATGATCCTCTAAACAAGAAGTGAAAAGGTATAATTGGTCAACTAAATAACCAAATGGACAATTTGACAGTCAGACAGACAGACAAAGAGACAAATGGATGAATAAGCAAATGGAAAACAGACAGATAAACAGACAGATGGTCAAACAGACAAAGAAACAAACAAAAAAAAAACCAGACAGACAAAACAGAATAACAGACAGATGGATAAACAGACAAACAGACAAATAGACAGACAAATGGATAAATAAACAAATAGAAAACAGACAGAGAAACAGACAAACAAACAAAGGGACAGACAGACAAACAGAATCACAGACAGATGGATAAACAGACAAATAAACCAACAGAATCACAGGCAAATGGACAAATGAGCAAACACTATCTGCACTGCCTAATTTAGACTTTTCATCTTCATAACTTTCTGTTTTTAACTCAAATAGTAAGTACAAAACACTGTGCAGTGCCTAAATCAGTTATTTCATCTTCATACCCTTCTATTCTTAACTCAAAGGGACAAAACACTTTCTGCAGTGCCTAAATCAGTCATTTCATCTTTATACCCTTCTATGCTTAACTCAAATAGTAAGTACAAAACACTTTCTGCAGTGCCTAAATCAGTTATTTCATCTTTTATACCCTTCTATTCTTAACTCAAATAGTAAGTACAAAACACTTTCTGCAGTGCCTAAATCAGTCATTTCATCTTTATACCCTTCTATGCTTAACTCAAATAGTAAGTACAAAACACTTTCTGCAGTGCTGTCATTTCATCTTTATACCTTTCTATTCTTAAACTCAAATAGTAAGTACAAAACACTTTCTGCAGTGCCTAAATCAGTCATTTCATCTTTATACCTTTCTATTCTTAACTCAAATAGTAAGTACAAAACACTTTCTGCAGTGCCTAAATCAGTCATTTCATCTTTATACCTTTCTATTCTTAAATAGTAAGTACAAAACACTTTCTGCACTGCCTAAATCAGACATTTCATCTTCATACCCTTCTATGCTTAACTCAAATAGAAGTATAAAACACTACCATGATTTCCATGACATTGTTTCACCTTTGATACAGTCCCTTTATTGTAATTTTCCTAAATACTACACATTATTAAGTTACGCTTGCTGTGACACTCACGTCGCCATTGCACAAAACAAAGAAATTCTTAATAAAAAGGCATTTTATTTTTTAAAGCTGTCAGACAATTATCTTTTAAATTACTATGGCTCCATGAAATCAATTCTAACCACCATTTGTCGCTTTCTGAACTTTGCTATTAATCAATCTTAGTTTACGTGATGGATTACAGAACAGGAAGCCCCGATACAGTACTTTGTTTTTACATCGGCTTTGAATACTGTATCCAAGATGTTTTGATGCATCATCCCACTACAATAGTGTCAAACATATTGCGATCTCTTATTGACTATTACATCAACTACACTGAGATTTCCCCCACAAACGATTCCATGGATAAGTATTACAGTAACAAAATATCAACAAAGATTTATATTTCTCTGTTTTATCAGATGCTATAGACATATGTACTGAAATATGATTGAGTAAGCATTCTACAGTTGATTGGTCAGTAATGCCCCAAGGTCAAAGATCAGGGAAATATTGTTTTAGGTCTGAACTTCTGTCTGCAGTATTCTGCATGCTCTGGTTTCCCTTGAATATCTTAAAGCTTTTTACCTCAAATATTACTTTAAGGTATTATAATATAAATGAGATCTAGCATGAGTTAAATATTTACTGTACACCTTAAAATTTACACTCACATTTAATTTTAGTTATTTCTGCATTTAGGTGAGAGTGTGAAATAAAACTGAAGGTGAAATTTTCAAGCTACATAATTGGATCACAGAAATATATGACATTCTTGAGAGTATGGTTATTAAGGGCAATTTTACAACTGGGTGAATAGAACCTTTCACTTTAAATGCGGTCCTGTGAGAGTGGCAAAATGATATAGATACCCGCAAAAACATGACATCGTTATAGTAACTGATTGTTTTTTGACGTCATTTTCTTGGAATCTGTATCATTTTGCCACTCAAAGTTACAGGACTGGATTTAAAGCGAAAAGGTCTATATGTTTTCTGTCATAAAGGGTAAAAAATAACCAGGGGTGAGAATTTTCAAGTACCGTTATCCAGTACCTACATTTGGTATCCTAAATCATTTTAACAAATATATGACCTTATTATCGATAAGTTGCTAGCAGAAGCTGAAGAGACAAATTTAGACATATGTTGTGGACTCAAAAGAGTAATAAATAACTACTTTTGTTTATCTATATACTTTTTTGAATGGTATTTTACACCACTCTCAACAGTTTTTCAGTTATATGATGATGACCGTTTTAAATGGTAGAGGAGAGAAATTGGTTACACTGTACCCTGGAGGAGATAATTTTCCACAAACAAACTTTCACACAAAATCAGCTTAGGTTCCAGTGGGACTTGAACCTGTACTGATCAGAGGCGAGAGACTTTATGGTTTAAATCTCTAACCACTTAGCCATGTGGCCCAATTGATTACTGTCTTTCTACCATAACTTGTGTTGTTAAACCACTCTCAAGCAGTGGTTTAAATGAAGCTGCAGTTAGTTAACATTTACAAATAACCAACAGGGCTGTTTAAGTGACGTCACAAACACTAAATGACATGACCTTCAGATGAATGGAGAGATTGAAGTGACTTACAAGTTTGACGTGATCATGAGAGTCCGAACCCGATAATGTCAAGACTAGACGTGATGTACAAATGTAGGCTAATAATCCATACTACCAATCAGTAGTTTTCAGTTATGGTAGAAACAGAGTCAACAACTTGTGTAAGTTGATTATCATGTTTATCCAACTTGAGTTAGTTAATTTAAAAAAAAAAACTAACACTCGTTGTGGAATCTCTATAAAGTAAAATTAAACTATATATAGCCTGGTGGGCTGAAGTCTCTTGGACCCTTCATTGACCTACACAAGTTTGAATTTTAGGTAATGAAGCGAAGTGACAATAAAATTTCTTTGGCAAGAGTTATCGTTTCTTCTTGTCACCAAACCTTTGGGCATTCAATGAAGAATAAAATGGTTTTTTTTATTGAAGTTTGTCATTACCCTAAACATGGTAAAATGAGTAGAATCATCCATACGATAATCTAAAAGTTACTCTGCTCCGTCATTCTTTGTGAATTGGATTGTAACCAACAGTCACATAGTCCTCTGGTTTAATAAGGCACAATAAAAACAAAATGTATTAAGAAACATTATGTAGGCAATTTCTTTTTAATTTCAGATTTTTTTATAAAAAATGGCCAAAACTTCCTAAACAATTCTGGGTTAAGGCTTTGATCTTTTTTAGTTTCTGCCCTGGTGTCATAAAACTGTACCAATTCTAACAGTCATTTATGACATTGCTACAGGACCATGTATGCTTTTTTACTTTCACAATTGATATAAGCCACAAACAAAAATTCCAAAATGAAGTCAATTTATTGAAACATGTAGGTCATGTAGACAGAGAATGTCAAATGGTAATTTGGTAAAGGATACAATCCATATTGATTTGCTACATATTATAAAGATTTATATCTTACTCCTCCAATCTTAATTGACCCGCTGTAATCCACATTTCCTAACCAATCATTGTGCTGCCATTACTAATGGAAAAGTGACACTTGTCCAACTTAACATACTTTTGCAGATATAAAGCTGTCTATCACAAAAATTCTGTGGCGTGAAAGATTTTCAGAAAAATAAACAAAGTCTGTGACTTAGAGTTATTGTCAAATTAATATCATTACTAAAGCCTAGTTTCTAAATAAATTGAATAAAAATAAAATGTTTCAAGAGGAAAGCTTCAGTCTCTCTTTTCTACCTGTTTATTAAAGTAATATGAGCTGCCATTAATGCCATTTTTTTCAAAAATATCAAATAAACTCTAAACCAATTTGATAAAATAATAATGTCTCAGAACAAAATATCACCCACATTTATTGTGATTTAATCCCGTAAGCAGTTTTTGAGGCTTGGAATGATTATTGTATTGCGATGAGAGTATTTCTCTGACATAATCATAATATGCAAGTGACCTCTAGGTCAAACATTAGACAAAGGACATTTACTATGCGTGTTCAAATATTATTTAAACTGAAGCAATGTCAAGGAAACACGGTCCAAAACTACATGTATACATCACCTTTTCACAAATAATAGTTATTCTTCAGATGAATAAGAAATAAATACAAACAAAGTGCATGTGCTTTCTTGACGCTCAGTTATCTTCATAAAAAAAATACTGAGTCCTAAAGCAGATTCAAACTAAAGGTTAAAACAGGCTACGTTTTGCAAGTTTATTCTAACTATACGCATACATTTGTTCTTTTAACCATCAAGTGATCTCTCTCTGATGTATACATATGTATGAGATAAAATATTGCATAAAATCTGACTGTAAAATTTCTGCTGACATCAGCTTATATTGCTTTTAGTCACAAGCCCCTCTTTAACCCTGTCACTGCTAAGTATCTAAAGGGTATGCTCTTTTCTATTGTTTATGTCGTGTGAAGGGTCAACATTTTATTTTTGCTCAGCTCTACAATGTAGACTTATGCTTTTTAGTGATTACTTATTGAGTTGGACATACATGTAATTACATCTATTTTAAAAAGCAATAAGAATGATAAACAAGGTGTGTTTGTGAAACACGAATATGAAAGGCCGTTTGGGTCACAAACGGGATGAACTTACATGATGACCGCTTTCACTTTTAATGCGATAAAACATACTTTTAGCATGCAAGTAGTGACAAGTTTTGCTTGCATGTAAGTCATTATCAAACACTAACATGCAAGTTTGTATTGTAACCGAGAGGAAACAGCCAATCAGAATGCTTCTTACATCATTAAAGAGAACAATCAGAAATGTACTAAAGAGGATAATAAGTTAAATTGTATTAACGATATTTACGAAACGAAATAAAAATAATCTTTAGATTTTATCTGATAATCTAGATACACATGCTGGGAATGTCTGCACATGTAAGATGCAAAATGTCAACGATGTTTAGTACTTAAAAGCGTGACCAAATGACAGTGTGTTTCGATCTCGAAGATGCCATTTCCCGGACTGAAAAAAATATTATACATTTCCAATTCAGTCACCAATATTTACCAAACTAACCAATATTTTTAATCAAACTATTATGGGAGTAAAGATACATACTGAGATTGTTAAAAAATATGGAAATCAATAGACTATGTCCATATTTACTGCACAAACTTTTGTTATGATGAAAATGCGTCTCGATATCTGATGCCATTTCATTAATAATCAAACAAAACAAGGATTCTGATTGGTTAATTTCATCATGTAAGTTCATATCATATTTTTCCAAAACTAACGTGTTAAAAACCTGTTTTACATGCAAAAGCTTAAAAATCAAGACCAATGTGTTTTGTGTGAGTTCATCCTGTTTGTGAACCAAATGGCCTTTCATACACGAATGCCTCTGTTCTGCAACATTGTCTGAAGAAAATGGATGAACGTCAAGGTCATTAGGTAAAAAATGTTGGTCTCAAAAGAAAGGTCTTGTCACAAGGAAAATACATTTGAAATTAAAAAGCCTATCACTTACCATTCCAAAGTTATAGGCAAGTTTAAAGTTTTTAAAAGTAGGTAAAACCCCAAGGTCAAGATCACAAGGTCAAATGTCTTAAAAGAAAGGTATTATCGCAAGGAATACATGTGTCAAATATTAAAGCCCTATCACTTACTATTCAATTTGATTTGATTTGATTTTTTGTTTTACGCCACACTCAACAAAGTCATAATGGCGGTTTTTATTGGTTGAGAAATCACACCGACCTTCCGCAAGAAAATACTTTCCCACATCGAAATGACCCTGATTCGAAAGGTGAGAGGCCGTGTGATTTAAAGCGCAATGCTCTAACCACTCACTTACTATTCAAAAGTTATGGCCAAGGTTAAAGTTTTTCTGGACAAAAAGACAGACGGACTGGCAGACAGATGGACAGACAGACAGACAGACCAACAACTATATGCCTCCAAATCTCTGATTATGGGGGAAAAGAAACCAGCAATCTGACATTTTTCTGTATGGGTTTTATATAGTTCATACTGGGAACTCACAAAGCCTCTTAGTTGGTATAGTTCTTTTTTCAACCTGGCATATCTAAAGTGTGGATGCAAGTTTAAAACAATGCAAAATCACAATTTTTCAGTTAAGAGAAAAGTCTTATAAAAATAGGATAAATAAAATTTTTATGTGAATGAAAACCTTAATAATCCTGGATTTATTCTTTTTGTAATCTTAAATATCCTGGATTTATTCATTTTATAACCTTAAGAATCCTGGATTTATTTTTTTATTTCATTAGACTGTTTTCAAATTGAACAAACCAATTTCAATTTCCATGGATCTCAGTCCACAAAGAAAGTTTCAGATAAAACTCACATATTTTGTCTATATCATCAATTTCTGAATTGATTTAAATATCCTTCTTATCCAAAAGATATATTCAATTTGATTTGTTCATGTTTATTCTACAGTGAAAGACTAGACAGAAAAATACATGTAGCATATTTTACATAATGCGTATTTTCAGATGTACATGTATATAGTCTAGTTACATAATAATGTGATACCTGTAATGTTAATTGTGATGTAAAACCTTTGTTATTTTGAGCTACCAAAGACTCTCATCTTCTTGTTAGATGTATATTGCCTTGTAGAAATGTTGTTTACAGAATGTTCCTTAATTATCCTAACGTTTAAGACGGCATGATTGTAGTTTAGATTCACGTAATCCGATCATTGACATGTTCCTGACTAAAGAGTCTTGTTAAACTTCTTTTTCATCTCAGTCAGTTATGTTGTCTCGAGAGGAAGACAGTAAAAAGCTATATCCTGTAGTGTGGTACCACTGCATTAATTGTATGTTGCCGCTTTTTAAATATTTTTTATCTTTTCTTTTTATTTTTTAAGAAATTTTTTTTTTAAAAAGTTCAGCTTACTAAGATGAAATGATAAATTAATTAGACTGTAGTACCGACAGCAAATTTCATTATCTATGTATACCCAGTAGTATACATACAATGTATTACTGAATTATTTGAATTTAAATGCTGTTTAATGCCACACTCAACAATTTTTTTGGTCATATACTTGCGATCACTTTTTAGTGGTGGAAGAAAGAACATGGAGAGATTACAATGAAGAGAGCACAAACCTTCCGCAAGTAAACAACTCATATCATATGTCAAACTATTCTATCAGAACCTACGGTAATAGTAAAACCTATCTCAAGAATACACCCTGAATACTGTATAGAGGCAAAATAACTCAGTTTTAATATTCGCTATATTCACATCAATCTGTGAATTTAAGATACAGCAAATAAGTTTATCATAAATGTACCTCCATAAATTTACATAATAAGATTGGCCTGTATTTGCAGGACCTGATGATATTTAATGGAACTCAAATTCAACAAACCGAGATCTGTCAGGAGAGACAAAAAACATGAAAATTATAACCTGTGAAATCAATCCCCAATATAGTACAAAGAAGTATGATGGACTTTAAAGCAAAGTCATTAGATTAAGTGTTCCTCTGACAATAGTCTTTTAAGACATTTCATGACATCAGTCTCTCATGACAGAGTGGAATTTCATGACATCAGTCTCTCATGACAGAGTGGAATTTCATGGCATCTGTCTCTTATGATAGAGTGGAATTTCAAGACATCAGTCTCTTATGATAGAGTGGAATTTCAAGACATCAGTCTCTTATGATAGAGTGGAATTTCAAGACATCAGTCTCTTATGATAGAGTGGAATTTCAAGACATCAGTCTCTTATGATAGAGTGGAATTTCAAGACATCAGTCTCTTATGATAGAGTGGAATTTCATGGCATCTGTCTCTTATGATAGAATGGAATTTCAAGACATCAGTCTCTTATGATAGAGTGGAATTTCATGGCATCTGTCTCTTATGATAGAGTGGAATTTCAAGACATCAGTCTCTCATGACAGAGTGGAATTTCATGACATCAGTCTCTTATGATAGAGTGGAATTTCATGACATCAGTCTCTTATGGTAGAATGGAATTTTATGACATCAGTCTCTTATGATAGAGTGAAATTTCATGACATAAGTCTCTTATGATAGAGTGGAATTTCATGACATCAGTCTCTTATGGTAGAATGGAATTTTATGACATCAGTCTCTTATGATAGAGTGAAATTTCATGACATAAGTCTCTTATGATAGAGTGGAATTTCATGACAACAGTGTGCTATGTTAGAGTGGGATTTTCATGAACCCAGTCCCTATCAAGCATGGAATTTTATGAGACCAATCTCTTAGGATAAAGTGGAATTTCATGACATAAGTCTCTTATGAAAGAGTGGAATTGCAAGACATCAGTCAACTCTAATAGAGTAAAATTTTCAGGACATCAGTATCTCAAGAAAGATAGTCCATGTTCATAGGCGTCGGAACTGGGGGGCTAGGGGGGGCTTAGCCTCCCACTTTTTTTGCAAAGATAGACATATGTGTTGAAAAGTTTGTTTAACCCTCCCCCCCACTTTCAATTTGCTTCCGACGCCTACGATGTTAACAGAAAATTCTTGTTTAGATAAAAATTTACATTAAGACTGTACTATATGTAACACATTATTTCATCAGGAGCTAGTTTTGACCATGGATATAAACAGATAGCTGTCCCTGATGTCAGAATTGTCTGTTACAGTCCCTGATGTCAGAATTGTCTGTTACACATCTATTTAACTTACAAAATTATACTTGACAAGTACAAGAAAACATTATATGTATATATAGTTAAGAATTTCAGTCAATAGGCTAAATGTCGAAAGTTGGTAGATGTTTATCAACTGGTCGATAATGCCTAATGTTTTCTACTCTAAGTAAAGCCATCATGAAAAGATTATTTTTTGCAGTTAATAAATCAATCACTGGATCATATACTATGTATTTTATATATGTGTGTATTATTTATGATGCATTTATAAATGGATTCATTTAACATCCACTTTAACTGCCTTTGGTGGTGTGGCAAAAGAGCTTACAACTCACAAGTGAAAAGTATAAGGTTTGATTCCTAGTAATGGGTCATACCTAAGATTTAAAAAAGGTAGTGACCCTTTCTTTGCCAAGTGCTTGACATAAGTGAAAGTCACTGGTCTTTCTGTTTAGACTTAATACCATGGCAACAGCAATTGTGGCATTTTAAAGAAACCCCCAAAGCATTAAATTTGGGTTCTTATCCAATAAGATTTCAGAATTATAAAAACTTTTATGGTACCAGATTCTAACCCAATTAAACCATATATATCCCTCAAGCCCTCAAGACACATGGAATAGTCTTAGTTTATTGTTTTCAGTAGAGTAAACTGCTTTTCATGGGTGGATGGGTTATTTTTTTTTTTCAACTCTGTAGAGCTTTCTCATTAGCCCTATTCCTTTATTCTATAAATGTATTTGTTCCAGGACAATATGTCTTTTATGAAAATTGGATTAAGGCATTTAAATTAATCTAAACACTCTTAGTTTGATCAGCACTTGAACCTGGGCCCTTATTTGGTGAGAACCCTGACATTATTTACCTACTGTTAGATATAAATGTGGGAGTGATCTATAACTCTCTTCCGGTAAGCATTAGACAGGAACAAATAGTAACACTCCAGGTAAAACAAAGTGAATACTTTCCTAATTTAATGAAGGTGTAAGTTAGCTTTAACATTTAGACAGATTTCAAATTTGAGGTTTTCTAAATGAGTTAGTAAATTACGGGGCAATGTTTAGTAAATACCAGTTATTGTTTCCCACTTTGAACAACAGTCAGCATTTGATTGTTCCATTGCACAGTGTGTACTTTACATCTAACAATAGTTAATGGATGCACACACACACAGCACTCTTAGGCAGACTCTACAGTGCAGGTAATACAGAAATACAGGAATCTCCAGATTAGAATTTAAGAGTTCTCTTTAGTGGCAATCAGTATACATGTACAACGTAAAGTATATCAACGGCAACATCATATATACATTGTACATTATCACTGATATGACTGATCACCTGTCTGGAAACACCATTGGTATGAGAGACCACCTGTCTTGTGACACCACTGGTATGAGAGACTACCTGTCTTGTGACTCCACTGGTATGAGTGACTACCTGTTTTGAGACACCACTGGTATGAGTGACTACCTGTTTTGAGACACCACTGGTATGAGTGACTACCTGTTTTGAAACACCACTGGTATGAGTGACTACCTGTTTTGAGACACCACTGGTATGAGTGACTACCTGTTTTGAGACACCACTGGTATGAGTGACTACCTGAAACACCATTTTGAAACACCACCACTGGTATGAAAGACCACTGTCTTGTGACATAGAAATACACCATTGGCTATAATGAGAGACAGAGATCTGTACCATTGTGACACAATGTAACATGGTGTGAAAGACCACCTGTCTATAATGTGACATAGACTGAGATACAATGTGACATTGACTGAGCTATAATATAATATAGACTGAGATACAATGTAACATAGGCTGAGATACAATGTAACATAGACTGAACTACAATGTAACAGACTGAGATATAAGAGAGAGATACAATGTAACATAGACTGAACTATAATGTAACATAGACTGAGATACAATGTGACATTGGCTTAGCTATAATATAATATAGACTGAGATACAATGTAACATAGGCTGAGATACAATGTAACATAGACTGACAAAACTACATAATGATATACAAAATAACATAGACTGAAATACAATGTAACATAGACTGAGATACAATGTAACATAGACTGAGATACAATGTAAGATAAACTGAGATACAATGTAACATAGACTGAACAATAATGTAACAGAAACTGAGATAAAGTGTAATATATACTGAGATACAATGAAACATAGACAGAACTATAATGTAACATAGACAAAGTCACAAAACTATAATTTAACATAGACGGAGATACAATGCAACATAGACTGAGATCATAGACATAGACTGAGATACAATGTAACATAGACAGAACTATAATGTAACATAGACTGAGATATAATGTAACATAGACTGAGATACAATGTAAGATAAACTGAGATACAATGTAACATAGACTGAGATACAATGTAACATAGACTGAACTATAATGTAACAGAAACAATGAAACATAGACAGAACTATAATGTAACATAGACTGAGATACAATGAAACATAGACAGAACTATAATGTAACATAGACTGAGATACAATGTAACATAAACTGAGAAACAATGTAACATAGACTGAACTATAATTTAACATAGACAAAGATACAAAATAACATAGACTGAAATACAATGTAACATAGACTGAGATACAATGTAACATAGACTGAGATACAATGTAACATAGACTGAACTATAATGTAACATAGACTGAGATACAATGTAACATAGACTGAGATACAATGTAACATAGACTGAGATACAATGTAACATAGACTGAACTATAATGTAACATAAACTGAGATACAATGTAACATAGACAGAACTATAATGTAACATAGCCTGAGATACAATGTAACATAGACAGAAATACAATGTAACATAGACAAAGTCACAAAACTATAAAATAGACTGAGATACAAAATAACATAGACTGAAATACAATGTAACATAAACTTTGATGCAATGTAACATAGACTGAGATACAATGTAACATAGACTGAGATACAATGTAATATAAACTGAACTATAATGTAACATGTAACATAGACTGAGATACAATGTAACATAGAGAGATAAAGTAACACAGAAACTATAAAACAGACTGAGATAAAGTGTAATATACACATATGACATGAAATACAATGTAACATAGACTGAGATATAATGTAACATAGACTGAGATACAATGTATGATAAACTGAGATACAATGCAACATAGACTGAGATACAATGTAACATAGACAGAGATACAATGTAACATAGAGACTATAAGTCACATAGACTATAAAGTAACATAGACTGTAAGATAAACTGAGATACAATGCAACATAGACTGAGATATGTAACAATGTACAATGTAACACATAGACTGAGAAACAATGTAACATAGACAGAACTATAATGAGAAACAATAGACAGAACTATAATGTAACATAGACTGAGATACAATGTAACATAGAAACAGTAACATACAATGTAATTTAACATAGACAAAGATACAAAATAACATAGACTGAAATACAATGTAACATAGACTGATATACAATGTAACATACACTGAGATACAAAATAACATAGACTGAAATACAATGTAACATAAACTTTGATGCAATGTAACATAGACTGAGATACAATGTAACATAGACTGAGATACAATGTAATATAAACTGAGAGATACAATAGACAGAAATACAATATAGACAAAGTACTATAATGTACAAAATAACATAGATGAAATACAATGTAACATAAACTTTGAGCAATACAAGACTGTAACAATGTAACATAGACTGAGATACAATGTAACATAAACTGAGATACAATGTAACATAAACTGAGATACAATGTAACATAAACTGAGATACAATGTAACATAGACTGAACTATAATGTAACATAGACTGAGATACAATGTAACTGAGATACAATGTAACATAGACTGAACTATAATGTTACATAGACTGAGATACAATGTAACATAGACAGAGATACAATGTAACATAGACTGAACTATAATGTTACATAGACTGAGATACAATGTGACACTGGCTTAGCCATAATATAACATAGACTGAGATACAATGTAAAATTGGCTTAGCTATAATGCAACTGAGCTATATTGCATGATAGACTGATCTACAATGTAACAGACTGAACTATAATTTAACATAGGGTTTATGTACATGTATACATGTATGGAAATGTTAAAGTTTCTTCAAGTGCCAAATAGCCTAATATGTAGACTCAAGTTATATATAGTGGTTCTGATAATCTATATTTGTATATAAAAGTTCCTTCATGTAGTGATGGTAATTTTCTATTCAGATGTTGTTTTTGATGATCTTCCATCAGTCAACACTGATAAACTAATCAATCCATCAAAGCTAATATTCACACGTAAACTGTGAAACAGATCAATTGTATGTCTATTCTGCTTTCAGATTTATGACATGAAACAACTTTTTTTCAACAGACAAGTTGTGGGAATCTTAAAAGTAAGACCACACACACTTTCAAATATGCATGAACAAATGTGAAAACATAATAGATATGCTGTATTTCACAACTCACACATACACACACATGCCAGTGTGTGTGTGTGTGTGTGTGAGAGAGAGAGACAGAGAGAGAGAGAGAGAGGGGGGGAGAGATAAGAGAGAGAGAGAGAGGGGGAGGGAGGGTAAAATACAATATTTTTTGTTTAGAAACTAATTGACTATATTTATATCGGCCAATCAAATGGACCCAGCTATTGCATTTTGCATGTTCCACTAATGCAGCATGTATGCCAAAATTGCATTTCTTTGTTATATTAGTATTTTGACTTTTATATATCAGTTCACAATGGGATTATATCAAGACAAAAATGAAAAAACAAACAGACCAAAAGGGTCTGAACTGTCATTTGGATCCCAAACCTATCTACAAAATGCCAGCCTGGGGACCAATCTATAAATCTATCTATCACATAAAAAATGTGTAGGCAAGATGTAAACCCACACTAAGCTGCATGGCAATAAGTTGCAAAAAGTCAAGTGACTCAAATAAAACTTAACAGAGTGAGTCAGATGACTTAAAACTCAACCAAGTGAGTCAGATGACTTAAAATTCAACTAACTAACTCAGATGACTTAATACTCAACCAAATGACTCAGATGACTTGAAAACTCAACTGAGTGACTTAGATTACTTAAAACTCAACTGAGTGACTCAAATGACTTTAAACTAATCTGAGTGACTCAAATCACTTAAAACTCAACTGAGTCAAAGTCAATGATTAGTTTTCAATAGTGATCATGGTTTCTTACTTATTTTGCAAGTGCAAAATTTTCATATATATATATATATATATATATATATATATATATATATATATATATATATATATATATACATACATACATGTATATATATATATACATGTATATGTATGTATATATATATATATATATATATATATATATATATATATATATATATATATATATATACACATATACACATACACACACACACACATTATTTATCAAATTTATGAATTAAATATAACCAATATTTTTCATTGAAATTTTTCACTAGTTGAAGATACAACTCAATGCAAAGTAAATGAAAAATGCTGTATTCCATTTTTAGCCAATCAAAATGCATCAGTGATATGCACTTGTGTTAAATATGTATTCTCCTGCCTCACTCAGTGTAATAAATATATACTGGTATATTAAAAAATATACAGTGGAACTTTACTATTAAGACCACAGTATCTATTCCATATATCTATATATGAAATTTTTAAGAGAATGAATATTCATGGCCTTAACTGTGAGGTGGTCGTTAAGTGAGGTTGTACTGTATATGACTATTCAACATTCTATTTATCACTCGTCATTTTACATTCTTACAGGTGAAGGTGTAAATATCAAATGTAACATAAAAACAAATCAAATTAAGATTATAACTAAATTATGAATTGATATAAAAGTCATCTTATCAAGAGTTTCTTGATACAACATAATTTGTATAAAAACTGAGGTAATACACCCTGGCTGAATGTTGCAGATTTTCAAACAAACAGTTGCCCTACAACAATATGTAAGCCCCTCTCCATGTTTAATCTCAGGTCATGGAAAATTCCATTACAGATCATATTACATTTTTTGACAAGATATTTTTATATTACATGTACATACTCAGTAACTGATAAAGGGGTAAGAAAGGAATGATATGAATAGTCAAACGTCAGTGTGCTTAGTCTGCGGATTAATGAATGTTATCTTTGTTTGATTAATTTCTATACATTTTGACAGAATATTCAGACCAATATTTCAACTATGTGAACAAGAGGATTAATTGCAGAATGACACAACCAGGAATGCTACTGATATTTAAAGAATGAACTTGCTAGAGAACTGTTATCTGTTTTGTTTCACATGCTTATGAGAATTTTGTCATAACTATCATGATATTTTAACCACTAAATACCTCTGCTTCCAATCAAAACAACATTTTGTAACTGTCATTTATTACCCTAATGCAAATTGATGCCATTTTGGCTGAGTATTTAGACCATAATGCTTGAAACATGGAGTTTTTCTTGCAACACGTTTTCCTGAATGACTTACTGAATGTTAGTGAACTTCTCCGAGGAGTGTGTAAGCAGACTGTCTCCACTCTTCACAATAAAAACTGGCTGTCCCATCAAATGAGAATGGCTTAAATTACAATAAAGTATAATCATGTAAAAATAAAATTATTTATATAGATAAACAACACATCATTGAATATATTATTTAAATGACCGCCTCTTATTTCAAAGAAAATGTTTCTTTGAGGGAAAAACTATATCCCCTAATACAATTATTGCACAAAAATATTTCTTCCGCTAATTACAGGTAATACACATAAAATGAATGCATCAAAGTGAATATAAAGGGAGATAATCCAAGAATACATACGAAAATGACAAGTATGAAAAGCCGTCACTTTGTAGGGGACCTTGGGTATTTGCTTCCTGTAAAGTTTTGTCAAAATCTCTTAAAAAGTAAAAAATGTGAAAAATTTAATAATGAGCAATGAATGCCAGACAATGATTGATCCCAATAGTTCAGGTGAGCTAAAAAAATGATCGAAAATGACAAGGTCTCAAAAGATACAAAAATGTGTCAAAAAAATATTTTCCGATTTCTATGAAAATAACAAATTTGCATCATACATCTACATAGATGACAAGCATTTCTGGAGAAGAAGATTTTCAAGTAGGGTTACTCTGGATCCACCCCTGAGCTGATAAGGCCAAAAAACACAAACTTAGTATGGGACCTCGGGTTCTTGCTTCTTGTAAAGTTTTGTCAAAATCCCTTCAGGAGTTTCTGAGAAGTCACATATATGTGAAATAAATAATGATGAACAGGTGAGCTAAAAATAAGTGAAAATGACAAAGTCTCAAAAGACATAAAAAACATGTCAAAAATGTATATTCTTATTTCTATGAAAATAACACATTTGAATCATACATCTATGTAGATCAATAAGATAAAATTAGTTTTTCAATCCTTACAGCAGTTATTGAGAAGGAAATTTTCAAATAGAGGTACCCTGGATCCACCTATCAGCTGATCTGGCTGAAAAACACATATGGTAGAGGATCTTGAGTACTTGCTACCTGTAAAGTTTCCATTAAATCCCTTCAGCAGTTGAGAAGAAGTTGAAAATGTGAAAAGTTATGGAGGGATAGATGAACTGACATTCAATGGACAGACATACGACAGATGAACCTTTGGTTCAGGTGAGCAAAAACAATTTGTAGATCTATCATTCTAATCATATATGATTAGAATTAGAACAAGAGGTCCATTGGGCATTAACATTCAACTGAGTGAGAAAATACCCAGACATTACCCCTTTTGGCGCTCCTATGGGTGCTAGCTCCTTTTTATTTGCAAACATTATATGGCTTCCCATTGGAAAAGTTTCTGCCAAGTTTGGAACTGAACCATTGATTCTTCAGAAGAAGTTAAAGACAACGAAACTCGCAGGAAATGGTTTCAGCTAATTTTATTAAAACAGATACATGAATAGTCAACATCAATGATATTGAAAAGTACGTCTAGGTCACTAGGTCAAACTTTGTTACCCTAAGTGAAAGGTCTGGTCATAGAAAATCTATATGTGAAATATCAAAGTCCTGTCCCTTGCAGTTCAAAAGGTAAAGGCCAGATTACAGTATTTGAAATGTAAGTCAAAGTCCAAGGATAGGGTCACCAGGTTAAGTGTTATGACCCTGAATGAAAGCTCTGGTCATGAGAAATCTACATATGAAATATTAAAGCCCTGTCCCTCATGGTTCAAAAGATAAAGCTCAGGTTAACGTTTCTGAAAAGAACCCTAGGTCAAAACCCAGGTCAAGGAGTCAAAAGTCAAGGTCACAAGAAATCTATATGTAAAATATCAAAGCCGCATCCTTTGAAGTTCAAAAGACATAAGCCAGGTTTAATATTTTGAAAATTTGGTCGAAGTTACAACTCCAATGTCAAAAGGTCATACGTCTTTGTACCAAATAAAAGCTCTGGTCATTAGGAAACAATATATGAAATATCAAAACCTTGTCCCTTGCAGTTCAAAATGTAAACTCCTGATTACAGATTTTGAAAAGTAGGTCAAAGTCCAAGGTTGACATCACAAAGTTAAGAGTTATTACCTTAAATAAAAGCTCTGGTAATGAGGAATATATATGTGAAATATCAAAGCCCTATCCCTTGAAGTTCAAAAGACATAGGCCAAGTTTAAGCTTTTGATAAGTGGGTCAAAGTAGATGTACAAATCCAACTCTTGAATGTCTCAAGGCCATAAGTCATGGTACCAAAGCTCTGGTCATGAGGAATCTATATATATGTATGAACTATCAAAGTCCTGTCCTTTGCAGTTCAAAAGATAAAGCACAGGTTAAGGTTTTGGAAAAGTATGTCAAAGTCCAAGCTAATGATGTCACAAGTCAAGCTACCAAATGAAAGCTCTGGTCATAAGAAATCTATATTTGAAATATCAATTCTCTATCCCTCGTGGTTCAAAAGATAAAGCTCAGGTGAAAGTTTTTGAAAAGTAGGTCAAAGTCCAAGGTCAAGGTCACTAGGTCAAAAGTCCAGGTACCAAACTACAGCTTCAGTCATAATTAATCTATATATTAAAAATATCAAAGCCCTATCCCTTGCAGCTCAAACAATATATGCCAGGTTAAAGTTTTTTTCAGGACACCAATGACAATTGTATTACCTCTGTGAACTTTCATCCTGGTTAGCTAAAAAAAAAGTTCAGAAGTTAAGAAAAACTTTATTATTTATTTACTTAGGTGCTTCTGACCCTTGACCCCATTACCTTGAAAGTTTGTCAAAATGATCCTTAGATCCTAACAACTTTCTCTTAAAACCTTGCATACAAAATGTCAATCAGTTTTGAGTACGGTAATTAAGACATCTGCATAAAACTGTGCCCTATGTTACTGAAGCATCCTCTAGTGGCTAGTTTATGGACAGATTTTGTTTTCATTCGCGAACTTTGTTGATGATGATGTACATATTTGAAAGTCATCTGATCATTGATTCATGAGAAGATTTTTAGAGATGTACCAAGTTTTGGTCCTTTGTGGCCCCTGCAGGTTCTAGCTCCTTTCCAATTTTGGCAGCTTTCAGGTGCTTTACATGGGGATAAGGCATGCTAAGTTTGTTTAAATTTGGCGTACTGGTTCTTGAGAAGTCAAATATGCGCAAAAGTTAACAATGGACGTTGCACAAGGGATGCCGGTAGAAAAAAGATAATCAAACATGTCAATTTGAGCCTTCTTGAAGGGATATACAACAACGTGAACAAATTTGCATAAATGTTAAATGATAAGTTTACATGTAAATTGACCAGTTAAGATCTTTAACATACAGGATAATCATTAAAATAACTACATGTATTAATAGCAATGATAATAATTATCTATTCAAACTGCTCATAAAAACTTCCTACAAATACAAAATGCTTAATCCCTAAAAAAAAATATCAAGCAGATGGGTGATGGCAATGTTTCACATATTTTTATGCAAGATCTGTGAATGTTAATTGAATTACATCAATAACATAAAATACTCATTGCATTAATTCCCTAGGCTCATCAAATTACAAGAGTAATATTAGCATAACTATTAGTATACCTGTTAAAATCCTTGTAGTGATAAATCCTACGCAAACATCCATTAACTTTTTGTATAGAACAGTCTATCTGTCTGTTACAGCTGCCAATTCTATGTATCTTCACTCAAGCTCAAACTACAATACATTCATATGGACAATAAGTTCAAGATCAAAGTTAAAAGCAACCAGATCAATAGGAGTCACCATTGGTTTGTCTACATACTTAGATTGTACATTTATACTGCTTTATTTGGGACGTAAACACAGAACAACTGATGTTGTGTTTACTGTTACAGAACTTCAAAATCATACCTAGCCATCAGCAGTAGTTGTATACCTGTAAAATGATTATACAGGTGAAATTTTGACAAACTGAACATAGACATTAGAATGTATAAACAGGCATCACAATTATTAGGGGGTCAAAATCTTAATGCCCCCTTAAGAGTCACTTAGGACAGTCTTGTGACTATAGTACTGCATCTCTGTATCTGTAAATCAGATTTAAAATTATGAAAAAAATGTCATTAGAATTGTAAATGCATTATCATTATCTTGATCATTATCATCATCATTATTATTATTATTATTATCATTATTATCATTATTAAAAAAAGTTCAGTTGCAGCATAAACAAAAACAAAGGAACAATTGCACTTTAA
This sequence comes from Atrina japonica, assembly GCA_030159075.1. Taxonomy (NCBI): domain Eukaryota; kingdom Metazoa; phylum Mollusca; class Bivalvia; order Pterioida; family Pinnidae; genus Atrina; species Atrina japonica. Next base: position 1,429,468 of record BROG01000019.1, on the reverse strand, counting down.
AATGTGTCACCATGATAAACTGCCTTATGCTTATCAGACGCTTTATTACTATTGAATGATATTGGTTTATAATCTACATATTTAAATGTTTTTAACATATTTGGTTTGTTTTGGGCATTGGGTCTTTAGAAGGGATCAAAAACACAAATTCGGTAGATTACTTGCTTCCTGTAAAGTTTCATTAAAATCCCTAGAGCAGTTTTGAAAAACAAGACAATAGATTTTTTGCAGTCTTAAAATCAGGTTTTAGTAAAATCCTTGCACAAAAACATGTCTTCACCTAATTACAGGTAAAACATAAAATGAATGCATCATAGTCAATATAAAGGGAGATGATAAAAGAAATCATTAAAAAAAATAAAAATGAGAAAAACTGAAGAGACATCAAAATATATAAAAAGTTAATTATCTGATTTCTATAAAAAATAAAAACTTGAATCATACATCCATATAAAGGGGAATTTTAAAAGAGGGGTACCCTCTGGGACCCTTTTTGTCCCACACTAGACCTATTCCTTAGCCCATTTGACTAAAAAAAAACATAATTGGTAGAGGACCTAGATATTTGCTTCCTTTGGCTCAGGTGAGCTGAAAAGGTCCCAAAGGTCACTGCTCTTTGAAAATCACCTAGCATTAAGTTCATCAGATGCATTATTACTATTAAAAGGTATTGTTTTATAATTTACTGACATAGAAATGTTTTTAATATTTTAACATACATGTGTATTATATCTTGAATAGACCCTTTCTTGCTAACTGCGATCCTTTGAGTGGCAAATTGATACAGATACCTACAAAAGAATAGAAATTGCTATAGTAACTGACTGTTTCTTTATGTCATTATGTGGGAATCTATATCATTTTGCCACTCAAAGTTACAGGACCACAGTTATCATGAAAGGGTCTTTTATGCCTGCACATCTTTTGAAATAATTTGTCAAGTTTATGAGAGTAAAACTTAATGTTAGTCAATTTCTAGTTTGTATAATTTTTATTTTCCTTCAAAGAATTTCCTAAAAGGCATGACAACAAACATTTTATGGATTCTTTCGTCCTTGTAATTAAAGTAAATGTTGTTAAAATTTAATTTTGTGTTAGAAATGAAATTAAAAATATCAAACGTATGTGACAATCACTAATTGATCCTAGATATGTCTCACCTGAGCTTTTGATGCAGGTGACAACAGGTAAAAAAATAAAACTCAACAAACACTATCTTTCTTTTAAGTTCTGTTGAAAATGTTTCTTGAATAGCTATTGAGTGTAAATTTTAATTATACATGGAAAATTACAAAGGACGACGGTTTACGACCTTAGCTATTGCAGTTACAGCGAAAATAATGTGTTTGCTATACATGCATTTACTGACTGTGTTCACTACACCGAAGTAATTAGTTTATATCATGTGCATCCTAATTAGTTTATACAGTGACAATGACTTGATTTGAAATTTGTTGCCGCATCCTTAACAATTACATTTATTCCGTCATATGGTTGCATCCATTATTGATTCAGTGAGGAGCCTGTCTAGTGACACAACATTATGACAAAGACATTCTGAAAGTATAAACTGGCAATGCTTTTTGTAGCTTGATTCAGAAGATAGGAAGGCTAATAACCATCACCAATATGAAGTGGGAAATACTCTGAATTAAGTGCAATAAGTTCACATTTCTTGACTCAACTATTTAGTTTGTTGGTGAGAATACTAGTAAACAGAAGATCCAATGTACTGTAACTGGGTATATTATCAGAAACTTAGGTCTGGTCTAAAAAGCTGCCATCCTTTTCTGAAAATGGGAAATTATCTTATAGATGAACAGGAAATTTTCCATCACCAAGGTCTAAAAGATTAGTTTCTGTAGTCAACTGTCATTGTTTTAATAAATTTGCATTAATTAAAAAGGATTTTTTCTATTCAAAAGGTGAATTTTGGTTTTGAAAATAAGGAATTTTTGTTTCAATAAGTGAGTGTTTCAATATATTTAAAGCAGAATTTACCAAATACTGAGTTGATGCTATATTTCTCATAATTTATATCCTCAAGAAGCAAATTCATTAAGAATTGTAATTATCAAAAGAAAAATAATAATAATAATAAGTTTGTTATAAATTATTTCTTTCTTTACATAGTTCTTTGAATATCCTCCAAAATAATTTCAATTCAATTAAGACATCACAAAAAATAAATGCAGCACATGTATAATTAATACTAGTGATGGGCAATCCATTTAAAATGATAATAGATAATCAGTTTGAATTCGGAAGAAGTTTTTAGCAATTGATTAATGATTACATAATAATAGTTTTTATCAAAGAATTTGTACAATAGTTCCCAGCAGTCATGATAGAGTGTCAATTCTTTTATTTTACCGTCAACTCTGCCAACCAAGTTGATGGGAGATAGATTTAAACCTTGTTACAGGCAAATTTCGTTATTCAGGTTTATATAATGCAAGAAATACACAGGGAATAGACATACATTGTATTCTCATGATAAGCAGTACCTTGTCTGGTTATAAGCAGTACCTTGTCTTGTTATAAGCAGTACCTTGTCTCATTATAAGCAGTACCTTGTCTGGTTATAAGCAGTACCTTGTCTGGTTATAAGCAGTACCTTGTCTGGTTATAAGCAGTACCTTGTCTGGTTATAAGCAGTACCTTGTCTCGTTATAAGCAGTACCTTGTCTCGTTATAAGCAGTACCTTGTCTCATTATAAGCAGTACCTTGTCTCATTATAAGCAGTACCTTGTCTTATCATAAGCAGTACCTTGTCTCATTATAAGCAGTATGTTGTCTTGTTATAAGCAGTACCTTGTCTCGTTATAAGCAGTACCTTGTCTTGTTATAAGCAGTACCTTGTCTTACTATAAGCAGTACCTTGTCTCGTTATAAGCAAGTACCTTGTCTCCTTATAAGCAGTACCTTGTCTCCTTATAAGCAGTACCTTGTCTCGTTATAAGCAGTACCTTGTCTCGTTATAAGCAATACCTTGTCTCATTATAAGCAGTACCTCGTCTTGTTATAAGCAGTATCTTGTCTCATTATAAGCAGTACCTTGTCTCATTATAAGCAGTACCTTGTCTCATTATAAGTGGAGTTGACTATAAATATAAAATATCGCAGTAGTATGGGACAACCATTGTAGATAAAACAAAGTGTTTATTTATTTCCTATTTCATACAGACTACAGTATTCCACTTGAAATAATTGTTTGTTTGTTTGGTTTTTTTTGCTTCAGTAGTGTTCTAGGCCACACTAAAAGAAATGAAGTTATATAGTGGCGGACTGGCGGTCAGTTTTTAGCGTTGGTGGACAGAACCAGGTTACAATGTACCCAGGAAGAGATCACCAATCTTTCACAAGTACTGCAATATGTACAGTACATGTACAGTCAAAATAATTCTGACATGTTAACTATTCTTTTAATTTTATATAATGTATTTCAGAGAGAGAAAAAAAGAAAGATATTTATTCAGACAGAGGGTAATAAAAATGTTAGATTGTATTTATTTTACTCAGCTCTGTAACATTGAAAAACCTACTGAGCCACTGAACAATCAATTGATCTTAGAATTTTGTATTTGATAATGGGAATCAGAAATGATAAATGCATGAATTTTCAATTATAATCAGTTATTGACCCATCACAAATGAATACACAAACAGACCTGGGTAATGGCCATTTATCTTATAAATACTGTGTAGATCCTTTGTCAAGCCAATGACTTTGAATTTACGGACAGGACTTTGAATTTATGGGAAGATTTCATATGTAACCATGTGAAAGTTACCTTTACTAATCATATCAAGTGCTTTAGTGTTTAAGAATATGAAAGGTCTGATCTCACCTGTACTAAGACTTAGAATATTCCACAAAAAAGTATTTTAACTTTAAGCAAGTTATATGCTTGCCGCTTTGAAATCACATTGGAGACAATGAAATTACTATTTCCTGCTGAATTGGTCAATATATATATATATATATATATATATATATATATATCGCTAAAATGACTAATGACACAGGCAAAAATAGAGCCAAATTTTCGGGACAACCTGTCCCTTCTTCTAAGATATTGCAATAACATAAAAAACACATACATACACACACTCACACACATCCACACACACAATTGGGATACAAATGAAAAGCTACATGTTAAATGGTGATCAAAATATGAATGAAATCAACATAAATGTGAATAGAATAAACAAAACTTTGAAATTAGTAAGAAACTATATAGTATTATTACAGTAACACTGGAGAAATACGACATCATAATTATATGTACATGTACATTCACACCACATGTACAGTTTTTAAAATAAATCAATTTAGACTGCTCTCCAAAGATTAAGTTTACAGATTCAAATGCTTTAAATGCTGTAATTCTAAAATAGGATAAAAGTAAATATCATCTAATAAAAGTTCCTTTTCTTTTGGCAGAACACAAATGACACTGACTACTGAACACAACAAACTGAAAGATGGGAGATAACTCTTTCAAATGACTTGACATAATGTGTAAGTTGCTCAACAAAATACTGAAAAATAAAAATCAGAGTGGTTTGCATTTATTTAAAGAATATGAAAATTATTGGCAAGAATACAACAATATTTTAAGTTACATATATTATCTTCAGTATTGTTAAAGTCAATATTTTCACAACTGCATCAATTTCACATTTAACGACTCCAGTGACCATGGCATAAATGTAGTTCTTTTTTAAAAATACTAATCTAATATTAAGTGGTACAAGTATACCAAAAGAATGTGCATGCTAGATCCTACCCAGCTGTCCAGATTGGAACTCTTCAGTGTATATTGTAACTCTTCAATGTCAAAGCAATGGTTTCTTACCTTCAACACTGAATGACTGGATGTTCATTCCGAATACAACATCAATGATATTATCATATACACTAGACAAACTACAGTCAAAATTCAACATTACCCATCAGTCAAGTAAAAATGTACAGATCCAGATGACTGGATGACACATTCTGTATGACTGGGTGTTCACTCCGAATACAATATCAATGATATTATCATATACACTAGACAAACTACAGTCAAAATTCAACATTACCCATCAGTCAAGTTCAAATGTACAGATCCGGATGACTGGATGTCACTTTCTGTATGACTGGATGTTCACTATGAATACAATATGTCAATATCATATTCTCTTAAGTCAAACTACAATGAAAAATCAAAGTTAGCCATCAATCCTCAAAATATACAGATCCGGATGACTGGATGTCACTTTCTGTATAACTGGATGTTTACTGTGAATACATTATCATATTCACTTAATTCAATCTACATTGAAAAAAGTTAGACATCAATCCAGTCAAAATGTACAAATCCAGATTTTTATCAAAATATTTATATAATTTAGTTTTCTAACAGCATCGACACTGAAGAGTATTAATATACACTTAAGAGTTACAATCTGGACAGCTAGGGTAGGATATAGCATGCACCTGCCAAGAATTTTCTGTATAAAGTCAGTTTTCTAATACATCAGATAGTTATTTTGTTTCCTAATCTCAAAATTCTTAATTTATTTACCTCCTTGAAAGGAATATCTGTCATCAATTCAATTGCAAACTAAAATGTAGACAACTAGGAGTCATATTTCAACAAATTTTATTTCATACATATGTACCGATGAAAATGTTAAAAACTTTGTACAAATTTGATATCATTCAAAATCAAAAGGAACAGGTTTGAGGGTAACATTTTATTTGAACTATGACATATAACAAGATTTAAATTCTCAATTGCTATTTTATTTCTGTTTAATGTTCACTTTGTTACTCAGAAAGGATTAAGAAAACTATTATAAAAACTTGTTGGGCTTTATAATCAGTGATATGTTATTGTTAGCTTCATATACCACTACTCTAATCAATTGTTTGTTTAGATTTTATCCTCTCTTTAAATTATGAATATGAAGTATTTTTGACAACTCTACAATTTACGTTCATATAAGATATAAATGTCGATGTAATTACTAAAAAAAAATCCAATAATTTTGAAACCAAATACACACTGATCAAAAGGAAGACAACTCTTGCAATTTTTTTTAAACATGAGCCATTAGAATATACAGATCAAACTTTCAGATACCTACTACCAGCCTATATACCAACTGTCCATGTGTTGATTTTTGCCAGATATGCCTAATGCCCTTTCAAATGAATACAAAGCTGTGATTGGTTCCCTGTGACATCTGACATCTGACAAGATATTATTGTATAAAGAATTCAAGCCTCCAAAGAAGGAGGGAATCAGAACAGAAAGGGCTTGGATTACTTAAGTAAGACTAATGTAGACAAAACTTGTAGTCCCCTGGTTTTTATATCAGTAAGAGATTAACACGACATTGTTACACTATTATATCAAGTGAATTCTACCACATAAAAATACAGTTGTTGGCCATAAGTATGTTCCCATGATTTATTATCACTATATATTCTTAGTAAAATCATGCTTTTTTTACAATAACTCCCAGAAATTTTTTTTATCCAATTTAAATAAAACAAGATTAACATATATTTGAGGTATTGTTACTCATTTAGTAGAAATTCCATTGCAATCTATTTATTGTTTCAGGAGAAATACATTATTCTTCATGAGGGCAACATAATCTTCAGTTTATTACAAAGATAATATATGGATCTGTGTACATTTAGGGTACATGGGGATCATTTGTATGAAGTACAGTTCCAGTCCACCTAGTAGTTCAGGAGTTTTGCTCTGGAACTGGTTTTCAATGACCATGACCGACTTTCCAGAAATCAGGTAAGACCAACTCTGGTACCCAAAATGCACATCTAGGGTACATTGGATCATTTGTGTGAAGTATGGTTCTAATCCATCAAGTAGTTCTGTTCAGCAACAATTTTCAGTTACCCTCACCTAGTTTCCAGAAAGTACGTCAGACAGACCTTAGTACTCCAAAAGGCACATCTAGGGTACACGAGGATCATTTGAGTGAAGAATGGTTCCAATCCACCAAATGGTTTAGGAGTTCTGCTCGGGAAACAAAATGTTTACGATTCTGCCAACGCGCCAAATGGAATTAGTGATCCCTATGTCCCTAGGCCCAGACTCCCAGGGTTAAATGTGTCAGTTTTCATTCATCTTGGATGTCTACCAAATTCAGAAGACAAAATCAAACAAATGCAGAATTACTGAGGCCAAGTACTGTGTACAACAAATGTATTAAGTTCAGGAGTAATGTGTTTATATGAACATGTACTTTATTACATGTGTAGCAGGCAGGGAAAATATGCTGCCAATCTGGGAATTTAACCCAGGACCTTCATAACACCAGTTGGCACTCCTACCAAATGAACTAGCTTGGCCGACACAACCACACTTTTCCCCCTTAACAAGCCTGTCGCCCTAGAAAACCATGAGACTCTCAACACATAGACAACAATGGGCCATTCAGTTGAGTGCCAAATGGACATGTAGCACTTTAGCTGGCAGAAAAATGTGGGACCGTACTGGGAAGCCAACCCAGGACCTTCAAAACACTAGTTCAGTGCTCCTGCCAACTGCGCTATCTGGATAAAGACCTGCAGCACAAAAAATCAATAGGTGTATTTACTATTTCTGAACATGTCTTGGACATGCACATTAGTGTACTTCAAGGTCAAGATGATGATGTCAAAAAGAGGTCATCATTTTCTGTAAAGTTATTTAAAAAAAAAAAACAATAAAAAAAGTAAAGACTCACCTCCTTTAAAAAGAAATAATAAGAAAACAGCAAACCCAGTCATCTGCAGTATAACCATTTGTAAGACTGCACACTTATTTGTGGAATTTGAGGGTAGAGGTAAAGTTATCAATTTCTTCTTACATTTCCCAGAGTAACATATTCTTGTTACTATAAATTACGTCAACCATACATTTCATGTATCATTGTTGTAATAAATAACGTGCAATTAGGGAGAGGGAAGTTAAACTGTGAAACAAGTAAACTAAATTTGTCAAATAAAGCAAAATTAATTTCTCAGAACAGGTACAGTATATATTTCAAAGGCATGTATTACATACTTGCCATGTCTCTCCCATAAATAGGGAGAATCCCTATTTTTATGTAAATTTTTGATAATTTCTTAAAGAAAAATGCATATATATATATCCACCATAAAAAATTTTAATTTTTCTATTAATTCTTACTAAAATTTAGAGTCTCCCACATGAGATTGAAAAATCTCCTCCATGAAAATTTTTCAAGGTTGGCAAGTCTGGGATTAATTGGTTACCTAAACCCAACACATATATTCCGTTTTCAACTTGGATTTTTGTAAAATTTCTGGAACTTTGTTTAATTCTATACTCTTTGCACAGGCACTTGTTTCTATCAATGGGGGTCAAGAATTATGTACAGTACATAATTCACGACACACACCCCCACCATTAATAGAAACAAGTGCCTCACTACAGTGAAATACTCTTTGCTATTTTTTTTTTTTATTTTGCATTATAATTCATTTAGACTTTGTTTTAGTGACTCTTGATTTGTTATTTTTTTGAATTACTTAATTATGTTTGCCTGCAAAATGATTAACCTTTACATTTTTTGAATTTCAGTTTCAATACAGTTTTCACTTTATTTTTAAATTATTAGCATCATTCAGATTCTGTGTCATATTTAATGTAAATCTGAGACTTTTCTAGCGTTAGTTCTCTTTAGTTCTGTTTTCGTTTAAAACAAATGTTTATTCTATTGGTATTTGGTCACAAATAAATGCATTATTTAGATCCCATTAATTGTGCCTATCTACCTGTTGGCTGCAGCAGCAAGTATTTGGTCTGCTATTTGAGGAACCCGCGGACTATGTAGAATAAGATATATTCCGAGTACAACTTACACTCGAATGAAGAAACTTAAATATTCCGAACAGACCTAAATTTATCATAGTTAGTTCAGTGTTTGTCTACTGCGAAAATGACACCGAAAAGTTTCAAGCGTTCCCTCGACAAAGATCAAAGGCAACGACTGCATCAAAATGGCGAACATAAATCGCGTTGGGTCGCCTATGGATATTTGCGAAGAGAATTATGATCAAGAACAAGGAAAGCTTGATCAGAAGAAGAGATTCTTGGAAAGCAAACAGAGAAATAAATCTCGTATCCAAATATGCATTTGCTTAGAGACGATATTGATTCTTACACACTTATTTCATTGGTTGCTATGATAGTATGTAACGATGTACTGGCAATGACAGGGCCAATTATCACCACATTTGTGACATATACTGTATTTGTCCTTCCCTAAAGTTACCCTATATTTGTATCTGTTGATTTCCGACAGAATAACTTAAGACGTGCTTTAATAACAAATCACATTGTCATTAACCAGTATGGACATTTCTGTCAAAAGCTATATGATTACTGACACAGTCAGTGACAGTGTCGGTGTAACACTGAGTGTTCCTGTGTGTGCGACCAGAACCAGATTTACTAGATCTAAGTTATTTTAACTATTTTTCAAAATTGGAATCCAAATACGCATGCATTTGTGTTTAAAGTAGTGACATGAATATGTTTTATCAAAATTGGCATAAAATCACAATTGGCCTCGCATTCATTTTTGAGACAAAATATATTTTTTTCTATTACTGTAATTCATCAATTTTATTGATATTTGTGTTGTATGCTTTGGTTTGAATAAATATTTATCATTATAGACTTATAGGAAACTTAGAAAAAATATTTCAGCCCCTTGAATTAGGCCTTTCAGGCAAAAGGTGTCTGACACAGAGATTTTCGAGGCCTTGAAAAACTGTGATTTTCATCTTTTTTGTCATCTTGTCAAATTTATTGTGTTAAACATACACAAATGTTTTATACCTCATTAGAAAGCTTTAAGCATAGTTTGTAGGTTAAAATAAATTATTTATGGCCACATAACACAACTAAAGCAGAAAATGGGTTAAAAAATTACATAAATTTGATAAAAATCATAGCGGCAGGAAATCAACCATTTTTTGGCACTTTATACGACCATAACTTTGGAACCGCTCAACCAATTTTCAAAATCTTTGCACCAATAAGTTTGTATTTTTATGTTCTTTCATCTGACATACAAATAAATTAATTTGGACAAGTTTGAAATTTTGACTGTCCTCCCTATATTTAAATTAAGCCAGTATACTGTAGTGTAGACCTAAATTTGAATCAAAGTTTACAAGTTAATAAACAATACATCAACTTACTAGTACTAAGTAGCTAAGTATTATAATAAGATCAGTATGAACAAAAATGTCATTTAGTCAAACTGTACCTGTTACTGAACAACAAAAATTAAATGCATTTTTAATCATGTTTGCTGTGTAACAGTGTTCCTTGTTTGTTCATACTATAAGACAATTTTTGCATAAAAATATAATTCATCATGAAACTCGTAACTATACATGTGTGCAAATGTTTGATAATTGCAGATCTCATTTCGCCTGTTACATACATGTGATTCTTCCGGCGGGAGGAAAAATCTCTCGATTTTTAGGGTCCCTTCCACCCCTTCTGTCATGTTTCAGAATCTTCTGTCATCAGAAATTTCAAGTACTAAAAAAAATGTGAGAAACATATAAACTCCTCATAATTACTGATCAGCTAATGGCCGGATATCAATCGGTTGATACTTTTACAGGTAAATAGCCTGTGGGCATGTTAATTATTGAGGGTTTTAATGATTATATAACACCATCCCATCCACTGATTGGCAGTCAATTGGTGATGTCTTAGGTGTGTTGTCATGTGACACACGCTTGGACCATCGATGATTAGAAGCATGATTCCAGCCATCAAAAATAGTTATCTCAACATCTCAAAAGATATCTGTAAAAAAAAAAATTACATTTTATTTATAATCAAGCATGCAAAGCATTTACCTCAAGGTCTAAATTCTCACAAAGTACATGTAATGGTAGACAAACTTCCCGAAGTAGTATCAGAAACAGAAATGGACTGGACCGGATTGGTATTTAAATTATGGAAACTTTTTTTTTTAAATTATAAACAAAGTTGTTATCTTTTATTCAACTGGTATGTATATAACCTTGCAAAATGCATGCAATGATATTAAAAAGGCATTCAGTTGTCTACATAACTGAACAAAACAAGGAAATAAATCAAAAGTTTTAACATGCAAAAAATAAAAAAAATAGATAAATGATAACAAAACATTGATAAAAACATTGATTAAAAATCTCCATTTTTGAGACCAAATCTCCAGCTAAAAAATTTAAAATCTCCAGTTGTGGCAGAGCAGTTGGACTGATTTTTATCACATGTATGCTGTTACTGGCAACCTCACTGCATAGAGGTCATGTATATATATATATATATATATATATATATATATATATATATATATATATATATATATATATATATATATATATATGCAACCACAGAAAACATTGTTAGAATCAAAATTATTGCGAGGTGTTAATCAGTTCTGCTTTCAACGTAGGTAAAAGATGTTTTTTGTAATTTTGAGGGGAAACAATAAATGAAATATTAATTTAATATTTATTGCATCTAAGGAAAAAAGTGTTGAAATCGTTTGATAATTGGTACACCAAAGCTACTTTCAAAACAATGAATGGATCTGGACCTGAACAATTTATGGTATTGGTACAGATTAATATGCTGAGGTTATCACACTTGTGTTGTGATAATAAAAAAAAAAAATAATGATACAACTGCTATAGTTTTATATTCAGCCCACCAGAGTATATTTTCTAACCATTATAATTATAGTGTTATATCTATATAATCTAAGTCATTATTGTTGTCAGATACAACTTACTGTTTTAAAATTCCATTTTTAATCCATTATTGCAATCAGTTTAAAAAAACATCCATATATGTTTAGTGTGTTAGTCAACATAAGTGTATTATGTTTATTTTTGTTTTGTTTAAATGGTGTCTTATGTCACAATAAAAAATTTGATCAGTTATATGATGGCGGTCAGTTTTTAATAGTAGAGTGAAGACCCCAGTTATGATGTACCTGGAAAGACTAACTTCATGTTTCATTGCATGGGCTTCAAATTTGCACTGAGCTGAGGTGAGAGATTTCATAATGGGTTAACTCATCAACCCATGAAAAATATTGGACTCTTCTGTAAATCAATGACTTAGTTCTGTCCAAATGTGTCTCTAAGGGTAAATGGGTTAAATTTGTGATGTGCCGACCACTTGGTCATATGACCCCGTCCTCATAGTGTATTTGAAGTTATTATTGTATCACATTTTACCTCCAGCTAGAAACATCACATATTGATATTCCTTAACTTTTGAAGCATTTTTTATTGGATCCATTGATGAAGTGAATAAAAAGATAAGTAAACTTGATAGAAAATTACAGCAATATACACAGTTAGTCGTTGAGAGCAGGGCTTCTGAGTATGAGGATGGAGATGAAAATCGTTCAGTGGTTAGTGCCAAGGGGAAAAACAGAAATGAAAAGAGAGGTTAGTAAAATCAGTTAAAATATTCATGTCAATATCAAAAGATGTGAGGAAAAGTTTATTGAAGAATTTGATAATTCACAAACTTTTAAATTATAGTTACTTTGATCTTACACTAATAATTAAATTTTCCAACTGCTCTGCAGTTTGCTGCCAATAATTAAATCAATATGTGTTTTGAAGAGTAACTTTATTAATTATGTGCATGGATAGAAAGCCAGGAAGGAAGAAGTCCTAGCTATTGCCTGTATATTTTTTTCATATACATTTCTGCACCAACCTGAATATAACTTAGTCATCTGTTATTTGTAAATTATGGGAGGAATTTTTTATTACTTATGAATTGGGAAATTATGCTTGTCCTTTTCCTGTCTTTCAGAAAGAGAAACAAAGGAGTTGAACAAGTTTGCAGGATATTTCACTATGAAACAGGGTAAGTAATATATGAACTTCAAATTGACTGGATATCAGTATACTGTTTCCTGGAAGCTCTGTTTTCGGCTTCATCATATGAAGTATGAAAACCATTTTTCTTATTATTGAGTATATGCATCTGCTGACTTTTTTAGAATTGTATTTCTACGTATTAGAAAAAGGGTATTGTTTTGAGACAATTCTGCTGTTCCCAATTACACATGCTCTCACAATATGATGCTGTGTGTATTGTCAAACTCAATAGTCCATGACCTTGCTCTGTTTTATCTGAAAAATGGTACAATACACGCAATACATGTACCAAACATGACCACAAAGTATTCCTCATTCATGATTCTTGAAACGATTATAATAGCCAATCTTTAAGAAGAAGTAAATAGACAATGGCTAAATTAACTGATGACAGTATAAGCCCTGTATAATATTAGTATTAGTCAGACGATGATGATTATTATTACTGTTTTTATCATTTTTCTTTTTTTTGCAGCTTTCTTACCAGGCCGTAGTGATAGAGTCAAGAACATAACAAAAGTTAGCATGCAGCCTAGTAAAGTTGTTGTAAGTATTTTTAATATGTATATGTACAGCCATGATAATAGTATCCTGTTGTACTTGCTGAATAAATATAATATTTATCTAAATAATCAGTAAAATGATCAGTTTTGTACCATATACTGTCAATGAATCTGAGACGAAATATGTTCATTCTATTTAGATTATTATGTAAAATTTGATGTAATCATTAAAGTTGTAATATCAACTTTTAAACTTTTTTTTATTTTGACAAAAATAGTAATAGAACCAGTAGTTGGCTATTACATGATTTTGGTCATAGGCTATAGAACACAATTTTGTGAGATTTGTTTAGATCAATCATCCGCTGTTGGACATTTTACTCAAACAGAAGAAAAAAAATATTGCCATAGTACATACTCTACCAAAAACGAAATCACACTATAGCCAACTTCTGGTCTTAGCTGACTACTGGTCTGGTACCAGTAATGCTATTGGCATTATTCTTTAGCATAGGTTATAATTACAATTAATATTACCTATCCTGTATCTTGCGACATATGTGAAAAAAAATGGAGAAGAGGCAAATCAGTATTGAAACAAGAATTTTGAGAGTATTGATGCATCAATTAATGTCCCCTACCTGTTTTAAATCATCAAATGAATGGTGAGCAATTGCAAAATTTTAACCAAAACATTTTAAAATGCAATTGGTTGATGGACAGACTATTGGTAGGAGTAGTGAATGGTAGGGGACAACAAAATACATCAAATGTTATCCTTTGAGTATAGGCCTACTCAACAATACTTTTTTTCTTCATAACAAAGAAACCATCCCATGGAAAAGAACACTTGCTTAATACAAACTTTGTTACTGGAAATAAAATTAACACAAAAATATGATAAATCTTAAATTACAACTCAAATGATAATAATTTGCTACAAAGAGATTTCTTAATGATTATGAAAAAATGGAATTTGTAATAATAACATGTAGTTCAACCATATTCTTTGAATGTTATACAGGTAAAAAAGGAATCAGGAAAACCCAAATTTGTGGAGGTAAGTCTTACATGTAGTTGATGTTTTTTTCCATAGTTTTCTTTTACATAAATACAGTTCTCCTTGGATATATCACCCCAGTTATAATGCCAAACCCGCATAACATCATTATTTCTTAAAGAACAAATTTCCTTCCATATAATTCCTGCTGCTGATTCTCAAGTACAAATGGTCATTTATGCATGTTGGATAATTCAACCATATCACCAGAATAGGTGAATAAAACAGATGTGAAAAAACTGTTAGCCAATGGTCGCTTGTTTACTTTATATTGTAACTGGGAAGGGAGATACCTCGACCATCAAAGGTTACAATTTTAAAATCTCACTTCTGTGAGAGTTGAAAAAATTGTCACGTCTTTTGTTTATACACAGCAATTATCACACTTCAAGAAATAATTATGATTAGATGGGGGGATATCAACCTATATCCGTTGTATTACTGGCTTGTCAAAGAGTTTTTTGGAACAGCGAAAATGAAAGTTAACATTAGAAATGCTTCAGGGTTTATGTTAAAAACTGATCCAGATTTTCTGGTCGTCGAACATTTACATATTTTGGATAGTGTAATTTTGATTATTTTAAAATAGGGTGGCCAAAATGTCCGAGCTTAAACATTGGACAAAATATCCCAATTTACGGTAGTCAATTATAAACAGGATATCATATACAGCAGGGATTAAAGAAATGAAAACGACCCAACCTCAAAAATAGTAAAACTTGATATATTGCCAAACTGGGTGAACTGTATCTTAATATTGTATAAAGATTGTACCTCTAGTCTGTGTGGGTTAGAGTTTGGTTTGGAACCTAAGCTGATTTTGTGAGAAAGTTTGCCAGTTTAATTGCGGAAGGCTGCTGGTATCATCCCAGGTACATTGTTACCGGATTCTCTCCTCCAATGCTCCAATTGTTGAACATTGCATATTAAACAATATGGTGAAATGAGTTTTAAGCTTACAAAAGCAGCATTGCAATCTTGTGTGAAACATATTACTCACAATGTACTATTATAAATGATACATTTGCACACAATCAACTGTAATCAATAGCCCTTTTCATGCTGTATGTTGTCCTCTAACTTTGGACAGAAAATACAGATTCCTGAAAATGATATGTTATGTGGAAATCTGTATCATTTTACCATCCATGTAGTTATAGGACTGCAGTTATTATCAAAAGGTCTAGTACATTGGAATCTGTCTTTAGATCTGATATAAATGATATATACATGTATGCCATAATCAAAAGCTAGTTATCTGTGCTTTCTTAGGTGTTGGGGGATGGGGGAGAGGGTCAAATGCAAAGTTCATTGAGTCATTGTGGTTCATCAATAATCAACATGCAGTTGTGATATAGGGATATAATATTGATTACGTTGTATGAGAAATGAGTCTGTATGGTCTGTTTACAGAACATCTGTGTTACACTGTATAATGATACATATATTGGTATGCATAAAAAAAATTCACAATTAGGACATCTCAACTACAGTTGAATCTGTGAAATTGATCTTTTTTTGGACAGTTACTATTTCAAAAGCCAGATTTGTGCATGTGCATTGTTATCTTTTGAAGCATGTAATCTCTTAAGCCTGAGTTTCAGTTGCTCTAATGTAAGATTTGTATATTAACAGCTACACCAGTATCCAGGTTATGATCCAATAGAACTGACTGCTTTACCGGATGATATTCCCATGGTGGAAATGTTGGAGAAAGCTGCTCATGCCTTTATGGATCTCCACAAAAAGGTAACCTGCTATCATGATGGTTCATACCTCAAAATAAAGTAAATCTTTTGTGAAGAGACTAAGGATCCCATTCCTCGGTAGAAAATTAGTTTTATCAAAATTACAAATAAAATGAAGAATATATTTAAGAACATGTATATCTTTGTGTTTTTGAGTGTGTGTGCATTTGTGAGTGCGTGTTTTCTGTATTTGTGTATTTGCATGTGTGCTTGTACATAGTTGTTAAGCATTTTGAAGTTGGATGCCAGAGATGTACAGCGAGAAAATCAGTATATTTAAACAGACATATATAGGCCTACACTGTTTTACTCAGTAGTCTCTCTCTCTCTCTATCTCTCTCTCTCTCTCTCTCTCTCTCTCTCTCTCTCTCTCTCTCTCTCTCTCTCACTCTCTCTCTCTCTCTCTCTCTCTCTCTCTCTCTCTCTCTCTCTCTCTCTCTCTCTCTCTCCCCTCTCTCTCTCTCTCTCAATCAATCAAACAAACAAACATTCACACACAATTGATTTCTCATCTTTATGGTATAATATTTGTAAGTAAGTCTGATGTCCATGATGTCCATACATGTCAGGAATTGAAACAGTGAATATAAACCTCCATTGTAATATGGTATATTTTTTGAAAGACATTGATTCTAACTGCACACAAATGTATATACATGAAACTATTTCATTGAAAGGAATTTAAAAAACACAAACTAAATCATTTCCTTACTCAATTTCCTTGACATCCTATCTCAGTTATACGTGTTACAGTCGCTGCTGTCACATATCTTAGATCTTAATACTATATGTATTGTATCATTTGATTTCAGCCCGATTATAAACCTTGGTTTGAGAAGTGGTTCTACTCTGAAATGTCTGTAGCTGTTTGTTCAGTAAGTACTACAATTGTATTGTGTGCACTCATACTAAATCTGTTGAAATAGCATTTATTTTACATGACTTATATTCAGCCTTATTTCATGAAAAAATATTTTACATAAAAATGATAAACATTTTAATGTACATATTAAAGTAATTACATGCTCATCTCAAATCAATTAGCACTGTTAATTTCAACTTAGAGATAATCTGCATTATATAAGGGTAAGTGACAAATATTACTGGTTCTCGGACACTAACATGCCTCTGACAGTTTAAGCTATGGCTGTATGGTATAAACACCCACCTTTCCGTAATTTAAAATCTTTAGTTAGGCAGATCACTAGAGGTCAGAAGATTTACTCCATTGTGTCTGACTTTATCTTACTTTGGATTACAGTTTAAACAATGAGTGTGTCTGACTCTGTCTTACTTCGGATTACAGTTTAAACAATGATTGTGTCTGACTCTGTCTTACTTTGGATTACAGTTTAAACAGTGAGTGTGTCTGACTCTGTCTTACTTTGGATTACAGTTTAAACAATGAGTGTGTCTGACTCTGTCTTACTTTGGATTACAGTTTAAACAATGAGTGTGTCTGACTCTGTCTTACTTTGGATTACAGTTTAAACAATGAGTGTGTCTGACTCTGTCTTACTTTGGATTACAGTTTAAACAATGAGTGTGTCTGACTCTGTCTTACTTTGGATTACAGTTTAAACAATGAGTGTGTCTGACTCTGTCTTACTTTGGATTACAGTTTAAACAATGATTCAAAGGAAATTTCATGTAGGCCTATAAATAGGGCTATGTAGGGTAATAATCCATAAAAACAAAACATGAAATTCCTACCTATATATGTATATAGGATTAGGAATTAAAGTATAAAAACATTACTTACCTTGCCACATTTTCAAAGTAATTTGTCTGAGAACCAGATGCTTTTTAAGATGCCTTATTTCATTGATTTATCAAATTACCATTTTTCTCCCATATTTCCCAAAGTTTTCTTCCCCCTCTATGGGAAATGATATCCTTATGAACCCTAAGGGTAAAAAATTATCAAACATGGGTGTGAAAATGCTGACGGAAATCTCAACCCAAGTTGTAAGAATCTGAAAGTCCAGTCCTCAGTAGACCTTCCGATTGAACAACCAGATTTTTAACACACCTTATCCTTTCATCAAACCCATGTAAGTTTCTAGGAACCTTTTTTTCTTTGTAATTACTGCATCGTATTAACAATCATGATTTTTATTTCTTTTCCTAGGACCTGTTTTGGTATCTCTTCCTGGACAAATATCAGTCCAGTAAAAATTCACAAGTGAAACTCTTCAACCGAGCTTCTCATAATTTTGTAAAGCTGATGATGTATGTTAAAAATCCTATGTACAAAGATGTTTTCTTTAAGGTAAGTGTAATTATGATATATACAAAAGCAATAAGACAAGGAGACAATCCCATTTATTACCTTTAAAATTGAAGATTTGAGACATATTTTCCATGATACAATGGAACTTGTCTTGTAAGACCATTTTCATGAAAGCCTGTGCACCTGTCTTTTAACATCACATTCTGAAATCAACCTAGTTAAATAATCCTTTAAATAAAACAAATTTTGAGAGACCACCTGTTTTGAGAGACCATATTTTAGTGGTCTTTCAAAACAGGTTCCACTGCATGATCTCTTATGATATCTTTAAAACTTCAATTTACAGCTTTAACTTTCAGTTTGGTTTAAAAGTTTGTTTTATTAAAATTAAGCATCTTTCTACAGCAAATCGATTAGATGTAAAATCCTATATTACATTTGATTTGTTCTTAAATTGTTTTTAGGACTATACAACACTGGTGGCACAGGCTATTTATGCCGCATACTGCCACTCTTTTCCTGATTCCTATAGACAGTTTGGGGAGCAGTTTAAAGAAGATCTTGCAGCACTTGTCTATGGTTGGATTGCTGGTATGTTGGATGTTTCCTTTGAAACTTGTGTTACACTTTACAAAGATATAGGGAGTAAATATATGTCTGTAAGTCTCATAATTCAGTATTGGTAATCTGAAAATTTATTATTAACAGCATAAACATTGGCAATAATGTGTTTAAATGTTAGAACTGAGAATGTATCTTTTGGACATATAAGGGAAAACACCATCATTGATTCATGGTCACCTTCAAAAGCCATTGTTCATACTTTTCCAGTAATACAAGTTCACATACTACCAATTATATAATCAGTGACCTTTCTGATAAGACTTGAAATAGACAACCTTTGTAATTGTAGTTGTATCATCTTAAACATTATGAAAAGAATCCTCACAACATTTGCATTCTGTATAGATGCTTTTATTCGCGGGGATTTAATTTCACTATATTCGCGATCATAGAAAATTCTGGGAAATCAAATAAATTTTTTATATAATACCTTACATTTATGAAGTTTCAGAAAGACAATTCATTACCTATTTTGCCCAAAATTTAATACCTGTGAATAAGTTCTTTTAAGAAAAATACAAAATGTTCTCCCTGTGAAATTAAACAACTATACAGTACGTCCTAAGCTTTGGTAAAAATTATTAGCACTATACCTATAGACTATAACATCTCCATATAAGTGAATGATAAACAATTTGTTTGTTTGTTTATTGTTGTTTAACGTCCCACTCAAGAATATTTCACTCATATGGAGACGTCACCAAATGCCGGTGAAGGGCTTAAAATTTTGGCCTATGCTCGGCACTTACGGCCATTGAGCAGTGAGGGTTCTTTAACGTGCCGACACCTACTGTGACATGGGACCTCCAGTTTTTACTGTCTCATCCGAAAGACAGGAAACCAACCTGTTGCCGGCGGGACTCGAACTCACGACCTCACGATCCAGAGTCGAGCGTGCTACCGACTGAGCCAGGCCGGCTTGAATGATAAACAAAATGATTCTCTCTTTGAAGAGACAGCTTTATTCACATCAAAATTAATTTGCTGACCTTTCATCTGGTTTTTGTTTGTTATCATATTGTGTTTACCATGTTTACATGGCATTTGAAATGTTTTTAACATCAATTAGGACTCAGGCCAGCTCGCAGATGTTGGTTGTCATGGAATTTCGATGAACTTGAACCGCCAAATATCAAAACAAGAGAGGAAATGGTGAATCGTGAGAAAAACAAGAAATGTAAGTTATTCTGTAATTGACAGTATTTTTAGCTGATTTACAGTGCACTGTACCTTTCAATCTCCGAAGGTTAATATTTAGTTCATGACCTGCACTGAGTGAAAAAATATCAGTCCCTATTATATATAAATTTCATTGGTAGATTTAACAGTGACAAAGGTCTACAAAAGATCATGTTATATAATCAGTATTTGAAAATCAAATACAGTAGACGAAGATCTACAAAAGGTCATATTATATAGAGAGTATTTGATAGTCAAATACAGTGGACGAAGGTCTACAAAAGGTCATGTTATATAGAGAGTATTTGATAATCAAATACAGTAGATGAAGGTCTACAAAAGGTCATGTTATATAGAGAGTATTTGATAATCAAATACAGTAGACGAAGGTCTACAAAAGGTCATGTTATATAGAGAGTATTTGATAATCAAATACAGTGGACGAAGGTCTACAAAAGGTCATCTTATATAATTAGTATTTCCAATTAAAGTACAGTGGATAAAGGTCTACAAAAGGTTATCTTATATAATTAGTATTTCCAATTAAAATACAGTGGATAAAGGTCTACAAAAGGTCATCTTATATAATTAGTATTTCCAATTAAAGTACAGTGGACAAAGGTCTACAAAAGGTCATCTTATATAATTAGTATTTCCAATTC
The DNA here is from genome assembly GCA_030159075.1 of Atrina japonica. NCBI lineage: Eukaryota > Metazoa > Mollusca > Bivalvia > Pterioida > Pinnidae > Atrina > Atrina japonica. The sequence continues at coordinate 1,408,503 of BROG01000019.1, read as the reverse complement.
AAATACAGTGGACAAAGGTCTACAAAAGGTCATCTTATATAATTAGTATTTCCAATTCAAATACAGTGGACAAAGGTCTACAAAAGGTCATCTTATATAATTAGTATTTCCAATTCAAATACAGTGGACAAAGGTCTACAAAAGGTCATCTTATATAATTAGTATTTCCAATTCAAGTACAGTGGACAAAGGTCTACAAAAGGTCATGTCTACAAAAGGTCATCTTATATAATTAGTATTTACAATTCAAGTACAGTGGACAAAGGTCTTCAAAAGGTCATGTCTACAAAAGGTCATCTTATATAATTAGTATTTCCAATTCAAATACAGTGAAATCTGATTATCTCAAAATTCACAGGACAGCCTCTATTACTTCAAGATATCCTGGATTCGAGGTGACCAAAATTTTAATAAACACATTTTTTTTATCCCCATAAATCAGGACTGGCCATTCAGCTTGGAAATGACATTAATTTTGATGCATCTGATTGCAACATAATAAGATTTCACTTTTATCATAATTCATATATACAGTATTTATTTGTACATTGCTATATGAAGTTTTATTTTTCCTATGATAAATACAACATAAACATTTATGATAAAGATTTGGGGCTAAATATGCTAGACAAAATATCACCTAAAGTACAGGTGTAAAGATTGAATTGTAGAAACCTCAGAATATTTTCTTGTATTGATGTGGTAGGTAACTGAAAAATCAGGTGGGAAAAGTTCATTTTCTCAGGTATTACCTGCAAAAAATTATGGTGTTGACAGATTTGTAGTTGTAATATGACCTTCTTGTATATGCCAAATAAAATGAAATCATTTACTCTTGGTTTTGTTGAAACAATGACATTCAGAAGTTCAAAAATGATTTAAATATTGAACAATGATTTGTAATATTTAATGAAACTTTAATTCATTCGGTTTGATAACAATAAAAAAAGATTTTGACTCTGCAAAAAAAAAAATTGTTTCATTCTATATGTAAACGTTGTAATATCACATTTTGCATGCTTCTTTTAAAACTTCATTTATCATAATTTTTTGTATTTCAGCTGTACCATCTTTAAATTTTGACTTTTTGGATTCCTTGTTTTCAAGTAATGCCAGTCAGTATACGTCAAACACTTCTCTAAACCAATCAGTATCAAAGTCATCAATGCTCAGTTACACGGCTCGTCGTAATAAAAAAAGAGGGATTACAAGACGCGGCAGTTCCCTAAGCTCTGTATCTGTATCCTCCAAATATCAGGCCGGGTCACCAGGGTCGTCACATGAAGGAACCATTATTGATTATGTAGCAGATAATCAAAAACCTGCTCCATTTGCAAGCAGAAAAACATCTGTTTCATATCCTGCTGGTACCTCAGTATCTAAAGAAAAGTCAGTAGATCCTAGGAAATTAAGAGATGCATTAACGCCCATAAGGGAGACAACTTTGGAAGAAGATACTATTTTAGAGATTCAGAGATCAGGCAATAAGACATCTACAACATCTGCAGCACTCACTAAAGTTCCTACAAAAAGTACAGAGAAAAAAGCCTTTGTTGTGAGTCTATTTATTCTTCTTATTGTGATCTAAGTTTCATTTCTAATCTGATAGATTGGATCAAGTCCTAGTGTAATAAAGTTTTTCTTATGAAATAATCAATGTAGATTCATACAAAAAAAGAATTTTCTTTCTTTTTTTCTTTTTTTTTTATGGTAACATCTGTTGTTTTTTTTTTTAATTGTTCCTCTGAGTAAATTCTTAGGCAAACAGTTATACTCATTGATGGATTGAACATTTAAATTTTTTTTCATTGTCGTGAAATACTATTTTCTTTTAAAGATAATGTAAGATATGAGTCATTTTTATATAACCTGTTTGAAGGATGTAATGACTTGCTACACCATAGATGTCATAAAAGGACTTCACATACCTTTGGTGTGTTTGTGTCGGTTTATTTTGATTTGATTGTGTTTGAGGTTTCTTATTTCAGAAGATCTGAAATAAGTGCTGTAAATAAAGACAATTTTGTAATCCTACCATGCTGGTAGATTATACAAGAACATCATTATTTGACAGTATAGGTTCATTTGACATTAAGATGTGCTCAGAAATCATCAGTCATAGTTAACTTCTTTGATGGAGCTTGGATAATGGAAACCTTTGTCATATCAAAGTGACCTATTTCAATATCATTCTTCATTAATGTCTTATGAAATATACATGTTAAGGGCCTTGATAGTCAAATGGTTAGAGGGTCATGCTTTGTCAGGGCCTCGATAGCCTAATGGTTAACCCAGGTTCGAGCTCTGCTGGAACCTAAGCTTATTTTTGCGAGAAAGTTCACCATATTACTTGCTGGTGGTCTCTTCCCTGGTCATTGTCAACAGGTTCTCTCCTCCACCACTAAAAACTGGCTGCCACCATATTACTGAAAAATAGTTGTGTGTGAAACACTATTCAAATTTCAAATGTAATCTGAATTTGCAGGTAGTTATGTCTCCCCATGGTAGAAGGGAGACATATTTAGTGTTTAAATTTGAGAGCATTTTCAGATCTTCAGCTATTACATGGATATTGTATATCTGTTGAGAGTAGGCTATGCCAGATCAGTTTTTGTGCCAGTTTCAGTTTTACAGACAGCTTTGTCAGATAGTTCATAGGGTGGACAAATGTTGGTACAAATCCAGGCAAGACACTTTTGACACAAGAAGTGAATGCTTCTTTGCGAAGCACTCTGCATTACTGTACAGGGCTTTTATTTGTAATTTTCACATTTTTCTCTCTCCAGACATGATCGCGCTTCTTTTTTTTAATATGCAGATTGTGAGTAGGGTAAAAATAGCACATCCCATAAGATAGCCTGTAATATATTATGTATATACATGTACAACTTTATTAAAAACTTATTCACTGTTTCTTGAATTAAGAATTCATAAATGCCAAAATTTAATGCTGCAAGTTATGTTCCTCTTACAGGATACAGTGTAGGAAAGTCACATGAGTCTTTAAGATAAGATTCAAACTGCAATTCTGCGTCATGATAGTTAGGTGCGGCATGTTGATTTGGTTCCTTGTCATATTAGGTATAGAGCAGTAGGAACATATTCAGATTTGACATATGTTTGTAAGATAGATTAAAATATTGGAGTTTTTCACCTGTGGCAGGTAACAATTTGATGTGCAGTCAAGCTTGTCTGTAAAGGCTACTCAAGGAAACAGGTAAAAATGGCCTTATGGACAGGTGGCCTTTATAAAAAAAGTTTATTCCTTATAAAAAAGTTAACAAAGGTTATGTCTAAGTGGCCTTTATAGACAGGTGCCCTTTATTCAGAGGTGGCCTTGAATGCAAGTTTGACTGTATGTAAGAAAAAACCTCTTTGTGGGGTATAAGACAACAAAAGTTGTCCTTTTTTGTGGTAGCAATTGTCATTAAATCGACATGACGCTCTGGACGGTGTCTGCTAAATGGTGTGATAGAGTGTGTCAATATTCATATTAACATGTACATATGTATGTATACTTTTACTGCAGGTTAAACCTATTACACCTCGTGACGTAAGTAATGGTCATTCTGAAGTAGAAAAAGTAGAACATATCACTTTCAATTTTCCAATTTTCTTCCTTTCCATTAAAATTCTTCAACAATATCTAAACTTTAACAAAAAATGCATGAGCCTGTAAATTTGAATATGTTACTCTTTCTTAGAAATATCATACATGTAATTCAAATATTCAATTTACTTAACTTTCCTGAGTCATCCAATGAATACTAAAAAGAAAGCAGTATAAAATGCATGCAAGGATTACGATTTTTCAATTTAACAAAAAATGCATGCGTATTTTAATTAAATTGATATTGATTACCAATATACTTAATGAAAACATTCAGATTCATTTATTTAATTTATTGGTACTTTTAATCAATCATTGAATTCTTAAAAAATATATATACATATAAAAAGATAAAATGAAGAGAATTAAATTCATGCATTGATTTAGTAAAATTACCCAACCTATTATATCTTTACACTATGAAACTTGACTGATACCTTATTTTACTAATTTAAATTAATTAACATGATAAGTTATGTTTGATATTTTCCCCATCTGAAAACAAAAAGATAATTATTTCCAGTATTTTATTTTTCCAACAGGAAGACACATATCATAGAAGTTCTTCCATCTTTTCCTCATGGACAACTAACCATCAATTAATAAATCCATATACTCTTCTAACACAACAGCAAATGTATATCATTTATTTATTGTTCATATGTATATATAAGCATGTTTATGTACCATAATATGTATATTGTTTCTGTCTATTATAACAACCTCATTTTTAAAAAATTCTTCTATACTGAAACTTTTTGTCTCCTAACTAATACATTGTACCTTCTACACTTACTAAGCATTATGTAAATGTATGATAGAGCATTCATCTCTTTTTTATGACTTCTGTAAAGTGATATCATTTGGCAAAGTCCTCTCACAGTTGCACACATTATTGTGCATTCAGTTGGCAATTTATAAGTGTTCATGAAATTTTTAGCACATTTATGCCTGTGCGAAATCCCTAAAATGAAATGTACACTAAAATTTCTCATTTTGACCTATGTTTTACATGTACAGTACCTGACATTATTGAGTAATATCTTGTACATCATTGCAACAAAACACCCATTTCTAACTGTATGCAATTAATATATTGCAATCATTATCAAGGACACTGCTGGACAGGTTATTGCTATCCTCAATTTACTAACATATACAGTATACTAGCTATTTCATTCTGAACTTTTACCTCCATTTATATTACACCTTTGTCTTCATATGCATCTTAAATATTCTGCCCATACAGCTGTTCATTAATACTTCACATTGTATCTCTACTGTTTTATCTTCTGTACTGGACATTTATCATACATTTTGTGATTTACTATACAAAAGATTTTCAATAACTTTTTCATTTCATATTCTAGCCCCAAATTTAAATCATTGGTAGTTGTTACAAAGTCATTTGTGCTTTACTTTAAGATAAAAAAAGGAAATCCTTTCATGTTTATTGAAAATACACATAGTTGTGTTAATTATGTGTCACATGACATTTTTGACATTTGGTGGATTGTAGTGCTGTATTTATTATAATTTTCTTCATTGTATATACTGATAACTATTTATGCAGGTCAGAGAAAACTAGATATTTTTCTGTAGGCTGCAATGTTAACATTTCACATCTTTTGAGTGAGTGTTGACCAACATATCATACATAGACATGTTTGCTGTCTTTTGGGCAATCAGAAAATAACCCCCCCCCCCCCCCCCTCCCCCCCCCCCCCCCCCCAAATAGGCTTCAACATTTTTTTTTTTGTCACATGACCGTATTTCAACTCCCAGCAATTTTGCTGTGAATGGTTAGTGAAATCTTAATTCTGATATATCTACTCATGTTAAATTGTCTGTAAAAATCATATGGTTTCATCATTTTCATTTTTTAATTTACCATGTCTGTATTGTGTTAAAATGCACATTGGTAAAATATATACTAGTTCGACATCAGGCTGTACTATATTAAAAATAGCAGCTCTGCTTTTACTTCTTTTTCAAGTTACCAATTTACCAAGGTATTTAGTTGTCTTTGATCTGCATAGTGGGTCGTCTAAATGACCACACAGTGAGCTGTTCATTTTCACCAGTGATTGTGAGGTTGTACCGTGATATGTTATCCAAATCTTAAGATTTAAGAATCATGTCTTTGTTTCCTTGGAGTTAATTCACACTATCTCTTTTGATGGTATATGTACAATGTTACATAAATGTTGTCGTTTCTAATTATAGATGATTCTGATTCTGTCTTTTCATTTTGAATGAAACAGCTGCTGCATTGTTTTTTTTTTATTTGTGTCGGACAAAATAAAAATGTTCTTATTTTCAGATCCACAAACATTGACAAGTATACATTACTAATCCAATATTTGTCATTTAATTAAATGAAGTCATCTGTCCAGATAAATCAATTTCACTTGTCTGATTTTATATACAATTATTTTTTCTTCATATAAACAAATTTATGTATTTATTATAGTCCCATCCTGCTTGTAAAGGCCCAACTGCAGTCAAAACAATCTTTAACGTAAATGGCAGGAGCCCATTGGTGGAACATTTCTTCAAGATGAAAAATTTAACAAGAGATGCTGGAACAGATGTGAGGGTACAAAGAACAGAACATGAGGATCTTCCACCATATCCTTTCACATTATGTTTATAGTTCTCTATACCAAGGAAACTGGGGGAGAGGATGCTGTAGGTTTTACCTGTGCCTGTCCTTTTAGCTGTCCATACATTATGTCCAGTTATGTTTTTGGCTAAAGTTTTGTAAATTTGTTCTACAGAAATCTTGGAAAGCTGATTATCTTTGGACCTTCTATACTTAGATTGCATGATTGTTGATGCAGTAGAGGGATGAATTGTGATCTTCAAATAACTATAAGCAATGTAAAGTTGTATGTTTCCCACCTACAATTGGTCACAGGATTCCATTCAAAATTCTGTATCTTAGTTGTTCATGGTATATTTACTCAAATGATTTCTAATTAAAAATGTTATGTGGAATTTCAAATCACTTTCAATTAAATTCAATTAAAGGATCATTCTTGGCACATTTGTCCATCACATAAGAGCTAAAGTGGCTGTTAAGGTCAAGATAAATTTGATGAAATCAGTGCAAACAAATAACAAGTTATGGGGAATAAATATGACTGTTACTCTCTCCTTTTTTCTATCTCTGTCTCTCTCTCTCTCTCTCTCTGTATTTTTCTCAATTTGACTGTGGAGTTGTTTGTCCATCTGTTGCAATTTGATAAAAATGTGACATTTGTAAATTTTATGAAATGATGGTTAAGTTCCCTTGTGATTCAGATTGCAAAAGAGGTAATTTTTTATTTCACATATTTTCATTTAAACAAATTACACTAAAAGAAAAATACACATTGATGTATCCTTAACCAAATTGCACATTAGATGCCTCAACATACAGAGATTTGATAAGAGAATCCTTTACAAAAGCAAGAGACATAGAGAAACAATATGATTAGTAAGTAATCATACACAGTACGGTAATAACTGTATCACATGTATTTAATCAAACAAAACAGTAATAACAGTATAACAAGTAATCAAACAATACAGTAATAACAGCATCACAAGTAATCAAACAATACAGTAATAATAGCATCACAAGTAATCAAACATTACAGTAATTGCAGTATCACATTAGTAATCAAACAATACAGTAATAGGGAACTTTCAAGTTAGTGCGGATTACTGTTATAATCCTACTTTTATTATTGCCAGTTGCTTGATTCTAGAAAGATGTTCCGTTCCTCAATGTTATTTCTGGTTTCAATAATATATAGATAGCCCCCAAAGCACAATTGGTAAAAGCGCCCTGTAAGTGTTTGGTAGGTCCTGGGTTTGATCCCCAGTCTTTCCGCACATTTTTCTCTGCCTGATACATTTCAGTAATTTGGTGTTTAAATAAATAACCCACAGTGGTAAGAGCCTCTTGTGTTTCTTTATACAAAATAAATTTAATGTGCCAAAAAGTAAAAATGTTTCCATATACTTTACATAGAACATATGAGGAACAAAATCGAGAAGGAGCAAATAAATGCAGGATCATAATGGTAAATCGAGCTAACTCAAAAGTTCCCTATTACAGCATAATAAATAATCAATCAATACAGTAATAACAGTTTCACAAGTAATCAAACAATTCAGAAATAACAGTATCATATTACTAATCAAACAATTCAGTAAATACAGTATAACAAGTAATCAAACAATACAGAAATAACAGTATCACAAGTAATTAAACAATACAGTAATAACAGTATCACAATGGTATTCAATGGATAGTGCTAAGAGTATAACAAAAATCAAATGATACAGTAATAACAGCACAAATTAATAAAAATTATTCAAAATAACAGAAATCACAAGTAATCAAACAGTTCAATAATAACAGAATCACAGGTAATAAAAATTACAGTAATAACAGCATCAGAAGCAATCAAACAATACAGTAATTACAGTATCACAAGTAATCAAGCAATACAGTAATAATAGTATCACAAGTAATCAAGCAATATGATAATAACAATATTACTTAATAATTAGTAAAGTTATGGGGAATAAATATGACTGTTACTCTCTCCTTTTTTATATCTCTGTCACTCACTTTGTTTTTTTCTCAATATGACTGTTGAGTTATTTGTCCATCTGTTGCAATTTGATAAAAATATGACAATAAAACAAGTAATCATAGAATAGTTATAATGACATCACTATAATCAAATATAGAATCTAATATTTCAATTATTCAGTTTCATGGAAAGAAATGCAAAAGAGCGGTTGGAAAGGTTGAAGAAGAATCGTATCTTAGATCATAGACATCGTAAACTTGAAGCAGCACTCCTATCAAATCCTAAAGAGGTCAAACGGCTTAGTGAACTAATAATCCTTGAACAACAGGTTAGTATTTGTGAAGATAGATTACATAATTGACACAAGTCAAAGTATCAGAGCTTAAATGCCAGTAAAAGCTAAGTGCAGTAGATATATACAAATTTTTTGTCTTTATAAATATCATCAGTGGCAGTGGTTGTAGTTCATATTTAGAGTTGCCATCAATCTTACTTTTCAGCAACTGGTCAGCAGATGTACATTAGCATATCCGTAGTATAGCACAAGTTCTTAGTTTGTAATATGTTAATTATCATGAATTTTCAAATCATTTTTAAGTTTAAACAATATTATTTTGATGCCTTCATTAAAATTAGCCTTTGAAAGTTACATTAAACCAGAACTTGTGGAATTGGTGATATCTATACATACATGTATACTCCATGATCTCTTTCTTCTGCTCTCCCTTCTCCATTGCTTTCTCTCGATACTTTTTTTATACTTTGGATCATAACATTTTAAACATATTTATGGGACTTTGATCCAGATTAACCTGCAAGTTCATGTAAGTTTACAGATGAGAGATAAGCTCTATATCTGCACAAGTTGAGAGTTGTTGGGAGATGGGACTTTGTGTTTTACTGGTTATGGGGTCTACATTGAATTTTAAGTTTCAGATACTGTTTGTTTTTGGTCTTTTGTGTGAGATTACTAAATGTTGTGGTTGATTGGATTGATATCAAGCTAAAGTATAATACTGTGATATTGTTTGTCATTATTTAATGTGTTATATACATTTATGATATGTCTCATTACAAATAGTTTCCTCAATTAATTGTATCAACAACATCCCTGCTATGTTTATGTCAGAATAAAACAACAACACAGATTTCCAGGGAAATGTATGTCATTTATTAAAGTGACGAACTGACAACTACTGACAAAAAGGGGAGGCACTAAAAATGCCCCCATAAATGACAAAACAAGTAAAGACCTAAAAAAATTAGGAAGGAGGATGTACAGGGGTGGAGGTGGGTTAACACTTTGGTTTGTACTGTGTGACCCTTGATCTTTTCCTGCAAGCTGTAATGTCACAATGACATGACATGAAGTCAAATTCTACATGCCAAAAATGATATTGAAGATACATCAGCAATGTTATCAGTCAGCTAATGATGTGATATCTGCTAACTGTTGTATAGGTCATATACGATACCTGCATGTCTGTCAGGATAAAGTGGCACATCATAGTTCTATTAAAAACCAAAACAACACTGTCTATGATTTTCCCAAAAATGGTATAACATGTATTATTATACCTCAGTAATAAAACATAGTCAGGGATTGGTTGAGAGCCATCATGTGTCAGGGAGACTATAATTCATGTCTCCCTCGTTTATGTCATGTCTCCCTAAAAACCCTTGCAGTTTATTCGACAGTCTTTATTGATTCAGTATTTCAGTGTAATAAACAATTAATTGCCCTGGTTGTTAGGGAGACATGAGGATTTGTTTACCCAAAGGCAAGTCACATTTCCCAAGGGCGAAGCCCGAGGGGAATGTGACTTGTCGTGGGTAAACAAATCCTCATGTCTCCCTAACAACTCAGGGCAATAAATGTATATATAGGCCCATGAGTAAAACATTACATAACTAAGTTAAAAAAATGTTTTTTAAATCACTATAATTTGTTTGTGATACGTGTTCTGTGTTTAAGTGTTCATATTGGTGTAGGCTGTGAGTATTTGAGCTGTGGCTTATAAAATCATCGCAAATTATATTACTGTAACCATATTATTGATAACCAACCTTAAACATAATTTAGAAAAACTTAATTATGACAATATATTTTGATAAAGTTGAAACAAACAGATATTTATGAACTTTTAACCTGTAAAACATTTGTCTGTAACAGCCTGATTTTTAAGTGTACTGGTAAATACAAAAATTCAGGATTGCATTTTACATAACTATTTGCATGGTCTATGTCTAATTTTGAAAGTGTTACATATCTTAAATGTTTGCAAAACTAACTCTTAACTGAAACTTTATGAGAGATGCAACATAATTAAAAGTAATGTTATTTTTTATAAAATCTGAATGTATTATCAAAAGGATGCTAATAAAAGGACACTTACTTTCCCAGGTTGATATTAATGTAGGTTTAGAGATTTATCTGTTACAGTATGATTTCCAAAACAAGAAGAGAGTTTGATTTTAGTCTTGTACAGTGACCATTATTACCAGTAGCAGGTGTGAGAATATATATTGATACAACAATATATTGCAATTTTATTTCTATTGATACGATATATATATACATATATCAAAATGAAAAAATATTTGTGTTGGTTCTTTTATTCATTTCTCAGTGTCTGCGACACAGACAGTGCTATATCAACTAATTATCTCTTTAACCTAAAATAAGGTAGGCCTACCAATGTACATGAAATAATAAAAAATGAGTAGCCCAACATTGACTGTTCCTGTGTTTCACACTACTATATCTAATGATATACTGGAGATTCCTAACAATATGATATACATGTACTGTGATACATTTTTCATGTCATAATATGCTTGTGATTGATGATACATAGCACTGATTACCAGGGTCAGTTAACGTTCACATTGTAGAATTAATCAGCAAATTTGTATTGGTAATTTAATTAACATACATGTATTTCAAAAATAAATTCTGTATATTTGAGGAGAAATGGAATTTATTGTATTATCATATTGTATTACTGTTCTCAAATCAATAGAAATAAAAATAAGAATCATTTATATTGAAATTGTCACCTGTAAAATCTATGAAGCATTGTAAGAATGGGTTCATGTGGAAACTGAATTTATCTTTTTACTCCCCATCCAGTGAAACCAGTGGTAGACTACTGTAGGTTTTGTTTGTATCTGCCTGTCCATCCAATTAAGTTTTGCCATTGCTCATCATTTACTTAATAATGATTTCACATGTAGGGGGCACATGCCAGTATTGATGCATCAGAATGTTTGTTTATTGTTATTTTTATTTTTGTTTACAGAAAGATGAGGATTCTGTATCAGCAGGCGCTGATGCTGCTATAGAAGCATCACTGATGGCATTAGAATGTTCGTAAATTCTACAGTCAGCGTGGTTATATCTGTGATAGTGCTCTTCAAACAATGACGGGAGTATTTGTGTGCAGAGGAGACACTTTGTATTATGATGAAAGTGAATAAATGTGTGCACAAATGTATTACGATGTAAATTAAACAAATTATTTTTTGAAGGTGTACAAATTTTTGTTTATACATTAACAATGTGCAAATTATATTGTTTTGAGAATAATACAACTCTTGTACATATATCTGTACCTGTGCACATTGGGATCATTGTGTTTTGTATACAAACACTGTACTCTTACATTATCTTGTTATGTTTAAGTTTAAACAAGAGAAATATGTACTATCAGTATGTCATTTCTGGAGGACTTATTGTTGTTATACTGTGATATTTGCTTTTTATCTGTGATAAGGAACAATTAAACCAATTCATTAATAGTACAGACTATATTTTCCTTTGATTTTTTAGTTGTTTATCAAGAAAAGATTATACACAACAGAGATTGATTTCTTAGTATCATCAAGATTGGCAGTGTAGCTCTGGTCTTTTTAGGTTACACAAAGTTTGCAAATAAAAGGGGGCTAGGAGCCATAGGGGTCCCCAAAAATTTGGTACATTTTTAAAAATCTTCTCATGAACCAATAATCGGATGACTTTCAAATTTTGTATGCATGATTGTAATGTCAATAACTACAAAAAAGGGTACAATTGTATTATATATTGTTTAATCTTTTTGTACACAAAGATATATGAGAAAGTTGTTAGTAATTATTTAAGGATCATTTAGACAAAATTTCAAGGTCATGGGATCAAAAGTCAACGTCACAAGCACCTAAGTAAACAGAATATATCAGATTTTTGTCAAATTTGGGACATTTTTGACTTCTCAAGAACAAGTGGACCAATTTTAATCAAACTTGGCATGTAGCATCCCCATAAAGTTTGGAAATGAAAAGGGACTAGGACCCAAAAGGACCAAAACTTGTTACATCTTTAAAAATCTTCATCTCTTGAAACATTCAGATTTTGTATGCATGATTGTCAGTATCTACAAAATTTGCGAATGAAAACGAAATAATTATGTTTAAGGTGCAGTTGAATAACATAGGGAACAGTTGTAGAAAATGGCTTAATAACTTAAAACTGATTGACTTTTTGTATACAAAGATAGATGGGAAAGTTGTAAGGAATTATCTAAGGATAATTTTAACAAAAATTTCAACGTCATGGGGGTCAAAGGTCAAGGACACCAAGTAAACAGAAAATTTAATTTTTTTGTCAAATTTTAGACATTATCAACTTCTCAAGGACCAATTTTGACCAAACTTGACAGCAAATATTTCTCAGGTGACCATTAAGGCCCATCTTGTTTTAAACAATGTGTTTGCACTGTCCTAGAAAGTTCCAAATAACACCACATTTTTAGTCCTAGCTTCAATTTACATGTTGTAGACCATATCTGTGATACTGAATAGAAGAAATGTTATATTGATTCAGATATACTGTAATTGAAAAATACCCCTGAAGACACAATTGGACTGGTCTGTCATTAATTTACAGAACAGTCCATTGTTTTAGGGGCTGACAGGTAAAACTTTCAGTGGACATAAATACTGCATGGTTCAGTTCTTGTTGATTTCTACAATGTATGAACATTGTACTATATTTGTTCAGGAATTAAAATGAAATTCATTCAAAGACAGAAAGTATTTGTTGTATGTGATTTTGACATGGTTGACAGGATATGACCATATTCCTATATCATCCAATCAACATTGAATTGTATAATAAATACTGGTGACCCCTTAGGGTATTTCTCTATCAGAAGTTTTGGGACATTTGCATTCAGTCATTAATTAACCTCCTATTTAGCTTGAAAACCTTATCACCCCAGATAATATAAAGTGGTACTCTCATTAACATATGAAATTCTGTTATACTAAGCAAAATTGTTGATTCAGGACAGTGTACATTTATTTAGGACCATTTGGATGGCAAAAAATAAAAAATATCAACAGGTTAATAAAACTTAAATATAACAAAACAACAATTGATAAATTAATGATTTATTTTTATATCAATGTATAGTATTTTAGACAATCATGTACTCTATATGTCACTCACACAACTTATAATCAATAACAAACACCCAAAATCAACAACTGATGTTTCTTGTATAAAAAATTCATTATATCCACATACTAGTGTCAATCAAGACATGCTATACTTCATTGTATAGAAACAAAATCTTGAAAGACAGTAAAATGCAATGAAATATTCTTATGATAAAAGATTTAAAATGCACTTTGATATTTCAATCCTAAACACAAAATTACGATTTATTTTATGTTCTGTGGAGTAGGATGTTTTAGAGGCATCAATATTCATCAACATATTTTTCTACACAATTATAGTTAAACAAAATAATTTAAAACATTTTGAAAAGTCTAGTGTATAAAAAAGATTTGAAGGTATCTCAAGATTCATATCTTTTAACAAAATAAAGAACTACCTTTAATACTTGCTGCAGCTAGAACTGGCGGCATTTTAAAAAAATGATGTTAATTTCTAGAATTGTCTTCCAGATACAACAATCTTTTTCTGATACTTGTACCTCTCAATACTAAAAATATTCAGTATTTCAATAAATGTAAAGAAACCACATCATGTTGATCTACACAATCACTTGCACCCAACACACCATGTCACTCCACACATACTGACAGGAACCACATATATACTCAATGGTAAGAAATAAAGATATGTAGGAAGAAAGATGAAATGAAACCTCTAGTGCACATATGCACAGAATACAGTCAATAGATATGTATGTCTATACTAAGTAGTGGGTAAAGCAGAATACATATACAGCAGACCAGTAAAATAAATGCAATAAATTCAATGCTGAAACTAACTATTTGATTTAATAATTTTGACAAGTGATATCAAATTTAATATCAATACCATATTCTTCTCTACTTTAATTACTGATACATATTATATAAGAGAAAACGGGATTGCCTGTAGTGCAGTAACTAAGATAAATAAATCATTGAAACCTGTCTTGGATCACTCAAGACCAGTTTGAAAACCACTTGGTTACATAATTCTTTAAATACAACATCTTTTGAGAGGCTGATGGGATGGTCTCAAGACAAGCTCCACTGTACTCTGGAGTAAAACTAGGGAGTGGTTTTCAAAAGTTTGTAAATACACTTCCCACCATATATACCTTTTGCACGTTACAAAATATAATGTCAGTACTGGTCTTACGTAAAACACATAGCTTTATGTGGATGACTCACATTGTTTAATATCAAGACTTTTCTTAAAGACAAATATGTTTTTAACTGACAAGTTATTTAAGAAATCAATCACTTATGAACAACATTAACACTTTTTCTTATAAAATGGAGTATGGTGAGTTACTTACGCCACCAACATTTGAAAAAAAAACATTGGACTCTTCTGCAAATCAATGACAGACCCGTCCAAATGTGTATTTAGGGTTGAATGAGTTAATAGTAGTTGAACACACTGTAGTAAATCTAAATTATTGGTGTAAAATATACAACAAGTATCTCAAATTGTAAAACTTAAAAATTTTTGGCTATATTCCTGAATTTGTATGTATAAAAACAGTAACAAATACAACAACAAAGGCACTGTAAACATGCTGAAATCATTTAACTTAGGATCTAAAACTGACATGCACATATTAGCATTATGAAAACTGAAATCAATTTATAAAATGGCATTATGAAATAAAATAAAAATAATATCAACCAATTCAACAAAAAGCAGACAGGTAGCATTAGAATTTGTTAACCCAAATTTTACAAGTGGATGATATTAAAGCAGTATCTTTAATTTGTCACATGTTGAGGCTATTTGTTCAAGTTGACACTGGTTAAAAAGTCAATTTCTATAGATGATGAAAACATATGATAAGAAATTAATGTATACATATTTCTCCCAAAATGCATCTCTGATATATGTATGCAATGATATCAAAATGACTTCACACTTAAAAAGATATAAAAAGTTGGATTTCATATAAAAGGCAATGGTATATATTGAACCATTTCAATTTATTAAAAGGAATGTAGAAAACTGAACACAAGAAATGAAACATGGTAATGCATACAATAGCACCTGCTTGTTAGACCATCTCCTCAGAAATACTATAACACAGTAAAGACCAGGGTCCAGCACCATAAAACTTAAGAATTACTTAAGTCTAGAAATTTTACTCAAGTGTGGCAAATCCTCAAATCTGATGAGGCGAATTTGAGAATATTCTCAGACTTGAGTAAATTCTCAAGTTTTATGGTGCCGGGCCCAGGAATGATCTGTCGTATAATGGAAATTATCAGAATTCTTAGAAAAAAAACAAAAAAAACAAAACAACTGTAAAATAATATGTTTAGTAAGGTGGCTCAAATAGCAGTCTCCATATATAAAATATAATTTTGTTCCTAAATGGATTAAAACTAAAATAGTGTATTTAGAGTATTATTTCAAGTTGTTTATTCCAAAGAAGGTCATTATCCTAACTGGAAAGAGAGTAAAATCCATCCCAGGAGAGATATCTAGAAAAGCAAAGCTTTTCCCCATTTCAAAGATGACTTTCTTGAGATTCTTGATAACGGTACCAACCAAATATGTTTGAAAAAGTGGAAAATATAAAATATTATTAATACAGTGCATACAACGGTGTTGCTAACTGGTACTGTCATGATGACAAAGCTTGTAATCATTTTGTTTAATCTGTAGCCAACATCTAGATATACTCAAAAGACCCATCCCAAGAGCTACCCACGACTAATCTAATTATCAAACTTTAACAGACAAAAGTTGGTATATGGCAACTTTTACTTATAAACAAATGCCTTTAAAAAAAAAATATCAATGAAATAGGCAACTAACATGAAACTTATTGCTATAAACCTACCTATATTACTGAATAAAATAAACATCAAAGAAATTTATCAATTACAATACAAGACATAGTAATTGAATATCTTAATAATGACTTGTTAGTTATATACCCGAACTGTGTTGAATGGAGTTGCAATGCTAAAGAAAAACAACATTGACAATAAAATACATAACAATTGTCTTAGTAATAAGTGACTTATTTGTAATACAACTGGACTATGTTGAACTGAGAAACAATGTCACATATAAACTAAAATCACAAAATATAAAATCCCTGAGTTCCAAAATGGACAATGTTGTTAGTTTATAACAAAGTATGTGTAATTTTGTCGTGCCTTTTACTGGCTCTACCGGGCCAATGTTTGCAATATTGCTATTTCCAAGTTTTACGACTTTTCATCAATACCTTTTAAGTACATACTTGGTCACAGATCATAAAACACAAGTTATTGCTCAGAACCAGCAGATGATTCTGTAGATAATCTCAACAGACCAATTTGAAACTTCCTCCTTACAATTTAGCACACTGAGATAATACATCTACACTCATTCGGTTCAGCAGGCTACATGGCTGATACATTCCCATCCACTCCATACAAGGTGAGACCAAGTCATTTTCTAAGTTACTAAGTTATACATGGATCAAACATATCCACATAAAATTTCTTGTCTTTTAAATTCATACAATTCTGTCATTCTCTGGTATTCACAATTAGCATCCAACACCTGAAAAATAAACAAGAAATATTTAAAATAGAAAATTGATGAAATATAAGGATACTTTCTAGAATATACATGTACTTATCTTTTAGAATACATGTAACTGTGCTATGTCTATATTAGGATACCCACAGGCATATATATCAAATATGACAACACAAATACACAATAAAACAAATTTTGATAGGAATTGGAATACAAAAATGAAACCAATAAGATATTTAATCATTTTGATAGCATAAGTAAAATGACACCTACTAGCACTGGAGCAGGTGTTTTGAAATATTTCTGCTGTACCAGCCACTCGTCATGTAAATCATGTAGATCTTGAATCAAATCCTGTAATTACAAGTATTTAGTGTTAAATGCAATTATAACAAATACCAAATAATAATTTCTTTTATCAAAATTGTTTCAGGCACTACGAGTGTAGGTAGGCTCGAATGAACAATTAGTGTAAATTACATAAATATATGAAAATACCTGTTTTCTTCACAAGGTAATTCATTGGAAAACAGTCAAACAAAAACATTCCACTTTCTTCATTTATGGTAAGATTGGCATTGAAGAAAAAAATATAAATCAACTTAAATTTCTTAAAGAGAGTGCAATGCCCAACATTTGAGTACTTTCCAATCCGAATGAAGAAAGGTAAAATTTTAGATTGGCCAATTTTGAATCAATTCAGTATTAAAAAGTCCTTATTCATCCTTCAGCATTTCAGAGGACTACTGATTTGAGCTTACTAAAGTTATCTTCTCACTCATTGCCCCATTAAGTTTCCCATACTTTTATCATTCAGACTTAAAAAGTTACTTACAAATGGTACACACGATTCTTCTTTCCTTGACCTCTTTTTTATTCTGTTATAACAGGTTTCTGGATCTGCCCTTAAGTATACTGTAAATAAATCATGGATTAAATCTAATGAATATGAATGACCAAAATTATAGTTTATAGGCTGACCAGTATCTTATTACATTACAAGTGATTAATAATTTGTTTGCACTCATACACTATAGCACTGAGTCAAAGTGTAGTGAATCTTTTAGGGGATTGGTTCACAAGTATACTTAAATGACAAAAATATAAAAAGGTATTTTAACTTCAAATGACGTAAAATTACAATTAACTTATTTACTGTTTATAATCTTCGAACTTTTTTGCCTTTTATTTGTAAATGAATGGTGTTTTATGCCACACTCCACACTCAACAATTGTTCAGTCATATGGTGGCTGTCAGTTTTTATAGAAGGAGGAAAGAACCTGGTTACAATGTACCCAGGAAGAGACCAACAGCCTCCCATCAGTAAACTGGCAAACTTTCTAACCCACACTGACTAGAAGTGAGAAGCCTCATGGTTTAAAGCATAATGTTATAACCACTTGTCTCCCCATCCCTGCCTTTCAAACTGAAGAGATATAAATTCCAAAAATGTGTTAATATTTTTTCTTCTTCTATTCAGTATAGTGTATGTAAAGATGACACCTAAATGCTATTTAATAAATACTGGGTGCATAATGACTACTCTCCAAGAAAAGCAAATACTTTAATCCATAAATCTAAAATTTGGAATTAAACATACAACAGAAACGTGAAACTTACCAATCAAGTCAATTTCAGTCTCATCTTTCTTTGTGAGAAAATCAAACCACTGATTTAATATGGCATACTCCAATCCATTAATAGTATCACTGTAAAGTTGAATTCGAAGTATATGAGAATCATAGGTCAAGGTTATAAATAAAATATTTTGTGGAAATAAATTTAAATACTACTGTCCTGCACCTCAAAGCAAACAACAGAACTATAAGTGCTACTTTAATACCTAATGTGTTAATATCATAATGCTGAAATCTTTTCCAATTTTCTGATATAAGAAGTACTGCTCCATTTAATCTGTATTTTGGCAGTCTGACTGTTGTACAAAATTTTGGTAAGCTAAATCAGCTATAATCTTTCAAGATAGGATCAAATACAAGATTATTTACGTTCATAAAATTGTGCAACAGTTAGATAATTTTCTTATATCTGTGTTAAATCAAGGCTTTAGGTTAAGATATGATAACATTTTTATTGAGGCTGTCATACTAAAAGAATAAATTGATTCCCTGTGATCATCCCTGGACAGTTTAAATTTTTTTTTTTTTATTAAATATTTCTGTATGTATATATGCCTTTAAATAAATGTGAAATAAGTTATACTTAGAAATCATCTGCAGTCTAAATCACTCCAGTATTTTAATTAATTTGATCAGAGCATAGAAAAAAGTGTTTTAAGAAGTCATATTGAAACAATCTCATTGGCAGAATACCTGGAAAACAAATCTTAAAGCACTTAATAACCTTTGTAATTTACTGAGGTTAAAAAAAAAAGCAAGTTTGGTTTTGCAGTCAAACAAAAGTTTCATTCCATTTTAATTCATAAACTTTTCAAGGAATAAAAATTCAATTATGGTAAAATAGAATATCAACAATTTGTTTTATACAAGAATCTGCTATTTCAATCAAGGCTATTTAGCATTTGGAATTGTGAAAGAAGATCAATGAACATACTTTCTGTAATTATTTTCCACAAAACAGTATCTAGTACTATGAAGAGATCTTTCCAGCATCTTGACAGGTTTCTCCTGCAAAATAAACCAATTTGATACTCAGAAATCATATGAAATGTACATATAAACTATTTTATTCAAATTGAACCTTACACAACAGTAAAAGATTGCTAATCATTATCAAACATAAAAAGTGCATTAACTAAATTTTCAATTAGTTTTTGAGATTTATTATGGTTCTTTGTTTTAAACATGTGTAGTTGGTGAAGAAAAATGAGTGGCCAGACCAGGAAAAGAACCCAGGATCTTCCGAACACTAGCAGGATTCTCTTACCAACCGAGGTATCAGGGTTGACATCCTCTGCACCACTACACTTTCCCCCTTTAACAAGATTTCTGACCTCAGAAATCCAACAGACTCTTAATGCATTACACAGTGAGTTATAACGTATGTATTTAGTTGTGCACCAAATGTAGCAGAAAGAGAAAAATGAGTGACCAGACCAGGACCACTACACATGTACCTTAATAATCTCTGATCTTGAGACTGACTTTCAAGAGTCAAGTTTTAAGAGTTACCGGTACTTAAAATTTTTATAACATTCTACATATCATATACTTGCTTAATAATTTTAATAAAATAATGTTTATAAGCCCAATTTTATCACTCAGATGAACAATTCTTTCGAATCTACAAATATGAAAGGAAAATAAATGACATTTTTATCAGAACTTAAGAAAAACCTTGGAAAATTTGTCAATGGACTTACAGTAGTTTTGGTATGCATCTGTACCCGTGTTAGCTGTGCATATAAATTAAATGTAAAACTCCACCTGGTGGGATCTTCATACAAAAGTTTCTGAAAACAGATTAAACAAAGCTTACACAATATGCTTTTGTCAGGATTTCATGTAAAACCGAGAAAGACACCATTATATGAATCACAGAATGAGATTGATTTGAAAAAAAAAAATCAGTATTTGACTACTAAAAAAATCAGTATTTGACTACTACCATTTTGTTCTCTTTCTATTGACTCTTTACGATGATTAAAGTAAACTCAAAATAACAAATATAAAAGTTACACATTTGAAATGAGAGAAACCAACAAAGTCAGACTGTTGAACCAATGTTCTACAATATATGTGAAACCGTAAAGCCTATTAAGTTTTTAAAAAGTTAATATTGTTTGATTTATTCACAATAGAAAATCTAGAATGAATCCCACATCTGGATCAATAAGCTAATTTGTAGAGTTTCCCCATTTTGTAAAGGGGAAATCATATTGTAGGTAAACTCTTCTGAGGTAAGGTTGAAACATGTAATTTTCATGCTGTTGACATGACATTTTTCATCAATTACGGGGCCATAACTCCACCAAAAGTGGCGATTGCACTTGGCTGAGCTCTTTAGGCATTTAACCATGTTACCAAGTTTGAAGAAAATCAGATATTTATTGCCGTGACTGCACGGAAACAAAGCTTGACAGACAGACGGACGGACAAACCCAAATTTAAATCCCCCATTTTGGCAAAAGCAGGGGATAATTAAATTCAATGAAGAAGCATTTGAGGGTTTTCTTTTTTTTTTTCACTTGGAATCTAGCAATGCCAGCATATATGCATGCATGAAAGTTTACTTTTACAGACAAGATAATATTTAACACAATGAATGTCAGGTGAACTTTATCTACTTACCAGAGCATTATGACCTTGCACATTTGTCCATTGTTCAACTGGCTCTTTGATGGCCTGTAAAAAAGTAAAATCTAAATAACATATGAAATGATTAAATTATATATCATGAATGTAAAGCTACTTATTTATTCATTATTCAAATTATGAAAGAAATTCTATGAATAATTTTTTTCATGGTAAATATGATAAGACCATCAGCTCTCTTTAAGACATGGTTAAGAACTTCACAAGACACCTTTTTAAAAATTTTTTTTACTAACATTTCCTATATGCCAGATATCATGCTGTGGATTTATTTGCGATTCCAATGGCACTGGTTGTAACCCTGACCACACTATGGACACCCAAGTCTATTGTGGAGAGGATTTTACATTGGAAGAAAACCCTGGTTAAAATGATATGAGCTGTTGTAGGTGAAAAATTTTACATGCCCATTTTATGTGATATTCTATCTCATATATATTCAAGAGACCATCTGGTGGTTAGAATAACAAATGCATGTGTAAAATTGCACAATCTTGCCAAACGTAACCCGTAATATCCGTTATTTTTGTCCATCATTACTTTGAGCATTGCAAATTAACTTTCGGTAATTTTTTTATGATTACCGAGTGACCAATAAACACATGCTATTTGCAGTTAATATACATTTATTTTCGTACATCATTTCATACTTAAATCAGGCAAAGTTTGTCTTTTTTTCGTTGTTTAATAACTTTCGTTTCTGTAATTGTCCACGTGCTGGGTATATCGGGTGATCTCGACCTATTTTTAACTGTACCCATCGCATTCTTGGCTTTATCATTCTTGACACATATGATCATTAACTGCCCAACTCCACCAGACATGGCAACACGATTGTAAAACATGAGGTACGCATACTTTTCACAGTTGTATTGTTTTGATTTTGTCAATGTCAGCATTCAGGGTAACATTAAAGATGGGAAAACTTAAATTCTAACAAAACAAATAACTTCGAAAAGAAAATCTTTTACAATGTTTTGACTGTATGTCAGGGGACAAAAATAATCATTGTGACAGCTTACATCGCTTTAAACCAGGGTTCCACAAAGCAGTAGAGTAATGTTGGGGTGTGTGTGTGTGTGTTATCAACACCATAAGCAAATATGAATGATAAAATTTCAAGTTTGGAACAATTACCTGCCTTGGGTCTCTACATTCAAATTGAATATGAGCATAAATCACATGACAGTAACAGTGAAAACTAATTTTCAAACTGGTATGGTATGTCTACAGTTAACGACACCCTAGTATTCCCCCCCCTGAAATATCATCCATCTTACTTGCAGGACATTTCTATCACATATTCGATAAATATTTTCAAAGGATATTTGATAATAGCAACAAATTTCAAGAATGATTAATGAGAATACTCTGGGCAAACTTCTGTTCACATTCAAAATGAGAATTTCTCGAATCTAAAAGTAGCCATGACACATGTATACAGAGTTTTCCCCAGGATTTTAATTTATTGAGTCCCAGGGACCCACAAAAGCAATATTCCTGAGTCCTTTGTTAAATTTCTGAGTCCCAGAAGAAAACACATTGAAAACAAAGGCACACATTTTCAGTCTCAAGTTGAAAAAAAAGAAAAAAATATTGAGTTTTTGTTTGCGTCCTTAGGGACTCAACATTATTCATGTTTTGCATCCAGAAAAGATCTTGTACGTCAGAGACGCAGAAAACATGCGTAAGGGAAAAACTTGCGTATATGTAAATATAGGAGGCCATGTTGCTTGTACTATACCTAAGCTGAGAAACATTATACTGGTACTTAAATACTGGCAATTATAACAGGTTTATAGGGAATAGAGACAAATTTTGTAAAAGCATAAGAATAATGGAAATAATAACTAAAAAATAAAATGGGTGTTGATAATTGCCTCACTAGCATTTTTTCTGTGCAGTTATCGACACCCCCATTAATCTCAAGTAAGCCCACATTTAAAAAGAATTCTCAGTACATGGAACATTTTCTGAATGTCACCCATCTTAGTAGCAGCGATATGGGTGCACAATTATAAAAAGCTGTTGAAGAGTGTTGTCACAAAACAGCAATAATTTTCGAGGAGTGCAACATTTTTTAGACGATACACAAGATAGGTTCCATGGGACATTAATATTGAACAACATATCCAATTTATACCATAAAGGTATTCTAGACGCTGACAGGATTTCTTTTTTATTATGGGTGTTGATAATACCAGCCTGTCAATAATATCAACATCAAATCAATCATATTGATCGTATCTGATTTGAATGATGATTTTCTTCACGTAAACAACCTGTAAACCATATAGAAACAGGATATGAGACAGATGTCGATTCTGGATAAGATATTAGCGGACAATTTCAATGCAGAAACCTCCTTCACAGAACCAGCGTCAACAAATAATTTAAATCAAAGCGTTAAATTTAACACATATACAGCTGAAAATGTTGGTCCAACTTACCTATTTTATCAAGTCAAAGTGAGTTAGCATATTTTCATCCCCCTTTTCATGATGAGTATGTATATATGCAATTTTTTATATGAAACGTGAAGGAAAAATTGTGTACACTTAGAATAGGTACTGAAAATGATTTTTTCAATGAAAAAATAGAGTGATTTTGGCCATTTTTTAAAATAAAGCTACCAAAAACCTGCAAAACGACACCAAAATTAGCTCTGTACCTCAAGCGGTTGTCGAGATATGTTAAAATCTTTATTTCGATGACCTTTTTGCACCGAAAAATGAAGATTTTTGACATTTTTGAGCTATCAGAACTACATTATCATTGTAGATGGAACACTGATCTTTCTTAAAACTGTTATATACCAACTATATTCATAAAAACAAGCATACATACCCTTCTAGATAGACCATACATAAAAATACCAGACATCAAATATGGCATGCCGTGCAATTTTTCCAGCACAATTGGCCTTCGGTACCATGAAACCAAAGCCGTAATTTTCCAGCATTTATTTTTAGGGACTCAACTTTCTAATTTTTGTATTATAAGAAAGTTATTTTGCCAGGAAAAATAACATCCAGGTATGAAATAGCTTATAATTATGGTTTTCTTGGCTGCTAAATACCCTATGTCAGCCTGATTCTGCTGCAAAAAATTGCCCCGAATGCCATATTTAGCACCTGGTAATTCTGTTACCATAAACAAAACATGTTTGACTTAAATACTAAACCTTTAAGCTACTTCCAGATAGTACATCCAATTTTTTTAAGACTTACAGCACTTCTCTGTGTATAAAAATATAGTCACCTGAACATCCCATGTAGGGCCAATTTGCAAAATGAACAAAAATCGAGAAAAATAGCTTAAAATATGGTATATTAAAATGTTCATAACTTTTTAAGTTTTCAAGATATCTCACTGAAATTTGAAATACAAGTAGTTTAAACCTTACTCCTTCATAAAGAATGAATAAATATATGTTATCTAATTAAGCAAGCAAGAACTTTAGTACCAAACTGTGACAAAAATTAAAAAAATCTGAGAAAACATACGAGAATGCCGAATTACCCAATTGTACCACTATCGTTTTTGTACAGCCAATAAGTTATCATTACCTTTATTAAACAAGTATGCATTTTATTTAAGCATACAGAGAGCTTATATTTGAATAAATCTTATCAAATTTGTCAAAATCTTGCAAGAACCAGACTCTCCCTGTTGATGTGGACATGTCGAAATTCATGGCAAATAAATGTTGTCTCGAAACTTTATCCAGGTCCTCAGCAAATGGCCAATAAAATGAGTTTCTCTTTTTTTCTGTTGTTAAAAACTGAATATAAGCTTCATCCTCAGAAATTATACTGACAACTTGGCCAATAAACCACCCCTCATTGTAAGCAACAGCCACCCATACACCTTGTTGCGAAAACTTAAAGTCTGTCTTTTGAAATTTGGATTGAGCTTCAAGTATAGCATTACTATCATCTTTGATGCGCATACTTTGTATGCCAAAAAGCTGAGAAAGCGATATATTTCACATGTGTGTACTTAAAAAAAAGCCCAATGGCGATTGAATGGACATATCACAAAAAGAAAAAGCCTTTACGGCGATTGAGTAAATGAAATACACATATAAGCGATAGCTTACTTTTGTCTCAGAGGTGAGGGTATAGTATTACCCCTCACCTCTGAGACAGAGACAAGCCTCGTTTTGAAATAATAACCAAGTCTATTTATAGTATAATAATAACAATTTATTATATAATTTACAAATACAATTTCTTTTATTCTATCTTCATCATGTACATCTGCAGAAGCAGTGAATTTGTTATGTAAAGTTTTTGGTACATCTGGCCTACGCCCTTTGCCACTCCTTAAAAACACTCCACATAACTGTCTGTAGATGTCATCATCTGAAAAAATATCAAGACCATAATTATATTGGCCATGGATCACAAATACATGCATAAACGGAAGCATGCACACATACAACTAACAGATTTGATTTGATTATGTTTTATGTTGTTGCATCAGCAATTTTTCAGTCCGACATCTGCGACGAGACTGAGGTCTATTTGATTAATTATTTATGTGATGTGTGATGCAGATTTAAAGATCTGCTTGTACTAGGCCAGCCATAATCAGTTTTAAAGTGCTTGTTCACTGAAACACTATGTTGCAGATAGACATGATATCGCACTTTGACAGGGGAATCGCTACCTACCACTATCGGAAAAAGAAAAACAAAATGAAATAAAGATCTTTGAAAATTGTTTGTTTTATTTACAAAGTTAGAATTGGTTTGGTTTGAATGGTTTTTAAGGAGACAGTCAGTTCAGGAATGGTGGAGGAAGCTGGAGTGCCCGGAGAAAACCACCGACCTTCGGCAAGCAAACTGACAAATGTTCTCACACTAGGAACTGTCCTGTCCCGGCCGGGGTTCGAACCTAGACCATGAGAGGCATTATGATCCATAGGCCATGCCCTAGACCACTCGGCCCCTGAAAGTTAGAATGGGACAAACAACGATACATGTTTATGCATAACACACACACACACACACACACACTAACAGATTTTTAAAACAAATAAGGATTGGGACTTGGAGCATATTATTTTTACTTAAGCAATGTTAGCAAGATTGTGGAAAACAAAACAAAAATTGCACACACACACACATGTAGGAAATTATGTTACTAATAAGTTATAACTTGATACTGTATACATTACTTGTCTGTTATATACTTATAATTACGGCTAATCAAACTAGTCAAATGTGTCATGGTCATGGAAAATCTGAAAGAGACATAAAAGAAACCACAAAGCAACGTATTCAAAATAAACAGAAATCAGAATAAAAATTAAAATGTTTAAACTCAATACAATGAAACTAAAAATAAAGATAATAATTTCACAATTTCGCAATTTTAAAATCAAATAAAAATAAGAAAACATATATAGCAGTAATTGAATGAAACAAAACGGGGAAAAAAATGTGAAAAGCAAATTTTAAAATTTTAAAATTAAATCACGGCTGAGATACCAGTTCGAGTTTGTGTTTGCAAAAGCTAAACTTATTAATTAAATTATAAAACAATGACTGAAAGACTAGATAAAACAAAATTGCAAAGTATAAATTCGCCGATCAACACATTAATTCTCATTTCTTACCTAAATATTCTTCAATAGACTCCACAGTAAAGGTTGTGCTGCTTTTCGCGGAGGCCGCCATTTTAGCAAGAAAGCTAAACGGGGCATGCGCGATATATGCAGAGTCGCATCTACGCCATAGTTTCGCATTCAAAACTACTTTCGTTTTCAAATAGTTTACATTTTGTAGTTTAATTTGGTACCAAGATCGTGAAAATCGGTTAATGAAAAGTTAACAAAAATTGTCTTTGAACTTGGAGAACATTTTAAAATCGAAAATTTAAGTATTTTCCCTCAAAATTTCCGTAATTTTTTTATACTGGCTTTTAGCTTATAGTATCAACAAACGGGAGGTAACTCTTATACCTCTGTTAAACCCATGGTGCAAATGCGACTAGGCATTAAACGGCGCAACCCACAATCGCGTTCGAGAAATTTCGCTGAAAATGGAGTAAAACATCGATAATCCTGTCGTAGCATGCATTTAAAAATGCATAACAATACATATTTTAAAAATCCTTTGAAAATATAAAACATACAGACTGAAAGAACAAAGTCTAAACTTTTATTTCATATATATTTTATTAAATTACATCTAATGTATCAACAACAACTTGAAAGTAAAAAAGGCCAAATACACAGCTTTATATGTGAAAATAACCGTTTCCTGCTGTATTTCAAATGCATTTTCAGTACCTACTTAGAATGTACCGATTTATTCAATTTTTTCATTCAAAAGTTCTATTTTTTTATATTATTTAAATAAGATCATATTCTAAAAATTTCTCACAAATTTATTCATTCCACACCAATAATTAAATTAAAAATCAAACTGCACAGCAAAACAACATCATGATGAAATTGAAAATATGTTAGTGAGCAGACCGCAGAAAAAGTAAACTGCTACAGTGCATAACATAACAATGCAGCTGTGATGCTGTAGTATTGAAAGGTTTAAGTTAGTGAGTGGAAACTTTCAGCACAAGTGGCCATAACTCCATAATGGCCGACAAATTTTGGCAATCTAACTTTTCCAGGCTTTCATTGCAATAAATCATGCTATGAAGTTTAGAATTAATCTGTTAAAAAATTACTCAAGTAACTGAAAGGAAATCGATATGTGCTTGCCCACTCGAAAACATAAAACTTCCATTTTTTGAGTGATGTGTATAAAAATGCTTGGAAAAAGACTGGTCTTTTGCAAGGTAAAATAATATAAAACTGAGTATCTGTTATGGAGATAATAATATAACACAAATAACTAAGACTTTTACAACCATCAGTTGAATTCTAAGAGAAAATCACTTACTTCAACATTTGGTGAACACTTGAAGTATTCTAACAAGGTTGTTTTTCCACAACCAATATTGCCTTCCACTGAAACCTAATTATAAAAACAAAACATGAGCTACATGTAAGTACTGAACATATAAAATGTGTGAACAGCTGGTAAAAGACAAAATATCTATATTTCTTTTTGCACATGTATACCAGTTATATTTTGTTGTTCAAGTTTTATTTCACATCCCAAAGCATAAGTAAACATAAAAGTACATGTACAAGATATTAGACTTGAAAGTGCATGAAACATGAGGTATAAACTGAGTTTCTAAAGTTACGTATCACCTGTACATGATGTATATAGTGTGTTAGTTTTAAACACCCCAAAACACCAACTGCTAAGTAAAGTATCAATCAAACCTTTAATGAAAAGGTTTTATTTGCATTAGATGCAATGAAATATCTAACAATTGCAATGTACAAGTCAAATCCCTTGGCATAACATTTTCAATTTGATTCTTCAGTGACATGAAAACAATACTTCCAAAAGCTGGTATGAATGTACAAGCGAAACATCTCAAGCAAGTATGCTTGCTTCAATGAAACTGAATTTGTCATTTAAGTTTTAACAGTAAGTATGAACACTAAAACATAATGATACATCAGTTTGTGATTTACAGTTAAAAAATTCATCCTCTTGATAATGGAATGATTGTAATGACATCTTAACATCATGTAATATATCTACTAAATGTTTAATTACAGGCTGAGGCATAAATTTAATTCTATGTGAAGAGCAAAGAGCAAATCAGTAATTAAAATTCATTAATATTCTGTTTGTGGACAAGCAGATCTAGCTGCCCTGAACAAATTAAACAAAAATTTTGGTAACCTGAAGCATAAACTTACTGTAAAAGATGATTTTTTCTTCGACTTCTGTATCAGATCACCAAGCAATTTCTTGTCATCAAATACTGATTAAAAAAAACACAAAGATACATTATACTAACTTTAAATTTGAAATGCAAATATTGAGTAATCTGCAAACAAAGATTACACATGTTTATTTTATACAAATAATAAAAAGTATGCTAATATTCTGCCAATTCTGTAGTTTTTTTTTTTAGTAATAAACAAGTAATGTAAGGTACATGTAGCCAGCAAAAAATGGTATCGGTAATTGGTGTACAAGGCGCCCATATTTTGAATTTTTTCTTTCATGATGCAAATTTTGATTACGTTGCAAAAAATGGTAAAATACTCTGCTATGTAAAGTTATCTACAATGTATATAGCTGTTTGTACTGATTTAATTACCTTGTAATCCTGTCTGATTGTATTAATAGTGGAAAAGAAATAATGTAGCAAATTTTTTTTACTGTCAAATCAAGATTTACTGTTTGAAGTGAGAGATCAGGAAATGGGCATTACGACTGTGAGTGATACATGCTTTTCACAGGCGCTTCATGACCATTGAAACAACAATTTCATTGATTTGATGTGATTTCCGACATTTTAAGTGTGACACTAATATTATTATGCAAGATTTTGGTAAATTTTGCAGACGATTTTCTTATGTCTAACTTTGAACCTGTTAAATGACAGCAGTAGATAAAATGGGAAGTTTGAATGTCAACGCTTTGATTGAAATCTTGAACTCGAATTCAGTTTTATAAATTTATGGAATAAACAAGTTTGATATTTCTTTGTATTTAAAATTACGATAAGTATTTTTTTTCAGTAGTGAATACATTTTAATCGACAGGTCTTTAACAAAAAAAAAACAACGTAACTATATTGGTGTTTGATAACTGGTCTCATTTCACTTGTTGATGAATATTGGCGACCTCCCTGCATCCAAGAAATCACTGGTAGAATCAAATGTATTGCTTTTGGCGTTAGTTATTTTTTTATGAAAAACAATAAACAAAATATTGATCAATATTTATTGCACAAAAAAAAAAAAAAAAAAAAAAAAAAAAAAAAAAAAAAAAAAAAAAAAAAAAAAAAAAAAAAAAAAAAAGAATTAATTCGGGATAATCTAAACTAAAACTAAATGAATTTTTTTTAACAGTCAGTAGATCTACATGTATGCCCTCTATGTCGTTTTGCAAAAAGAATATATAAAACCATATTATGTCAGAAAGGCATCAGTTTTCAAATTGGTTCAATTACAGTCAACCCAAAATGTTTCAGAATTGTTAGGACTTGGTAGATTTTTATTTTATGCCTTAAAATAATAGAGACCTGTATGTATTGTAAGCCTGTCACTTGTGCTTACTATATCATATTGTATATTTAATTTATGTTGTACAACACCTATAAGCATGTGCTTTTGGTAATAAACTATTTAATAAGATATTTCTGAGATGAAAAAAAAAAATATTCAAGGGCCCCCTTATTTGAGCAGGCATCCCTTTTAAGGACAAATACAGTATTTGAAACTTGAGAGTGGAAAGAAATTAGCACAAAGTAGCTGGCGATTTAGATTGCCTCATTGAATAAACATACTTTATTATTTGTATAAAATGTAGCAAAACTTATATAGCAACCTCCTAAGTGAAACAAGAAAAAATGTCTGAGTGTCTCTATATAGAGGTTGATTTGTACACAAATGGTACTATTGGGGACAGCAAAAATGCAGAGCTCCAGATAAGATTTTCAGGTAAAAGTTATTTCACTCCAAGAAATAAAACTTAATCAAAATTCTTAAAGATTATTTTAAAATATCTTAGGGTTTTTTTTTTTTTAATGTTAGGCCTAAAATAAAATTGTAATTGTTTAATGTTTCCTGAAGATCCACCAAAATGTTGCCGCTCTGATAATTTTTTCATATTGATAATTTCAAAAAAAGTTTTTTTAATGCAATTTTTTTCCGGGTTCGGTTCCATCGACCGTAATTAAGTCGTTTCTTTCAAAGATTAGGACCAGTGATTTTCCGCGATCACTGAATCGGCAATATGAAACGGAATTCGCGTTTTTAAAAAATCTTTAAAAATTCCAAGATGAGAATTTATTAAATTGTGAACTAGTGTGCTATTTCCATTTGTTATAAACTTCAATTCTTTGTTTATTAAAAATATTTCATCACAAAATTTTACATAAATTACTATTTTATCCCGTAGATCTATTAGCCTACATTTACACATTGAAAGATAAGGGCAATAATTTCCATTCTTGTAACATCAGTGCTGACTGACATCCGTGCCGATCTGGTGTCTTCTAAAACAAAAATAGCTTTAATTTGATATCTTGAATTACATTTTCATAATGTTTATTTCAATTTCTGAATATATATACCAATTTTTATTGTTTATAGTAATATTTCACAATGTACAATCCATCCTAACTTTTTACGACATACTGCTCAATCGACAGCCTGTTTTTGTTACCAACACAAACACATGTACACACCTTGACGTTTTTGACAGCGAGCTACGATGGCTGAGGACACATGTATGTAAAAAGAGGAGACTTCCTCCAATTTAAAAAAATAAATGCAAAGGGGTTTGTTTGTTTATTGTTGTTTAATGTTCCACTCGAGAATATTTCACTCATATAGAGACATCACCAAATGCCAGTGAAAGGCTTCAAATCTTGGTTTATGCTCGGCACTTACGGCCATTGAGGGTTCTTTAACGTGACGACATCCACTGTGACAGGGGACCTCAGTTTTTACTGTCTCATCCAAAAGACAGGAAACCAACCAACCTAGTCTCGAACTCGCGATCAAGAGTTGAGCACGCTACTGACTATAAGCCAGGCTGGCTCTGCACTGGAGGGTGTAGAAAGGGATAGACAACTGTTGAAAAAGTATTGTGTTGTTTTGCCTATCTGTAACCAGTGTCATGGAGCTGGTTTACAAATATTGAAAAGAAACCCCACTCATGTAATGTATGTAAACAAGTTTCTGGGTGAAAAGTAATTTTAACATAAACATCAGCTGTTTTACAGCTCTGCCATATAGTCGTTCTCTAGCATATTGTTTTTAGGTCTATAATTTTTTTCCCAGCATGTCCTGAGAATCAAAGTAAATACATGTACATCACTTGCTTCATCAATTCATATCTAGAATTCAACTGATATTAAAAGAGCTTTTAAGCAACTCAAAAAAGTTAATTCAATTTGGGAAATAGAGTGCTAGATTTACTAGTTGTTTAGGCTATTCAGTTTGACTGCTGTTGGTGCCATTGGGCCCCTGTTGCTGTTCAACTGAATGATGACCAACTTTCAACAAATCAAAAAAGAATTTGATGTTCTGTTGGGGCAGTTATATGAGCTTTTGAATAGCAATTAACATTCAGAAAATGACAAGCATCAGCTTACAGAATTTTATGATCAGTAGATGTTATAATCGTATACACAATCTGTACACAATACAAAACAGACACAATTCATAAAGTACAATGTATGTACACGGAAACCTTGGCTTTTTCCATTTGAATTCTTGTAAACGGGTGGTGCGACAATCAAAGTCAAGGAAGACAAACATTAAACAACACTTTACTATAAATATTTTTTAAAGTGTAATTTTTTTTGACATGCATTTCCTTCATATTTTTTTCATTTTTAAAGGATTATATAAAATTTGTTTCCTATGAATTTTAATAATTACAAGTTAAAACACAAATATATAAATTCAAATAGCAATTATGTGAAACTTCATGTAGAAAATAAGTTGGGGAAATTTAAGTTGGGTTGTAGGAAAGTAATTTTCAAGTATGAACTTTCCCTTGTAAAGTTGAAAATTCAGGAAAATCCTAGAACACTGCATAATGCTGAAAAGGAAGAAAATGGCTCATTTGTACTTGTAGGGAGTTAATATAATATCACGCTGACTTATGTTTCTGATATGTTAAATTTGATGATTTCATTATGTCTCCATTATTAACATCAGATCATTCAAAAGGGTCCTTAGATTGTTGTGAACCCATATTATCATGGTAATAAGGAAAATAAAAATTTGACATTGCAACAAGATTTTGAAAAAGAAGAAAATCCTCCAGTTGGACTCTGGAGGAATATTCTCATCACTGAGTGTACATTACTTCAGCAGAATCAGATGCCTATGTACATTGTAAAAGCCTGCTCAGGTCAATCACATTTACAGCCATGATCAATCTAAGCTGAACTTTCTGCCTTGATTTCAAACATTTTTTTTTCGCTTAAAATCGGGCAGAAAGTTTCACCTATAATCAATCATGCATGATGGATAAATTCAGTGAAACCGAAAAAAAGTCAGAATTTATTCTAGAAAAAGCAGTTGACTCACAAATAATTAGATCTAAATTCAAGTGTTTCGCAATTTCGAATTTGCATATTTTTTTTCAATGAAAATAGATCTGCATGATCAGTACATGTAGACTGTAGGGGACAAGATCTATTTTTGTGTTCCCACAATTGGGCATAATAAACTTGATTTGAAAGCAAAAATATTTTCATATTTCAAAATCATGGACAAATATAAATGTTTGTTGAGTTGTAAGTTGGTTCTTTAATGCTAAGATCTATACAAAACCAGAGCTCAATCCAAATTCACCATATTGTCCCCGCCAACAATTGAATCCATTATTATCATGTCTGCAGCTGCAAACTTTAAAAACAATATTTCATGAATTTTATTTGCAACATTCTTGCAATTTCAGCACAGACAAATACTTACCCTTTGCAGTAATTCGTTTAAGTTGATCTGAACCCAACATCTTGCTCCGCAGGATCTTTTCCAGAATTTTTTTAGACGTCGTGATCTTCTGTTGTGTATTGAAATTGGCGGACTGTCCTAAACTCTTTGCAAGCGAATAGACCGCCAATAAAGGTCGGCGTTTTTGATTGGACATAAACCCTTGAAGCGCCATCTTCAAATATTTTCATGAGGAGACAATTGACGGGACTAAGCAAAGTCAGCATAATTTGGATTCAGAAAGCATTTTCCGTTTCGTCTACAAAGAATACGGTTATGACAACTATGAAGTGAATATGAAATAAACATTCTAAATTTATCAACGCAATTCGAACAGTTTTAAATAAAATGCATTCAATGTTATTGGCGAAAGTCTACTGACGTACTGTGTACTGTGTTGCCTCTCCGACTCAATTTTTTAAACAATTTAGAAATATGCTAAGCAATGATGAGCTATCTTCGTATAAAACGTAAGGTATGTTATAATTATCAAATATCCCATAACTAAGGCACCTGACAATATCTTCTATATAACAGGAACTGCTCACGAATGTATTGCAACAATATGTCTTGTTTACTAATCGAGCGTGCGAATGTTTTCAGTCTCACTTTTGTCTATATGATAGACCCCAAGGCTTACCGAAAAACACTTAGATAAGAAAGAGAAAAAAATTAACATGTGAAATGAAATAAAATAAACTAATAATTGAAATACAATAATTTATACACATATAGGTTTTTTTTTTATTATATGTACATTAATGATTAAATAGATAGTTAAATAAAGAAAGAAATAGAATGAAATATCATATTCTAACACGATCTCATACACAGAGGAGTGCAAGGACCGACAACTATTTGTGTGCTGTTGTGGATAGCCTGGGATCCTGGCTCACTGATGCTATAGCCTGGGTTCCTGGCCCAATCTTACTTCGTCGATAGCTAACACTGTCAGTTTTGAGCTACCTATCGACGAAGTAAGATTGGGTCAGGAACTCTTACATTAATAACTTAAAATCTTTATAATAACAAATAAATTGTAATTAAACATTAAACACCCCATTGTTTATATCAGAAAATTGGTACTTAAATGTAAAATTTTAAAAATTGAAAAAAGGTATTGATATTAAAAATGAGGCATATTTTCCAATATCAAAAAAATATTTTTTTAATATTTTAAAACAACTGAATCTAGCTGCTACTGAAAATATAGTTCATTGTTTTAAATTTACAAGATGTGGAATCTAATGGATTATGCAGAATTAATAAAAATAATTAAATGGAGAGATATATCCAAAAAATATTTTATGAGATAACTTTTTTTTAGACATAAATGAAACACTATCTTTATATTTATGTGTGCCATGCTGTTGTATACTCTTATGTTTGTCTCACTGACCCACTGGCAATTAGATCTACGGGTGTTATTATAATTATGCAACCTCAGCTAAAGGGATTTTGACGAAACTTGACAGGAAGCAAGTGCCCAATGTTCTTTACCAAGTTTGTAGTTTTCAGCCAGATTGGCCCAGAGGTGGATCCAGGGTGGGACAGAATAGGTCCCAAAAGGTTTAAGAGATATCACTTATGGTCTTCACACATATACCTAAATGCAAGAGCTAAACCAAATTATTGATGCAGACAGTCCACCCCACATTATTACATAAATGATACCCACTTCAAAATTAAAAAACAAAGATTATGATGGATAGTTCTCTTGATAAATTACCACCTGATGAAATACTGAATATCACTAAAACAAAAGTTTGTAAAACATTGCAAGCTAAGTTTCAGAAAACAAAAAATATTTACATTCATTTAATACTATAAAATACAGCCATCACTAACCCGAATAATTCAGTCGTTATATTCCGCTCACTACGATCACTACATTAACATTTGTGGTAGAGGGCGCAGAATCATTCGAGTTAAGCCATCACATGATGAACAAAGGATTTGTACCAAATCATACAAAGAAAGACAACTCTTACATTTCTTACAGTTGTTTTCTCCCTTTTTTGTTCAAGAGTCGAAATTGAAATACTACACATAAAATATATTTATATTGAATATAATTTATATACTCATTGCTCATTTAAAGAAAACTTCAGAAACATTAAAAAAGATTTTGAGTAAGTTGATCTACTAAAATTTTGAATTTCGTATTCAATATAGATCTACTTTTTCATTTTTTTTACAGGAAAAACATAAAAACAACCCCATATTTTATGTGAATGATAAAAAAAATGATGTATTTTGTATTTAGTCAAATCAAGAAGTTTAACAATTGACTATACAGTCAAAATAACAAAATAAAATAAAAGTGGGGCTTTGAGTATTGGGTGACATCGGGTCTCTAGGTTTCGTGTTTGTTATGCACAAAACGTTTTATAATTAAGAATATCGATATAGGAGACCAGTTTAAATTTGGCACCCTTCCATAATATTGTTCGGAATGCCTCGTATACTAATGTCACGCTTGACCTGACGCTGTTTAGGCCACGCTTGTGTATTTACCTGAAGTCAGTGGAATATGTCACACGTATAATATTTATCTTTCAGGTAGCATGTAATTTAAAGAGTAATGTCGGTTTAATTGCATGTGATAATTTCTTTTTATGTTGTGGTGTGAAAATTATATTCTTATGTGTTTGACAAGATTACAAAATAACTTTATAACTTTTATCGCAAGCAAGAATCGTCTTACCGTAGATTCTAAAATTACTTTTCGGGACAATTTAGGTCATACGTAAAGAAGAAGCGGCGTATGTTTTCTTTACGAATTTGTCACTCTATTTCCGTTCCACTGTCAAATATCAAGTGTTGACGAAATCAAAAAGTAATTTGTCTCACATGAAACTAGTGATCAGAGTGGAAGTAAAACTTCGCAACATGTAGACTTTTTGGCCTGGTGTTGTACTATGGGCCAGTGTCTAAGTTTGGATCAGGAAGAATTAAAAGCGCGTGCACGTAGTGATGCAATTGACCGAAAATTGCAGACATGGGCCAAAAAAGAGCAAAATGTCATCAAAATACTTCTTCTAGGTAAGTTTATACGTTATGTAACTTTTAGAAATCTACTTTCCTTTTGGTATAAAAACCTTAGATGTACATGTAAGGCCCATCAAAGGTCTGGACTGGTCATTTCTATTCATTATATAGAAGAATAAAGGACACAAAAATAAATGAATCATATCAATATTTGTTAAAAAAATAGTTTTATCAAAATATCATTGAAAATTATTATAACATAACAATATGTCAGAAGGAGCCCTTAAGAAATGGTTATCATGACAAATCATTGTTTAATACATCAGGAATATAGATTTGAGTTTACTAAACATTTGTCTTCCTCACAGCATGTTTGATGTATCAGCAAAACTACAATTGGTAAAACCCCTCTTCTACATCCCTCCCATTCTCATATGCCTATTGGTCTGCATATATGGTATAAATCAAATATGTATACCCTTATTGGCCCTAGGCTTTCAGTGTAATAGTAAAATCTACCTAGCTAGTAATGATAAATGTTTAAGGCACTGGGTAGTGTGTCTGTATTACATAATCAAGGTAATTCATTTCCTTCCTTGTTTTGACATCAGGTCCAACTTTATAGTTTATAACCAAATCATCCCTACATGGACTATGTCAATAACATTTGGTATCACTGGCAGTATCATTTAGTGTATCTAAGTTGTCACTTTAAATATTTATACAATTTACAATAGTCTGTTATATTTACATTATATGTTGGTCTATCATTATACATATGTAGATTACTGTGACTCAACCTGATATTGTAACTCCACAATTATCATGACTCAGAGTAAAGCTTCTTTATGAAATCTTCAAAATAGCTCATGATAAGTATTGTAGTATTTAATGTATCAACTTATACACACTTTAGTTTATAAGTACAATAGAGAGAGAGAGAGAGAGAGAGAGAGAGTTACACATGTATTTAATCAGAAAATACATGTTGGTTAATTAAGTAGTACAAATGTACATGTCATATAATTGTATTTAATTTTCTGATAGGATAATACATTTCCTTTCTGTGCAAATTCCATTCCTTCATTTGATTAAAAATTATGTTTTGACAATTTGGTGTAAAATAAACATATTGGGATTAAGTTACATCACTTCTATTAAAAGCTTATAAAAAAAGGATCTAAGGGGTGGCAAATACTCTGGAAAGCCTGATTACTATTGAATGCTCATTGTGCTTTATCAGCTCTGCTTTCATTTGTGTAAACATAACAACATAAATATATAAATAAATAAACAACAACAAAGGAAGACAGGATTTGAATTCTAGTATAAAAGGGAACATAGTTAAGTGGATAAGTATTTGAGCGTTGTTTTTATAGGTGTTTAAATATTTTTCAGTCTTTTGGTCTGTCTCTTGGTTTGACAGTCTTAATTATTTTGATTTGTTTAGGTATACATGTAGTAATTATCAGATTATAGCAATATAGAGAATATTTTATCTTGAGGAATGATAAAAATAATTAGATATATAAAATGATGAAACTGTAGAATAGATACATACATAACATGCATGATAAAAAAAATGAAATTAAAAAATATTGAATATGCTATGCCATTTTCAAAAGATTTTCATTTTAATGGTATTAAATTTCCAAAAGTATTGATCATTTTTTTCTTTTTTGTTTTATTTTAGGAGGAGGGGGGCACATTTTTGGGGGGCCTCTTAATTTGAATTCCTTTTTGAGTTAGTTCATGTACAATGTACATGTAGGCCTACATTGTACACATCTAGATACATGTAGGAGATGTGATGGAATAAATGTACATGCAATATATAAATGCATGGCTACATTTTCTTTCTGTCATTGTTCATTTTAAACATGTAAATAACTGAATTTTATCAAAAGCTATTCAATCTGAATAAAAATGTTAAAATTATCAATTAATTTTGGTCTGCAGGATTTTTTTTATTGAGAATATCAAATGATTGATTTTTATATCAGGTTAAGTTTTATAAATTTGATTGTTCATAATATGCAACAGATGCTGATAAGTTAACTGATGCAAATAAATCAAAATAGGCAAATTTAACTATAAATTGACATTTCATAATTTTAAAATTTATTTAAAACATAAATTTAACTTTAATTATTAACTGAGAATAGCTTCCATCACATGATTCTGAATTTATTGATACACAAAAATACTTTTAGCTGGGAGGACCACCATTAAAAATTTATTTGTTGAAGGGGAAGAAGAACCCCTGATCACGTGACCAGAATGTCAATACAGCAATTTAAACTGGAACTGATGTTGGCAATGTAAATAAAGACGACAGACGAGGCAAATTTGTCCACAGAAGACATAAATTGAATTGTAAATTCATTTCAAGAAGTAAATTTAGTTGTTCTTTTTGAAAAAAAAATTAAGTCATGGTTCAGTGTTAGCTATGAAACACAGCTTCACATTATCTGGCATCTTTTTTCCCTTTGTCTGTTTCTCTGGGTACAGTCACATTTTGACATAATCTGTATGGAATCTGATAGAACTTTGATGAGTTTAACTTCAGTGAGTTGAATTTTTTTATGTTTCAAACTTTTGACTCCTCTTACTATAATTTACAATTTATAATTCAAGCTTTTATGAGTCAAATTTCTCGATGTTTCAAATAAATTTTTTGGCCCATTTATATAAAAATCTTGAATATTCCTGTGGTTCAAATCCTGCTAGGGTCGCTTTGAATTATGTGGGAAAGTTTGCCAGTTTACTTGCGGAAGGTCGGTGGTCTTTACCCGAGTAACCGGGGTTTCTCCTCCACCAATAAAAACTGGACGCCATCATATGACTGAAAGATTGTTGAGTATGGCGTAAAACAAAAAATCAAATCAAAATCTAATATTCCTGCAAGTAATTCAATGTCAAAATTTACATGTGTATGAAAGCACTTCATCATGTCATGACAATTCTTCTCCTTCTGATAAGCAATTTCAATTTCATGAAAATTAAATTAATTGTAGCACAATATTAATTTATTAAATATCTTGACTGTATATATGTCTTATGTGGTTTCGAAGCAGTCATATACACCTTATAGAACCTCTGAAACTAAAACTCTGTAATTCTCGATTACCATTTATGAGTCGGAAGTCCAGATGTATCAAACTTTTCCAGGTGGTCCCTTGAAATTCGACTCATCAAGGTTGTACTGTATTTGGATGTAGGGGCTCTTTAGTTGGGTTGGTCAGGTTGCATCACACAATTTTTTTCATATTATTTGGCCTTATTGTAATTTTAAATTTACCATTTCATCATTTCTAATAGACCAGAGAATTTTCCAGTTTAAAGAAATGAATACTATAGAGGAATCTCATCATGTCAAATTCGAATGAGACCAATACTGGTTATGTCAAAGTGGAATGGCCGGTCCCGATTATTTTACTACATGTATATATTTATACTACTTTTATTCCGGATATCTCGAAGTATTTATCTCAAAATTATGCTTGTTTCAAAGTATTTTTCTGGTCTGAAGTATTCAAATTTTGCAGATTTGTCAATTGTTATCTTGAAGTTACCATTTACGATTGAAGGTTTATTTTTTGTATGCAAAAATCATTCTTAAAATTACTTCTTTACATGCAAAATATGAGACAATCGACTTCTGTTAATGAGTCAAGATGAAAGTGTAATTAATAATTGCTTAAATCCAATTTGAATTGAGCAGTTCCCTGAGTAGTTCTATTTGTTGTCCAATAAAAAAAGAAAATATGTGAATTGAAAATTTTTGGTTTATATCTCAAATTTCGGATATCTCGAAGTAAATGGGGTGGTCCAGTGAATTTCGAGATAGCGAGATTCTACTGTATTTGTTTTCTCAAAAGAGTGAATTGACCCTTATGTACACATTGACATGATGTATTTCAACTTGTACAATATATTGGATTCTGCAAGTTTTATTGCCATTTTAATTTGAACAACTAAGTGCAGATAATATACATGTACTTTTGTAAATGAGTGCTATTGTTTTAAGAAATTGACAAACAGATACAAAGTCATTAGGCAGTATGGATTTACCAAGACTTAAATGTCTGAACATGTTACACCTACATTACAGCTGGCAATGAACATCAAGAATCACACAAGTAAAAATTAACAAAAAAGAAGTACATGTAAAATGTCAATTTCTTTGTATGCACCATTGATTATATATCTGTGTGTTCACGAAACTAACAATGGACGAGTATTGATGTCCTAACACACAGCAACAAAGTAAGACTCATAGTGCCACTCCTTTTTATCAATTTTGTATAATTATGGTATGTGTGTGTATATATATATATATATATATATATATATATATATATATATATATATATATATATATATATATATATATATATAATTATATAGTACCCCAACATGATAGATGTTTATCTGTCTTAAATAGAATTAAACTGTCCTTGCTTTGTATGTTGTGTATTTGCTTGAGTAAATCTAAGGTATTGTTAAACTGATAAAAATACTGTGGATGATATATAGATGTTGTAATGATTTTGTGGTATGTCTGTCAGAAAAAATATGGCTTTGTTCTTATCTCTAAGCATTTCCAATTTACGTTGGCCTTTTGTACCTGTATGTAGAAGTATGCATTAATTGTGCATGTGCGTTAGATAGCATTTCAGTTATTCTTTTATACCATGCAGTAATGTCAGGATTACATAAATATTTTGATATAATTATACATGTACCTCTCGGCTCTCCTCCAGTGAAGAGAAACTGATTTGCCTACATGGCAAGGGCTTTATTTTTCTAGTTGGTTTTCAGTAGGTATATACATTGTATTTATTTTTCTTTAACTCATTCACCCCTAGAGACACATTTAGACTGGTCTGCATTGTAAGTCATTGATTTACAGAAGAGTCCATTGTTTTTCAGGGGTCAATAAGTTAACAATTTCTAGATTTTTGGCCTTGAAATCAGAAATCTAGTAA
Organism: Atrina japonica; assembly: GCA_030159075.1. Taxonomy (NCBI): domain Eukaryota; kingdom Metazoa; phylum Mollusca; class Bivalvia; order Pterioida; family Pinnidae; genus Atrina; species Atrina japonica. Next base: position 1,366,452 of record BROG01000019.1, on the reverse strand, counting down.
AAGTCACCTAGACACATGTATATAACGATATATGTACATGTATCTATTTATTAGCCTACTTTTCTCCTGAGTCAGATGTCTTTTGTTTTCCAAGATTGTAAGGATGAGTCATTTGTGATTTACCTGAACACATACACCCTATGTGGGACTTCATGTCAAAATGCCCTGATATAATCTTGGTATAACCACATATACATTGTAATATCATAATCATAATAGTTTTAACAAGTACAATTGTAAGTCAGCTCTTAAACAGTCATTATAAAAATTGAACATGCTCAATGAAACAAAATGACTCGAAGAGAAATCTTGAGTTAAGTGTCAAGAGATTAATTAAAAATGAAATGAAGGATTATTGATTACATTGTGAGTGTTAAACATATTTCGGAGATCAACTTTTACCTCGATAATGAAATTGAACAGTCAAAACTTTAAAGGATTAAATTTAGGTTGTTCTTCATTCAGTACCAGCTGATCAGATTAAAACGTTGCCTTAGGCACTGAGTGTGAGATGTACGCCAACTTGTAAAACAGTATAGTGAAAAATATATCATAACTTATTCCGATTAAATTTCTACTTGTTTTGACTATACGTACATGTACAAACAAACTTAAAATGAAATGTCTGTTTTGTGTAATGTTCAAGATAATCCCACTGTATATTAGCCTCGTGGGGATATTTAAAGGTATTTTGAGGGCTGACACTAGACAGAAACAACTATCACAAAATCTAATTTCAAGGTGTATATATTTATTGATAAATCGATAAAGGTCACAACAGGTAAATGATTTCATTTGGAAAGAATATTTTATCTGTGCGAGTTCAACTATAAAATTTTGTGAAACACAACATGGGCACCTATCAACCATGATCATGTTTATAAATATACACCTATGTATAGGATAATACAATGTACATGAATGTACACCAGTTCAGTTATGACAGACATTTACGGTGGAGGCGTTTTGATTTATGAAACAATAATCTCGTATTTTTTCTGTTTGAAATGCGGCTAATTACTGACTTCCTCTAGGGTTTATAATTCCTACTGACCTAGTCATCGTGATACAAATGGTCTATAATACATACATTTTAATGGTTCATAATTACTTCTACTATTAGAAGTACACATGTAAACATGTATTTCTACATTTGTATATATCCATTTTATTATCTCAATCCATTTTGACCTATGATTGCCGGACTATAAGCCCTGAAGTTATATATGAAACATAATACACAGATTTCAATGAGCTGGGACAACCATGACCAAAAAGTTAATTTGACATGCTTCATATATCAACTAATCATATGAAAAAATTTGGTCATTTTACAAAAGTCTCTGCTGATTTGACCAGGGTATAACATTGTAACTATGGTTTTCTCTTTTACGTGTCAGAATAACAAAAAGGATATTAACATATGTAATAACATTGACATGTTGTATAGTGATCAAGACAAATCAGATGACTTTAAATGAAGCTTGCTACTCTGAAGGGAGAAACAAACAAAATTTGCACATTCTTCCTGTATATACATGTAGATATTATGTGGTTGCAGACATAGGACTAAAAATCTTCAGTGTTACATAAAATATGAGTGAAACCAAAAAGCAGAATTAGACCTGAAGCCCCCACCCCCACCTAAAAAGATATTACTTCCAATCATTCTGAGAGTATTAATGAAAGATATATGTCCACCTAGTTGTGAAGCCATGTTTAAGTGAATTGTACACAATTCAAAAACATTAACCTAAACCGTAACTGTAGGGTTGGACAGTCACAATTTCCTGTAATGGTCCCCCGTCCAGGCCCCCCAAACCCATTATACTGTTAGGGGAGTAACCAAACACAAAAGAGGGAAATACACAAATGTTTTTTTGATGATATATGACCATGTGTTGATAACAGTTACATGGTTGTAGTGTTTACAAACAATATTCAACCTACAACCTTCTGTAAAAAAAAGTTTCCTTGATTTGTTTAATTTGCATATTTCTGTTGCCATGCTGTTTACTTTGCATGTACTGAGATATCAGATTCTAGAGTCCTTACAAAAACAGTGTTTACCTGTTCCGTGTTTGTCTGCAGTATGGACAGTATGGTTGTAGATGTTTTATCATTATTTATTGTTGTTTGTTTATAAGTTTCTGGTTTAATTATAATTTAAATATACTATCATGTACATGTACTATGCATAAGCACCTATATATTATTATGATGATTTGATAGTGTAAACTTTTTGATGTTATTTAGATCTAGACAAAAAATAAAATGTGTTCCAGTGTCAAACATAGACATACAATGTAATTGTCCTGACACCCATCTTGTTATAAGCAGATTATATATATAATTAGCCACTCTCCCTTTTCTTCCTGTACATGTATTATTGGAATGTCTGTTTTTACTCAAGAATGTAAGAAAATCCTTTGAAAAGCTTTAGACACATTTGTAGCTTTGGAGAGCAGTATACATTTATAAATACTGTATAGTTGCTTTCATTTGTGGTGGCATGGATTTAATTTCGCTGTATTTGCGGTCAAAGCAAATGCTGCAAAATTATAGTAAAATCAATATAACCTGGCGTGATGGAGTCCTGTGAACCCTTTCTTGACCTGCACAAGTTTAAATTTTAGGTGATAAAGCATAACATTAAACTTACTGTACATTGTATAATGACTAGAGTAATTGTTCCTACTTGTCACCAAACATAAGAAAAAGAGTATCTAGGAATAAAACATTTCCCCCCCCCGTGCAGCTTGTCATAACTGAAAAGTGATTAGAATCATCTGTATGATAATCACAAGGTTACTCTGCCCCGCCATCTTATGTGAATCGGACAATAAATACCCATGAATATAATATCTTATACTTGTGAATTATCAGAAAGACAATATGTTACCAATCCAAATTATAAAAGTTATTGTCGATCAAAAATCATAATATACAATCGTACATCAAATCATAACTGGTTATGATCTTTACTCACCTCACTACCCATGACAATAGAGCAATGCAGAGAGATGACTCCTGTTACCAAGGATGTGATTAACATTTATAGTAACCGATGAAACTATCAAAGTAGCAGGAGAATGTTTTTGTCTTTTTGTATAGAAACTCTATGTAATTTTGTCAAAAGTTAGCAGCTATTTATTTGGAGTAGGGGTTAATTCTCCTGTTACCGCCTTCTAATGACATCCCTGGTTATGCTTCTGTTTTAGAAACAGTCTTGTGCAAAATTTAGTATACATGAATAAGTTCCTTTAGGAAAACAGCAAAATTTTCTCCCCATGAAATTAAACAACTATACAGTGTACTGGTACATGTGTACTTGTACTTTTGATATTGGAAACAACATAAAAATCATTTCATTACACTGTCAAAATCATTCCACTGCACTGTAGACTGTACATGATGGGGAGAATGACGGAGTGCTTAGAGAACATCAATCTTTAAATCAAGAAATCTCACACCCCCTGTCATCGCAGGTTTGAGCTCCACTGGAACCTAAGCTGATTTTGTGGGAAAGTTTGACAGTTTATTTACCTAGAAGGCTAGTGGTCTTTTCCCGGGTACATTGTCATCAAGTTTTTCTCCTCCACCTAGTCCTTTAAAAACTGGCCAACACCAAATACATGTACCAGTAATTGATGAAAATTGTTCAGTGTTGCCACCAACAAGATAAACAAAAACAATGTTATGTAGCACCGGTAACAGTAATTAACATGCATGTACATTTGTATTGATGATTATGTGTTAGTAATCTGTTGCACTTGTAAAGCCATCACAGATGTGGGATGGAGTATTACTACAGAAAATAAACATTTCTTCATTGAAATAGATCCTACAATCAACAATAGTATGTTGATGTTGAATTAAAATGGAATCTTCTTTATGTAATCTGGATTTCAGATTTGTTCAATTTAGCTACCTGATCTTCCTTTGTCCGATATGTGTAATGGGATCTAGATGTTTCCTGGGGCAAAAAACAGAAGACTGACAAATTAAAGTCTATACAATGGAAAATGTACATGTATCTTAACCTACATTCATAGCATCTTACAAGATCAGTTGAGTATGTTTGTGTAAATTAAAACCAAATTTTTGGAATTCTTGTTTGAAAGTTTTAAAGTTATCAAATATCAATATTTTCCTGACTTTTTGATAAGAAAGTCAGGACCAAAACTGTTTCAGCTATTGAGTTACATGTACATGTAATTTTGTATATTGCGTATGAAATGGTACAACATTACTGTCTAAATGTAACTATAATATCTACACAGGGATTGAAATTAGCAAGGGCCCACTGTAGCCCACGGCAAGTAAAAACTGAGTTTGGAGGTATATCTGGCACTTTCACAAATTTCAACTGATATTCTTGTAAACTGAGTATACCTTGCTACATATAGATAAAATGTATTGTATGAATTACTTTAAAATATGTTTTTGTAGTAAGATTTTTTAAATAGCATATTATAGGAAGAGCAAGTTTCTGGGCTTCCAGACATGTAACTGGGCTCCAAAAAATCCAGATATATGAGCCCAGATAGCATCTTGATTGCAGAGTTTAATTTCTAACCCTGGTACATATATGTACAGTAAATGACCAAACCATTGGACGTTACTTACGTACATTTTAAATTTATACAATGACATAAAAAAAAACAACAACTATATTTAGATTCCTTATCCTGTTTATAATTTTGGTGCTGTTTCACTAATCAATTGATTGATAACATGTGTCCATTACATGTTTCTTACATCATTTCTTGTTACCCTCCAGGGGTGTCATCAGTTGCATATCTTACCTGATTTTGACAATTACAGTGTACAGGAATCTTTGAAGCTTTTTACATCTATAAACCTTTTTGTGAAAGATTGTTACCTTTGATCTCACTCATCATTTTTATTGACATGTAGATTGTTTTACAGTTAGGTATTATACATGTAAGTTATTCACCAGGGATTGCATGCATAGGGAAAGTGAATGTTTGTGGTGCTCTTTAATAGAAATTTGGTCTTACACGCAAAAGTTCTGGGTTCAAATCATGGTTGAGCAATTTTGTCATATACATAAGTGATTTTTACTAGCAGATTTCCCTAGCAATATAAGTAAATTTTGTATTATTTTTGCCACAATACAAGTATACTTTTCCACTTTTGCAGTGAATGTTTACATGTATATCTTGATGTTTTATTCACCATTAGAATTTTAAGATCAATTACATGTAACTTGAGACTTTTAAAGACTTACAACTTCTTATCTTGATAAAACGGCTCCAGACCTTTCAATGGGAGTCTGTAGTCTCTTGGTTATTTTCATGAAAACCAATGTAAGTCTACTTTCTCTTCTATTCTGAAGCAAAAATTGTTGATTTCTTTCTACACACCAGATTTCAGCTAAACCTTTTTGTTGGCTATAGCTACTTGACATAACATAATGTCTCCTACTCCAAAAACTATTCAAAGTTCTGAGAGTCAATGGAAAATTTTCAGAGAGAGAATGAGATGTAAGCCGAGTCTTTTAAAGTTTCCCGTTGATACTGTACAGTGAAATCTGTCTTAAGAGACCATCCCTTCTTCCACTGAAATTTTGTCTTAAAAGACAGGTGGTCTCTCAAAACAGGCTTTATTTTAAGGATTATTGAACCAAGTGGTTTTGGGAAAGTGGCCTCAAAGGCAGGTGGTTTTTTATGACAGTGGTCTCTCAAGACAGGTTCCATTTTATTTAATACCTGGGGTCACTAACAAACCATGTTACAGATTGACGTCACCAATGAACTGATTATTTCTACACGTATGTATTAGATACATGTGTATACACAATATTTATTTATTTTCTGAATAATAGCATACCAGTACTCGATATCGCTGCCATTAACTCTGACATTTTGGAATTTTCTTAGTATAAATGCAATATTTGAATCATAATATGTAAGACTTGTTTTGTTGTTTTTTTGTTTACTAATGTGTGTGTACAAAAATGTACATTGAGATGCAATATTGAAATGTTTTATTGGTTTTGAAGGAGCTGCAGAGGGTGGGAAGAGTACCCTGGTCAAACAGATGAAAATTATTCATAATGATGGATTCTCAGAAGATGAGCTTGTGTCGTTTAAGGTATGTATTGCTTTTTGTGATTGATGAACTGTTGTAATTTTGGGTCGGATTTTTGTCTAGATTTTGGAAGGAGGGATAAAAAGCAGAATTTTGGAACATGGTATACGTTATGATGTGTTATATACAAATATACAATGTAGCTTTATTTAGAATAGTCTGATTTTGTTACTGGTATTAGTACAATGTTCTCAAATTGAAAACGGGAACGTTATATTACGTAAAATCTTGTGAAGAAAGGTGGGAATGATGAATTGGGCCCTCAATGAAAATAACCACATGTGCATGAACCGGTATGTCTGTTTAAGAAATGTAGGCATATCAAGCAAATGTACATGTATGTCAAAAATCTCATTTCCATCAATTAATTTTTTTTTCAAACATTAAAAAAAAATACCCTTGAACATTCAGCTATTTCATTAAATAACTTCATAAATTATATGAGAATGTTAAAATGGCTTACTGATCAAAAGACGTAACAGTGTTTGAATCATTTTACATTCCAGTCTGATAAAAAATTGTGTACAAAAATCTTATTTTGAAATAACAGTATGTGCCCACTAAGATGAAGCGAAATATTTCACCTTACTCGTATATGCGATAACAAAGTTAGGTGTACATAAATTGTGATTAAGGTATTTCCTTTGTATATCTGAAGTAATTTCTTAGTGACTGACGTTTTACGACTAAAACATTGTAACAGAAGACAGTCGTGTGGTCTTTACATGCGGAGGTGTTGTTTAATGATGACATCCATTTATCTGAAACACGTATTATAAAAACAATCTTGTACGGTCGTAATAAACAACCCCCATTATTTTCTGTGATAACTGTTTTTACAAGACAAAGAATAAGTGTAAATATTCCAGTTATACAGAGCTCGTATGTTTGTTCAATCTTTTTTACATGAGAATTTTTGGTATCAACTGTTTTTTATAGTACATCTATTCTCTAGATATATAGGTTAGGTTATTAGAGATTATTAAGTTGTAGGATTGTAACAGTTCATGTTCATAGTCCCATATATCATGGCCAGTCTGTCACAGCTGAGATATGTCTGCACACTTATTTCTTCATTCATGTTTAATTATATAGCCATCATGACCTTATGCCAAGGTCATACTACAAAGTGTTTAAAGTACATGTACTCGGGGAATGATTTCAAAATGTTTGAGACATCTCTATATGAGATTGCATCTCTTGTTATTTTTCAGTTATTCAAGGCATACATGTATATCATTATGTTATTACATGAAAGTTGCATCCTTGACCCATTACAAAGGTAACACCTTAAGGTCAAGGTCATACATGTAAACATATACATGTACATGTGTTAAGAAATTGTTTTAGGTCAGCACTGCATTTAACATAATTCATTGGATTGCTTCTTATTCTCGCTGAATGACTGTAATATCATGTGCTATGTATAGTATAATGTAGGGTCAAAGTTTTGTTTTGAATCTTTATAGCTAAATTTATCTGAAATTTTAGGCATATGTACATGTATATTTACTAGAAATGTCTAGATACAGACTCTGAATGTACATAGAGGTTATTTTTAGTTTACCAGGCAGAAGTGTCACCTCAATATTTCAAATGTAGATTTGTATAGCCCCTAGATGTTGCTTTATATAAATCAGAGCTACAACAATCTTTTTATTGTTAAAATTTGGCAATATTTGCCAGAGTTATGGGACTTTCAAATTTTCCTCATGCTTAAACTTGTTCCATCTTATATTTAACTTATTCACCCCTAAAGACACATTTGGACTAGTTTACATGTAAGTCATTGATTCAGAAAAAAATCCATTGTTTTTCAGCCAATCAGGGGCTGATGAGTTAAGATTGAAGCATTGTTACATATTTGGTTTAAATATATTTAAATATACATGTTTGTAGATTGATGGCAAATTATTTTTTCTTATATTTCTTTACATCAGTAGAAAATTTTAGTTTTATTTCATCGCCATGTGTGGGGTCCTTTTAAGTTTTATATGTACATGTGTATATAAAATCTGCTTAATTTGGCAGAAAACCAGAGAAATTTTGTTTATACATGTTTACAAATGATTAAACTCTCGGAAAAATAGGATGATTATGTACCTGTACATGTAAAGATTCACATGTATTTATCATTTACTTATCTAACCGCTACATCAGGGGTGATTAATTTTAATCAGGACTTACAGATATATGTAGGTAAAAAATATATAAATAGGTCATAAAACTAGATACGACCAAGAAATATGTAATAATGAGCTTTCCATTGACAAGCATATAGAATCGTAGGTGACTAGATATAAAATGTACCGTATGTGAAAGTCTCATGGCAAGCATTTAAATTGAAACCTTGGTCGGCACTATAAAAGTGAAGAATTGCTTGTCTGAGAATTTTACTACATGTAATTCTGTATTGCATGTCAATTATGATTTGTTCAAATTCCAAGTGGTTTGAAATTCTCAGAGAAGTATAATTCTGAAGTTTGATGGCTGGGGCCTTGATCATGAGCCACTACAATACGATGCAAGGGGTGTGATTTTAGAGAAATCAGTGACTAGGCCTCCAAACATGTATCCTTTAGCAAATTACCCAGGTAGCAAAAATCAACAAAAAGTAGAGCATTGAGATTTGACCTTGAGTCATGTACAAATAAATCACAGGGTAGTCTGCAAGTATTGGGTATGTCCAGTATCTCATGTGAGAATTTGATATTGATATTCACCGTTATCTCTTCATTTTATGATAGTACAGATGTCCAGTTATTCATATACAGAGATGTGCCAAAAGTATTTGGTCACTATCATTTTTATTTACTATATATTTCATATAAAACCACATTATGTGTGTATGCACCCATGTACCATACATACACACATATGCATTCCAGCAATTAACAGTACTTAATGATAATACACAAAGTCACATACTTATGTATTACTAGTTTCTGATTATATTGTATGTCACAGGTCGTACAAGATTATCAAGTAAATATGATAAGAGGCTGGGAACACGGTCACTGTATTAGAATTCTCCCACACACATTATATACATTGTACCTGTCGATATTCCCAAGTACCAGTACATGTATATAATCTGCAAACAATAACAAAAGACAGGAACTGTACTACAATCATACCATGAAGGGGAATACAATTTTAATTAATACTATAGTGCAAAATACACCATAAAGAGGAATAAAAAGATTCTACAATGCAAAATACACCATGAGGAATAAAAAGATTCTACATTGAATACAAAATACACCATAAGTAGAAATAAAATCCTGATTAATACTACATTATAGAATATTTGTTCTCATCTCTGTATCGTTATGTGAAGCAAGGAGAAGTTACAATCACCATATTTCCTTTGAAATTCACCATAGATTAACATTCCATGTAAAAATCTGATAATAAGCTTATTTCTTTTTTCCTTTTCAAACCAAAAGTCAAGATTTTGTCTCCTTATATAAGGTTATATTAAAAAGGCATTTCTTTTGAAGCTTATTGACATAATGTGAAGTAACAGGGTAAACAATTATAGTGTTTTTTGTGGGTTTACTTTTTATCCATTTTATTGGTGTACTGGTATTTAGATTTGCACCAAAGTGTTCCATCAGGTACATGTAAACAGAAGGTAAGTATGGCTCTGTACCATAAACATGAATTAAAATAGGAAAAATTATGAAATGTATAATTATACAAAATCTAGTTACCACTAGGTAAATACACACATGCACACACCTACATGTACACATGTTATTTAATATACATGTATACAATGTACATGTTTATACATGTAGACAGTATATAGTAAACATGTATTGTAAATATATACGAGGTATAAATTTTTAGAAAATTGCCAATATTTCGTATGATACATGCACTTGTACTAACCTCGCTATTAGGAAGTGTGATCGGCCACCTAACTGAGTACCTTAACTCAAGAGTGGTCTGATTAGTGAGGTGGTCTCTTGAGTGTGGGTCTGGACTTATTTAGTATTTTTCAAGACATTCTTTAACTCATCAACTCCTGAATAATAATGGACTCTTCTGTAAATCAATGACTTAGCCCAGTCCAAATGTGTCTTTAGGGGCAAATGGGTTAAAACAGACTGATTAAATATATTTGGAATTAAATGTAAATATATTTGGAATTAAATGTGGTCTTCTTAGCGAGGTGGTCTTTAGACAAGGTTGCGTTGTGTGTATATATTACGCATGTATATGTATATGTATATATATAAAATTTATATACATGTGTACACATGTATAACCAATACAAATACACATGTAAATCATAAATGTATATAAAAATGTATGGCTATAGCTATGTGTTATAAATAAATTGATTCTTTGACAAATTTTATGTGTAATATCTACAAGTGCATAGGTCTGATGTAATGAATTTTCATCTACGTTTTTACATTTTACAAAGAAGCATATTTTAATACAATGTATGCAATGTAGTGGCTATTTCTTCAGCACAAAGTAACTCAAACTCAAAGATATCTAGATAAATTGTTTTTCTGCAACTTAAAGAAAATTTTTGTTTTCACACTTTTCAGAAACATTGAACAATTTATTTAGAAAGCACAAGCAAACAAACTTTATTTAGTACCATAGTAGATATATATGTATGTTAATTTGTAAATTCTGTCTTGTTTTTTGAGAGTAGGAGTGAGTTCATACAATGTATGTATAGTTTTAGGGAGATGTTTTGAAAGAGATAGGTAAACGAGTTATATCCAGGTAGGCGCAAAATGATTTTTACATCAATAAAATGTGTATGTCTCCGTTACATGTTGATCACGGAAAAACTTTGTTCAGATTATTTGATGGTTTTTTTTTTAAATAACACACAATCAGTGTAACACACATCTAAGCCAAGGGCAAGCAGAGCTGTTTGAGATTTCACCTGGATCATTATCAACACTGTTTTTGCATCAAAAACAACTTGATAATTTTTTTTAATGGACATTGTTTCCTTTGGCTACAAGGGAAAGCAAGTTATATGTCAATTTCAAAGAGATAGCTTCTAGGTTCACCTTTTTTAACATGATGTCTCAAGTTGTTCTTGTTATAACAGTGCACACTGAAAAAAATACAACTTTTTTAAATACATGTATAAAATATTCAATTTCATAAAACACTTTTTAATGTGTTAAATATGATTAAAAAGCAAATGTTGACCGTGTCACACACACACATATATTCATTATCCTTCGGAAATAGATAACCGTTTATAGTGCCGTGGTACAGTTTGGCGTAAATATTTACAGGTTTGTCTTGTAGATTTGATTAAAGAGTAGACGCATGAAAGTACTCTTTTATTCTGTAATCATTTAAATGGCTTGCATTTTCAATTGCATGGGTAGAGAATCTTAAAAATGTAAATTGAACAGGTGAAAACATGTATACAGGTAGTGTATTCTGAAATCTTCTTTTTAAAATGCCCTGGGTATTATAGGTTTGTGTTGATATGTCAAACCTTAAGCTTTCAAGTTCAGAATTCTAATGAAAAAATGACTATGTAATGTTGACGATGGCTTAGTTAGACTGGTCTCATAATATAATGTAACAGAGGTCTAACCTGAGAGTGAGTTACACATTAAATTTAACATCATACAGGCCTTTTTCTATATAGTTTCCATGAGGCCGGAATTTGGCCTCATCTCCAGTGCAAAATGCATGCTTTTTTCCCAATTGGATGAAAAGAAATTCCCAGTTTTGTCTACAGACTGTGACCCTATAGGAATTTATTTTCTCTGGGAAATGAATTGAAAAAAAGAGATTCCATTGCATGTGGATTTACATGTACTATGCTTATTATTTTTCCCAATTTTTCACATGTTCACATTAAATTTCCTAATTGTGTTACCAATGGCATTTTCCCAAATTTGACAGAAAAAGGCCTATTATATCATACGCCTTATCCAGATTATTAACAAATTGTCATTTCAAGAAGAGTCTTTCCTCCATATAACCCTTTCACCCCAAAATAACTAAATGGACTGCTCCTTTCTGTTGTCTTAGACCAGTCTATTATGGTCTGTAGTGTTGACAGGGTTAATAGTGTTCTTTCACATTCATAAAGTTTAATTTATTAATTTTTGATACCATAAACATTCTTAGTTTTGTTTCAAAAACTACATCCACGGTCTAAGTGTGGACAGGATTATGATATGGATAAAGATACAGAAAAACCTGCTTCAATTTCAACATGAGTATAAAAAACACCTAGTCTCAAAAAAAAATTTTTTTTTTTGCTGTCCCCAGTAGTACCATTTGTGTACAAATCAACCTCTATATATAGACCACCTCCCTATAAAGACTGGTTTTATTGTGTCCCTTAAGAGTGTCTTTATATACAAGTATCACTGTACAGTGTGTAATAGATGCTTCATATGACATACATGTAAATGATATATATAAAGCCATTCAGATAAAATTTGGAATTATAAGATTGTTGGTTATTTTTGTTTAAAAATTTAAATTTAAAAAAATTATTTTTGTTAAAAAGTTTGCCAGTTTACTAGCGGGAAGCTGATGGTCTCATTGAATTCCTGGGTACATTGTAACCAGGTTCTCACCTCCACTATTAAGAACTGGCTTCGATCGTATAACTGAAATATTTAAAATAAGTATGGCATAAAACACCTGATTCAGACAAACATTTACAATGTAGTTTTTTTTTTTTACATGTATTTACTTTTATCCTAGTGCAAGATTTATCCAAATGACTCTGTGGTCATTGCTAGGTCTTTATCACCCATTTGTCTAGAGAATGGTAAATGTATTATCAGTTAATTAACAGGTATTACCTGATGTATAAAACCATGAACCTTTAACACAAGTGTATTATTTCACATCTTCTATTTGGTTTATAACTAAAGGGCAATTGGTTAATGCCTAGTGCGAAATTAACGATGCTGCAAGTCATTTTAGCATATAAACGTAAAAGTATCACAGTAATACCTTTAAACCGGTAGGTATGATTTATAAAACCTGTACGTATAATTCAGGGAACATTGATATCAGATATAGGTAATTATCGGGTAAATCAGCAGTGACAAGTTGATGAGGTTGACAAGCCGCAGCTTTTTAAGATGACGTCTCTGAGATTTATATTGCCTATGGCTTTCTGTATATAAAGAATTATTTTTAAATCCTATGTAATTTTTTTTAACACAATATCAATATATTTTCATTTTGATAGAAGTCATCAATTGACAATTGTAAAAGTGTACAAAGTATATACATAATTATAGGAAATAAAATATACACCCTGATGAGTTATGGATTTAATCTAAATTGGACATAAACTAGTCACCTGTACATTAAGTGGTCTGTCACTTTATTTTAGGTTAAACAATATATATAAGTTGTATCTTGAATCAGGGCACCTGTAGTTATTTTGACCTATGCATATGACCTACCCCAAAGAGGAAGGATAGGGTTACAAGTTAATCCTTGTCATTCAACACATAAAAAAGAAACATTTATACCTGTGCTTAGACTCAAGAAAGTTAGTCTATATTTAGGAGAGATAGTGAACGGATATGTGGGACAACTTGAGACCCTTCTTTGCTAAGGTCTTTACTATGGCATTCACCTCGGCCCATATACACAGTCTGACTTAAGCATCTTGTCTGGGTTATGTCAAATAGTTTTTAAGACAGAGTAGCTGTTCCTTTGGCAAGCACTCACCTACACTGTAGGATACATGTACATGTTAGTTAATAAGTAATTTAGGCTAGGTCGTTTGTATGACATTTAAGACTTGTATGACAGTCCCGAGCCTCGGTAAGCATGACAAAGATTTTACCACTTCATGGACATAAGGCCATAGCAGAGATCAAAATGTGTGACACTTCACCTGTAATTAGTGATGTTACTTTACCTTTGTGATAAGTTGATCATTGTTGTTGTTATGTGTATCGGTGAATATACCAACACTGTCGGCAATACATATGTACATTTTAGATTAAGGACATACTTGAATTGTCATTAATTTTTAATCTCAAATTTCAAATCTTTTCCATAATTTACATTCAAAACTTGAAAATCTGATATTGTACATCAAAAAGGTAAATGTATAATGTAGTTCAGATGTGTTGCTGTTTCATTTGTTATGACTGGAGAAAATCGGTAATACGTACATGTAGCAGTTAATGTGTTGTACTATGTTATGTCTGGGGAAACTAACAGCTATATACAAATGTATGTCAGTATATGTATGATATATGTATGTTATGTGTGGGAAACTTACTGCTATATACAAATGTATGTCAGTATACGTATGATACATGTATGTTATGGCCGGGAAACTTACAGCTATATACAAATGTATGTCAGTATACGTATGATACATGTATGTTATGTCTGGGAAACTTACAGCTATATACAAATGTATGTCAGTATACGTATGATACATATATGTTATGGCCGGGAAACTTACAGCTATATACAAATGTATGTCAGTATATGTATGATACATGTATGTTATGTCTGGGAAACTTACAGCTATATACAAATGTATGTCAGTATACGTATGATATATGTATGTTATGGCCGGGAAACTTACAGCTATATACAAATGTATGTCAGTATATGTATGATACATGTATGTTATGTCTGGGGAAACTTACAGCTATATACAAATGTATGTCAGTATACCTATGATACATGTATGTTATGTCTGGGAAACTTACAGCTATATACAAATGTATGTCAGTATACGTATGATATATGTATGTTATGGCCGGGAAACTTACAGCTATATACAAATGTATGTCAGTATATGTATGATACATGTATGTTATGTCTGGGAAACTTATAGCTATATACAAATGTATGTCAGTATGATACATGTATGTTATGTCAGGGAAACTTACAGCTATATACAAATGTATGTCAGTATACGTATGATACATATATGTTCAACTTAATTGTCAATATATTTCAGTGTGATGGTTTTAAAATCACATGATTGCAATGTATCATTTCTTACAAGGCAAAGTTTCATCAATTAAATCATCAAAGTACAAGGAAAACTTCAAACACAATTTTTGTATGATTTTTTTCACCTTCAAGTAATTGTTTAGATCTATGAGAGACATATCTATCTAAAGCAGTCACTTATACATGTAGCTTTAATATACAGTGAAACTTGTAAAATGTACACGTATATAAAGACCCTCTTAGGGATGCAACAAAACCAGTCTTTATAGTGAGGTGGTCTTTATATACAGGTTGATTTGTATATAAATGGCACAAAAATGTACCATTGGGGACAGCAAAAACTAGTCTTTATGACCAAGTGGTTTTTATACACAGGTGGTTGCTAAAACAGGTTTTACTGTAGATGTATGTGTATGTAGGCTTGGTGTTGAGTTTTGTTGTTGTTGTTGTTTTACATTATTCCACCAAGAATTTTCACTAATAAGGAGATGTCACCAAATATAGGTGCCACATATTTTGACCTATGCTATGGACTTAGGCTATTGCAGTAAAGGTTCACGTACGTGCTACTCCTACTGTGAGATTGGACAATGGTTTTGTTTCATCTGAAAGACCGGTGACACTTCACACCCTATGTCAAGCACTTGGCAATGGTATATTGTCGGTGTTCTATGTTTTAATGTCTTTGGTATGAACCAGTACAGGGAATTAAACCTAGGACCTTCTGCTTGTAAGATGAACACTCTGCAATTACCACTAGTCCACTACAAGTGCTTCTAGGTATAGATTAATTTGCCCACCCCCAAGGTACATGCAATTCAAAATGTGTAGGTATAAACCTCATTTTCAAAAAGCGAGATACATGTATGGACAGAGAGAGAGAGATAATTCATTCAGCCTCAGTGGACTCAGTTGTAATGCCATGGTACATTAAGGTCAAACACATAAATATATATCAACATGTATGGCCACAAAAATGATACAGATCTAATTCTGGAAATACTTTTTATCAATCCGAAATTTTCATAAAAAATGATTTCCTACTTAAAGAGCAGTTCTATAAACCTGGGAGGGCAGAACAGATAAACTTTTTTTTTTTTCATATTAGCCTTGAAGCTCAATTTCTTCACCTGCATACATGTACACATAAGTAACTTCTAGATTTAAGAGTTTTTAGCATCCTGGTTCCTGTATGAGATTACAAGTTCTATATTAATTGATTTCCATTATAATAATTCATTTGACATTTTATCTTGACACGTTAAATATCATGTCTAGCTACAAGTTTTTTGTATGTTTCCGTAATACAGATTTCAAGGAAGTATTTAGACACCTGTTACACATAGATGTTATTACATAGGTAACTGATTGACTCTGATTGGACAGGTACATATGTTACTTGTCATCAGGTATAGGCCCCATCAATATCAGGAAAAAAAACCCACTTTTGACTCAATTTAGAATGTACATCAGTTTTATCATATTGACTAAATCGATGTTTAAATTTCACATATTATTTATCAGATGTAAAATTCAGTCTTTGTTTTTTATTTTCATCAGGAATAATGATTTTAATTTATTTTCTCATCTAATATGTGAAAAATACCTTGACTATGATGAACTTGAGAGATTTCCATATAACATTTGTGACGGGAGTGGCATACTAACAGGGGATGCTATAGCTAACTCCTACCAGACACCTGGTCCTATCCCATCCAGGATTAGCAATTGTTCATCATGTTGAGATAGAGACCATTTGTATGTTCTAATGGACTTGGAGTTTCAATTATCAATTGGTACTTCTTCATTTTTACTTTTAGTATGAAATTGAAAACTTGAGTGCATACTCAATTTCTGTTTGAACACTGTCTGAAGTTGCTATCAACATTATAATTGTCTTCCTGTATAAGAATTCCTCCATTCAATGATTAACTGTATTCCCATTTGCCTTAAAACATTATAACATTTGATAGTAATTTCATTTAAGGTTATATCACTGTACAGGTAACCTGGTGCAATGTAAAACTGCATTCTACTTGTACATGTAATTAACCCCAAAAAAAGACATATTTCAAATATTAGTTTTTATGCTTTAGAAATCTAACTTTGGAGGACATATTGTTTCTTATCTGCTTGTTTGCAGTATTTCAGTTTTCGTCACATAATTTGAGTTTTTATCTGCCTGTTAACAGTATTTCAGTTTTCGTCACATAATTTGAGTTTTTATCTGCCTGTTAGCTGTATTTCAGTTTTCGTCACATAATTTGAGTTTTTATCTGCCTGTTAGCTGTATTTCAGTTTTTTGTGACATAATTTGAGATTGTTTTCTCAAATCTTAACCACATCTGATATGATGCTTTATATCATTGGGGTTTTAAGGATCAGTTTGATCATTTGACCATGGTCAAAATTTGGAAATATTTACCAGAGTTATGGGACTTTCAAATCTTAATGAATCTCTTAGTTGATGGAGTATATACATGTATATTGATGATGTACAATTGTATAGTGGGCAGCAAACCAATTTTGTTGATACATGTAATGTAATAACATTGAAAAAGAAATCGTAGAATTGGCTTTTTAGTTTGGAGGACATTATGAATAAGTGTTTTTATTTTCTTGGTGTTCATTATTATTAGTGGAAGTTAGTTAAAATCCTCTGCATAAAGACATACGTGAACACGAGCATTATATATTCTCTGCAGTAGATTTCTTGATACCGTTTTTCATTTTGAAGAATTAAAAGTCCAGAAATAGTCACAGGTTGTATACAGGATTTTATGACCGAATTAGTCTTCAATTGCTTGTTATTAAACTCCTTTGAGAATCGTTTTACAGCTCCGACAATTATTTGATGTGTAGAGTATTTGAACACTACACAATGGATGTGTTCAGGTGGACAGGCAGGTCATAATGATTAAAGTAATTTATGCAGTATGGAAAACCTGACTTTAGTCTATTCTGACCTGTTGCATCCTGTCTCTAATTTTTTAAAATAATTTTTTTACCTTTTAGATTCTGAACATTTTCTCTATTGTATTGCAAACAGAGTTTTACCCACGATGCACCAGATGTTTTAGTTAGTCATTGGTGTGGTTACACATTGCCTCTTCAGGTGAGGAAAGGTAAATAAAGGAAGTTTAGCCATCCTATTGTCTTATCGCTGTTGCCAGTCGATTCTCTCTTAGAGTATTGTTTTCTTATCAGCTGAAAGCACTACATGATTTCAAGCGGATATTTTTCAGATAGCCGATTTGCTTCCTTTACTACAGTAATACAATATTTATTACCTCTCTTCACCTTAATCTTGGTTATGAAAAGTTTAATTTTCCAATTGAACTCCAGAGACTTTTTAGGTTGTACCTACTATTATATTTGAATTCTACTTTAGACAAGCTGTCACATGATTTTAAGTGTGCATAAATGCAGTTCAGGATTAGAAAACTGTAGTACATTTTGTACATATGATATGATCATCACATGATTTTTAGCTCACCTCGACAACATGGAGGAGATCTTATGTATTATGCTACTGTCCCTTTATCTGTGTCTGGATTAGAAGATTGGTTGTATATCAATTAACTTTGCATGCCATATTATGCCATTTTAAGTGTTCATGTTGTGATTCTTAGCACATACAATGCAATTGTATATTTATGACAATATGTTTAAGTACTGAAGTAAAACTAAATTAACTTTTTTTGTCTCCTGAGCATTTGTAAAACCTTGAAATGTCTCACTTTTTGGACATTTTGTTCAAGTTCTATTTTGCCAGATCATTTTTTGAAAGATGATGGTCTTCACGCTTGGTACATAAAATTGCACCACTGTCCTGTCACCACATACCAGTATGTCTACAATTGCTGTGTACGGATGGAGTTTTAGGTGCATTGCATATCACTCATTCACCCCTAAAGACACATTTTGGCTGGTCTAAGTCATTGATTTATAAAAGAGTCCATTGTTTTTCAGGGCCTGATGAGTTAAGTGACATTGCACCTCCATCTGGTCTGTGGTTACCACATATATATATATATATATGTATCATCATTTCTACAATTGCAGTTTGTGGGTGGAGCTTTAAAACTCAAACAATATTTTATAAACATATATAAAAAACACTAAAACTCTAACAAAGCCGAAAATCCTAATAATAAGGATTATTGTTGCAGTGTTTTATTTCTCTGCTTGATGACCTTGTTTTTTAGAGGTTAGATGAGTTGATGTATGTTATGCTGAAGGTGAAACTAATTTTCATTTCACTGTAGAATTGACCTTGAATCAATGACACGTAATGTGATTATCATGTTTCATATCAAGATGCCACCTCTTGTATCTCTGTATCAAACATGTATGTTCATTAATCAAGATCTTATATGGTTCATAGTTAAAAATTCAAAGTTAGTTTTTTTTATTCTCTTCATTTCAAAGCTATCTGATCACAACAGGGAATTTAATTTTATAGGAAGAGTTCTACTGGAAATAGACACTTGTGTGTGTGTGTGTATAGGACAGACACCACCAAATATTTTCCCATAGGCCTCAATGCTAATTTACAAAACTTCAGGTCACTGTCACTCCCCTGTTTATGAAACCTGGGTCAAATCAGTACCCTGTGCTGAAAGATCAATATTTGGATTAGCAAAATATGCAATCAAACGTATATGTTGCCGTTGCATTTCTACTTCAAATTTTTCACTTGTTTACAACTCGTAGTATTCCGCACCAAAGGAAAATATCTATTCTCATATGACCCTCCCTTTCAATTTTCATCCGTCAACCCTATAATTTCCAAAGTTACTACCAATATTCATGTATCTTTTTTATCACCTTAATTTCACTTATTAATGGCAAAACTAATTTTTTCATTTAATGACCAATCAGATCTCTGGGCTCATTTTACCCTCCGCACAACTTTGGGTGTCCAAAATGTCTGCGCCCATGTTGTAAACAAAGCAGGTGTTTTTCCTATAGATTTTATCCAAACATTGCCAAAAATGGTCATTTTGCATTTTTTGGAAATCTCATTAACTGACTGAACACCAAGCCCCCTTAATAATGAGGATGGGAACCCAACCTGAAGAGAAACACAGTCTATAATGTGTCACACACCCCTACCTCTCAATCCCATTCATTGATATTAACAAATAAATACATTATATGAAGAAGTTGTCTGTTTTTCTTTCATGATTTTCATTCAGAATTGTCTGTAACACATACACTTCATTATTTTGAATGATTTCATACCATTATTTACCAATATTGACCATGATATCAAATAAGGGTAGACGGTACCCCTTAATAATGGAAAAAGTGACAAAATATACCATTTTCTTTCACAAAAACTTAAAATTTGGATCATTTCTTAATGAGCATGGAACCAATTAGTTGCCAGAAGTAAAGAAGAATTTCTGAAGCTCACTTAAAAGTAAACCATGTCATTTTTTATATCATCAAATTGCTTTTATTGACAAGGAATGAAGTGCACCCTTAATAAAAGTGTAAAACTTCTGGGAGGGGATACCCTTACATACAACACATTTCAATAGAGACTTATTGTGTTCATTTATATAAAATATGTAATGTAATCATTTTCAGACATGTCCATGTTTTGTTTCATCCCTTAATTACAGTCTCATGATGTAACTAATTAAATACAGAGGGCAGATAACTGAGTCTGACTTTAAAATGACTGACACTTTAAATGGTGCAAAATGCTAGTCAAATTGCTTTTTAAAAGGATATGACATATTTATAGTTCTGTTTCAGATAAAAAACTAAGTGAAATTTTTAATTATACTAAGTTTAGAAACCAGTAAAAGTCAATATCAGGTGTTAATTTTTGTCTGGTATGACCCCAAGAGAGTGTTAAGTGACATTTGCTGGAAGGGGGGGGGGGGGTTGAAAAAAGTGATTCAAACAAAAAATGCATGACTGAATATTTAGAAAACTTATGAAAACATGCAACTTGAATGAATATTAGATGAGTTAATACAGAAAAAAATATAATTGATATTTTATAATTATTACCTTTACAGGTACTTGAGTATGATAATTAGATAAAAATCTCTTATTGGACAATATTTCCTGGATTTAAGAAATTGAAATATTCCTTCTACAGGTTAAAATGTTGATAGAATTATGAAAAAAATGTTAAAGCGCCCTATTTCTACAGAATTTTTTTTTTACTTACAAATTATATATTACCCAAATTTAACACAATATGACCTAACCACAATGTGGAAATTCTTGTGTACAGATCAGGGGGGGGATTTAAATTAATTTTTATACTGTTTTCAGTGTATATGGCATGATGAAATATTTTACTGATGAGACTTAAATGCTGAAATGCAGTTTAATACAATTTTCTTAAAAATGAGATGGTTCTTACCCTTCAGATACAGTACATATGTACAGCTAAAAGGTACAAAATACACTGCACGAGTAAAATGACATGGTCCAATATGTAGATTTTGCCCTCAAAAGAAGAAAATCAACCAGTCTTTACCTCAAAAAGGTCTGATTTTTAATTCAAAATGGGTTAAAATTTACAATAGAAACATCATTTCCAAAATATTTTGCTAAAATTAGTCACTATGCATAACCATAACTATATGATTTTTTTATAAAGAACATGTGCATGTTTGTAGGAGAGGGTGGGGGTATACTTGAATTTTCCAAGTACAGATGGAATTTTGACCAATAAATGATAAAATATTAGTTCTAGGTGTAATATAAAACATACAGATAAAATTAAGAGATCCTCAATATGCAACAAATGCATAAATAATGTGTGTAGAGGCAACACACCTATTAAATTTGCACCTTGTGGACCCCCAACAGGTACCCCATTTCATAGAGACCCTCAAATCTGTTTAAAAGTATGAGTAAAAGTGAATAAATTGCAACTTAGGTGATAAAAACGAGAGAAATGACTTATTTTAAGGCTTCATCCAGCCTACATGTGTCAAATATGCATTTCTCTATAGGGACAGACACCACCAAATATTTTCCCATAGGCCTCAATGCTAATTTACAAAACTTTCAGGTCACTGTCACTCCCATGTTTATTAAATCTGGGTCAAATAAGTACCCTGTGCTGAAAGATCAATATTTTGGATAACAAAAATATGCAATCAAAAGTATAGGTTGCCGTTGCATTTCTACTTCAAATTTTCACTTGTTTACAACTCGTAGTATTCCGCACCAAAGGAAAATATCTATTCTCATATGACCCCTCCCTTTCAATTTTCATCCGTCAACCCTATAATTTCCAAAGTACTACCAATATTCATGTATCTTTTTTTATCACCTTAATTTCACTTATTAATGGCAAAACTAATTTTTTCATTTAATGACCAATCAGATCTCTGGGCTCATTTTACCCTCCGCACAACTTTGGGTGTCCAAAATGTCTGCGCCCATGTTGTAAACAAAGCAGGTGTTTTTCCTGTAGGTGTATGTGTGTAGGTGTGTGTGTGTGTGTAGGTGTGTGTAGGTATTGGTGTGTGTAGGTGTGTGTGTGTAGGTTTATGTGTAGGTATGTCCGTGTATGGGGGAGTGTGTGTAGGTGTGTGTGTATGTAGGTGTGTAGGTGTAGGTGTGTAGGTGTGTGTGTAGGTTTGTGTAGGTGTAGGTATGTATGTGTAGGTTTGTGTGTAGGTGTGTGTGTATGGGGATTGTGTGTAGGTATGTGTGTGTAGGTGTAGGTGTGTGTGTGTAGGTGTGTATGTGTAGGTTTATGTGTATGGGTGTGTGTGTGTATGGGGGAGTGTGTGTAGGTGTGTGTGTGTGTGTGTGTGTGAAGAAATTCTTATATTCTAATATACTTTTTAACACATAAACATTTGTCTAAATGTCTTTTATTTTTTAAATAATTACAAGCCAGCATTACATTTTCAATCAAAATTTTATGTTGATCAAAACCTCCTATTTTATCTATAAGCATGGTAAGGTGTAATTGATACTCTTTTAACTTGTGGATTAACTTCTTAGCATCTATTTACTGTAAAGTATTTTGATTAAAGAAATGATAAAGGCATATTTCTATTTTATCACCGCCATTGTAGCATTCAGATCTATGTCTAGTCTAGAGATCATTTTCATATTTGTACAGTGCAAACTAACATTGTACGAGGCAATAGATATCACCAGGACTGTATTTGACCACAGTACATGTAAATTTCTTTACATAAAGACCACTCGAAATCGAGAAGACTTGAAAAAACATTTGTTTAAGACACACACTTTACAGGATTCTTGAAATGTATTCCACACCCCTCAAGTTGAATAGTCATGTAGTTTTTACTTTGTCAGCATTGATATGTGATCGACAAATACTTATATGGATTAAATTTGGTGTTGTTTTTACTGTGAGAGTTGTGAAGTTGCAACTTGTTTATTGACTTGAAATGACCTTGGACAAATCTTACGTAATATAAGATTTATAAGCAAGTGCCTTTGGATCACTGTACTTTTATTTTGAGATATTGATAATGTTTAAGCATGAATAATGTATGCTCAGTATCTATTACTGTGTAGAAATAATATTATAGGCATATATATTAAAACAGACTGAAAGACCATACATGTACATATATATATATACAGGTCTGCCAAAATAAAGTGGCACATCCAGGTTCTGCCGGAACCAAATCAACATTATCTATTTACCAATTAAGGGGAATACAGGTAATTCTAAAACATGACTCCATACATTACTTTAGCTCTAATATGCTTTTGTTAATACTAATTTGTCACCCCTGTTATGGTAGTAAACATGTACCACTTTATCCTACTAAACATTACCCAGAAACAAAATACGGCAGTTACATGTATATCAGTACAGACATGATAGTATTGTATGCCTCGAAATTTTCACTGTCGATTAATTTTCGC
The DNA here is from genome assembly GCA_030159075.1 of Atrina japonica. Classification (NCBI taxonomy): domain Eukaryota; kingdom Metazoa; phylum Mollusca; class Bivalvia; order Pterioida; family Pinnidae; genus Atrina; species Atrina japonica. The sequence continues at coordinate 1,342,473 of BROG01000019.1, read as the reverse complement.
CATTTTTGCCCTTAGATCTAGATGAGAGGACAAATTTAAAATGAAAGCAAAATTTTCAAATGAAATTATTGATGCATGAACATACATGCTATCCATCAATCTATAGTGATTTAGGGCCAAATTAAGATGGGGTAAATATATTGTCTGTTGTAAAAAGGTGAAAATAACTACCAGCAAAAATGACCAAGTACACATTAGCCAAAACAAGTTTGACATCTTTTACAATGTGTTTTCACTGTCATGATAAACTGCAGGACACATGTATGTGCATCTGAGTCATAGAGTCACTTTAACAGTCCTAGACCAATTTAAACACCTAATTCTTCAGGCTGTTAAAGCTTCTACAACTGATGTTTCATATTCAGACCAGAACAAGCGCAGGTCCTGCCAAAGATAATAAGAGTTTTCAGTCAATTAGCATTATGTAGATAGTTCATAGAGACCAGTCACGGAAAGTTTGGGTGATTTCGGTGCTCAGAGGAAACAAGTGGTCGACCACCATGTGTTTTAATTTCATTTTGACTGAATTTAAGAGTGAAGCAAATGCAAGCTTAAACGTACATATAATCTGATTTAGTGTGGAAGTTTGTTTTTGTTTTTTTTAAGATAGTCAGTGATCGTTTGGGTACACTAGAACCATGATCTTTTTTATATGCCTCCTCCACTAGGGGAAAGGGGGAATTAAGTTACATGTATTACCCTTGACCATCCATCCATCTGTTCGATTTTTGTCATCACACAGCGACAGAGTTTGAATTTGGGCAGTGAGTCATTTATGACTTACATAAGTTTGCCTTATCTAGATTTTATGATTTTTTTTTTATTTACAGCCAGCTGTATTGGACAATTTGTTGGGTTCTATGAAATATGTCCTTACAGGGATGGGACTTCTTCGCATCAACTTAGAAAATCCAAAAAACAGGGTAAGTGTATCTAAATCAGATTAAAAGAATATTCTCTTATAGTCTAAAACTCGATTCAAATTGACATAACACTTTATTATATACTCAATCTGGGATAGTGCCGTCGTCAAAAACAGCAGTCCAGGACCGCTATGCTCTTTCCTACCTGTGGTTCCATGTGCCCCGAAATCATTCATAGCTAATAGATATTTATATTGAGTAGGTGTGTCCAATTTATCCAATCACATTGTGATTGGCTATGGAAGTTATCACATAGTCTCAGACTTGCCAACCTTGAAAAATTTTATGGGGGAGATTTTTCATTCTCATGGGGGAGACTCTAAATTTTAGTAAGAATTAATAGGAAAATTTGAATTTTTCATGGGGGAGATATGTATTTTTTGAAGAAATTATCAAAATTTTACATAGAAAATAGGGAGTCTTCCTGTTTATGGGGGAGACTTGGCAAGTGTGTAGTCTATTAATCGAATACAATTTGGCAATTGTTTAAAAGCCTTAGTTTGATTGGTTGATGAATGCGAGCACTGCTTTCTCATATTGGCTGATGCTTCATGAATAATAAGAATATGCATGAATGATTTCGGGCACATGAAGCCACGGGTAGGAAAGAGTATAGTGGTTCTGAAACCATGGTTTTACGATGATTGGATAGTGCAGACCTTTGATCAATATCAATATCGTTAATTGTAGATATACATTTGCATATATTTGTAACACTAATGTTACTGCAAATAAATATCAACTTGTTGTTTTCAAAGCCTGCAGCCATGTCAGGTGGAGTTGTGCAGTGAATGTAACTGGTTTGTTTACAGTTTATAACGAGGTCCAATAAGTATGGAGGTCCGTTTTCATTTGCATATATATCCATTGCATCATGTCACAACCACAAAAGGCTTGGAGCCAATCATTACGGCTGCTTCATTTGGATAACTTAATCTCGTCAGACCATGTAAACTAACAAAGAGTCTCTGAAAGCTCATTTTATGCTCTTTTAATTGTAAATATGACGTTTCATTGGAATGGTATTTCTTATTTTATCTTAACCACTTGTTTTCAGTGATGGTTCCCTTGAGTGGCTTGACCTAGTTCCCATCGCTTGAATATTAATAGACCTTGTCAGTCAAAACATTACGTCACAGCATTACTGATTTGAGTAATATTTCAATTCTTTCAGTAAAAAGAAAAAAAATCACAACCTTTACTGGGGAAATGCTTGTAGTAGGCCTTGTTTTCTTTACTTCTTATGAGTCTTCAAAAAACCACAAGATTTATAAAAAATGTCTCCTGATAAAGCGAAAGTGAAACTATGTCATCGAAACTTAAGCTGCGTAACTTCATTGACGCGCAACTCCACCGAACCCGATTGTATACACAAGCTGGGATAGTGCCATTGTCAAAAACCATGGTTCAGAACAGCTATGCTCTTTTCTACCTGTAGTTTCATATGCCCTGAATAATAGCCAATAAATATTTATAATGAGTCAGTGTCCAATTTATCCAATATGGCTGTATGAACCATGGACTCGGACTCTCTTTTGTAGTCAAATGATCAGGCAATGTTGACTCCATTTGTAGTCACATGCTCAGCCAGTATGTTCACAAGCTTGTGACATTGTTGATCTCTTACACATATTTTCTTCTTGTAGTCACATGCTCAGCCTGTATGTTCACAAGCTTGTGACATGGTTGATCTCTCACACATAATTTCTTCTTGTAGTCACATGCTTAGCCAGTATGTTCACAAGCTTGTGACATGGTCGATCTCTCACACATATTTTCTTCTTGTAGTCACATGCTCAGCCAGTATGTTCACAAGCTTGTGACATTGTTGATCTCTCACACATATTTTCTTCTTGTAGTCACATGCTCAGCCAGTATGTTCACAAGCTTGTGACATGGTTGATCTCTCATACATATTTTCTTCTTGTAGTCACATGCTCAGCCAGTATGTTCACAAGCTTGTGACATTGTTGATCTCTCACACATATTTTCTTATTGTAGTCACATGCTCAGCCAGTATGTTCACAAGCTTGTGACATTGTTGATCTCTCACACATATTTTCTTCTTGTAGTCACATGCCCAGCCAGTATGTTCACAAGTTTGTGACATTGTTGATCTCTCACACATATTTTCTTCTTGTCATCACATGCCCAGCCAGTATGTTCACAAGCTGGTGACATGGTTGATCTCTCACACATATAATCTTTTGTAGTCACATGCCCAGGCAGTATGTTCACAAGCTGGTGACATTGTTGATCTCTCACACATATTTTCTTCTTGTAGTCACATGCTTAGCCAGTATGTTCACAAGCTTTTGACATTTTTAATCTCTCACACATATTTTCTTCTTGTAGGCACATACTCAGCCAGTATGTTCACAAGCTTGTGACATTGTTGATCTCTCACACATATTTTCTTCTTATAGGCACATACTCAGCCAGTATGTTCACAAGCTTGTGACATTGTTGATCTCTCACACATATTTTCTTCTTATAGGCGCATGCTCAGACAGTGTTGACATGTACCAGCTGCTTGGACAAAAGACATTCCATGATTCCACATATGTACAGTGCCTTAAAGGCACTCTGGCAAGATAGAGGTGTTCGCAGTGCGGTCTCGCGTGGCTACGAGTACGAATTAAATGACTCTGCAATATAGTAAGTGTACTCTAAAACTATCGGGACTGTGGATTTGTTTGTAAATTGACTTTACCTTAAAAGAGAAGGAAAACCACTGAAATAAAAACAAAACCCCTTTAGAATGACAAAAATTGACCTTATATTAGAATAACCCCTGCCACTGTCTCTGTTATTAGGTCAAACGTGTTTATATTTGACTGAAGGAATGCATGATATGAGATGACCATAATTTATCTGATTTCCATGAAAGGTAATAACATAATTGCATTTTTAACTCAACAACCCCTGAAAAACAATGGACTCTCCTGTAAATCAATCACTTAGGCCAGTCCAAATGTGTGAGTGAGTAAGATATAATTTATCGTTTATTATTTTGTTTATTACCCTTTGTGATCTATACTTATGTTCATATACTATCTGATATTGAATTTCTTACTCTTAACTAGGACAAATCTGATAGAATATAAAGGTAGATACATTTTGCACTTAAAATAGGTACGATTTACCTTCAAGGTAACTTAATAACTCAAAGTGTACACATTCAACTGCAGGCCTTATATTTATCATTTTCTGTCATCAGTTAGATCCATTTAAAGCTGGAAAACAAATTAATGGTAATGAAATAGGAGTAGAAACTGATGTTCCGAGTTAATCACTTTGAAAGATAAATCGTAATCATTCAAGCTTATGCTATTTAGCGTTTCATATACATATTTTTTTTCAATTTAGTTTTTCGAGGTGCAAATACAATTTTTTAAGATAAGTTTAAACATACAAAGAAAGGAATTTATATGCTGCGTAAGCATAAATAAATGTTGTCTCATTTCATATATTCTAAATACATTATATTTAGTAAATAATGACCATAAAACAGCATTTTAGAGCAATTACTATTTTGTCATGCAATGCTGTAATACAAACCAAGTTTGTTTGTGTAAAAATGTTTTTGTTGTGTAGTTGGATTTTGATATACACTTGTCACCACCTGTGAAGCAGGTATGGTTAATTGGAAATGTGATATCATCAGCAAGGTGCTGTTTGTAAATTAACAATTAAATTTGAATGTTATATCATTAGGTATTGCACAGAGAAATGTGTGAGTGAGTAAGATATAATTTATCGTTTATTATTTTGTTTATTACCCTTTGTGATCTATACTTATGTTCATATACTATCTGATATTGAATTTCTTACTCTTAACTAGGACAAATCTGATAGAATATAAAGGTAGATACATTTTGCACTTAAAATAGGTACGATTTACCTTCAAGGTAACTTAATAACTCAAAGTGTACACATTCAACTGCAGGCCTTATATTTATCATTTTCTGTCATCAGTTAGATCCATTTAAAGCTGGAAAACAAATTAATGGTAATGAAATAGGAGTAGAAACTGATGTTCCGAGTTAATCACTTTGAAAGATGAAAAATCGTAATCATTCAAGCTTATGCTATTTAGCGTTTCATATACATATTTTTTTTCAATTTAGTTTTTCGAGGTGCAAATACAATTTTTTAAGATAAGTTTAAACATACAAAGAAAGGAATTTATATGCTGCGTAAGCATAAATAAATGTTGTCTCATTTCATATATTCTAAATACATTATATTTAGTAAATAATGACCATAAAAACAGCATTTTAGAGCAATTACTATTTTGTCATGCAATGCTGTAATACAAACCAAGTTTGTTTGTGTAAAAATGTTTTTGTTGTGTAGTTGGATTTTGATATACACTTGTCACCACCTGTGAAGCAGGTATGGTTAATTGGAAATGTGATATCATCAGCAAGGTGCTGTTTGTAAATTAACAATTAAATTTGAATGTTATATCATTAGGTATTGCACAGAGAAATTAAAAGTTGCATCAATTCTTGCATTTTACTATAGATACAAAAATGAGAAACTGAAGCTTAGGTAATATAAGTAAATGCAAGTATCGTTTGACAGGAAGTAGTTCAGACGTTTGGCCATAGGGATGATGTATTGTATATATATATATAAGCTAATATTTATACCTTAGGAATAATTCATATTATAGTTTCAATCTCTTTACAGATCTGATCAATATTTATTTTATTATAAGTGTAAATAGTTTGTACTCTTATACATCTGGCCCTTTATTGATCTTGGCTAGGCCATTGTAGTTAACATCAATAAGGACCATTAAGTGTACTCAATTCTATGCGGAGAATTTGCACTGATTATTTCTTTAGGCCTGTCAGTCTATATCTAAGCTGTCTTATATTTCTTTGTATTGAATTGAAACAAATATAAGCTGTCCAATCTTGCAGCATTAGTTCATACATATTGTGTACTGTTAATAAGTTAGAAAAATATAATGATAGATTTCTTTAATGTGCTTGAATTGTAATTTGTGATAGAAAACTAAAAGGAGAAGGAGAGAGAGAGAGAGAGAGAGAGAGAGAGAGAGAGAGAGAGAGAGAGTGTGTTCTTCAGACACTTTAATTATTTAAACCCTAGGTATCTAAAAGGTACATTCTTTTCTATTGTCCTAGACCAGTCTATTTTGATGTGTAGAGTTAAAAGGACTAAACAAGTAATAGTTTCAATGATAGTTTGATTAAATAATATTTTTATTTTAACATTTGGGATACCTGCATTTAATTGTTGAAGAGATATAATGACAAACATTTAGATGATTTTACATTTAATTTCAGTTACTTTGAAAATATGGATAGAATATGTCATCCAAATTTCATACCAAATCCAAAAGATGTATTAAGAGCGAGGGTCAGAACCACAGGAGTCATAGAAACATGTTTTAAGATTGAAGGTGTTATTATCAGGTAGGTCAAAGGGTACTTGTACATATGATTGAAGGTGCTATTATCAGGTAGGTCAAAGGTTATTTGTACATATGATTGAAGGTGTTGTTATCAGGTAGGTCAAAGGCTACTTGTACATATGATTGAAGGTGCTATTATCAGGTAGGTCAAAGGCTACTTGTACATATGATTGAAGGTGTTATTATCAGGTAGGTCAAAGGCTACTTGTACATATGATTGAAGGTGCTATTATCAGGTAGGTCAAAGGTTATTTGTACATATGATTGAAGGTGTTGTTATCAAGTAGGTCAAAGGCTACTTGTACATATGATTGAAGGTGCTATTATCAGGTAGGTCAAAGGTAACTTGTACATATGATTGAAGGTGTTATTATCAGGTAGGTCAAAGGCTACTTGTACATATGATTGAAGGTGTTGTTATCAGGTAGGTCAAAGGTTACTTGTACATATGATTGAAGGTGTTGTTATCAGGTAGGTCAAAGGTTACTTGTACATATGATTGAAGGTGTTGTTATCAGGTAGGTCAAAGGTTAGTTGTAATTACCAGGAAGTTCCAAGGTTCCTAAATTGTAGTATATAAGATTGAAGGTGTTATTAAGGTTACTATTACATAAGATTGACTCTGTAAAATGGACCTAGTTGGTCTGTCTACTAATGAGTTTTACAAATCAAATGGACCTTACTTCTTACAAAAAAGTTTTATATGTAAACAAGTACAGTTTGTTTTGTTTATTAGTTTGACCTTAGTGTCACATGTAGATATACATGATACACGATAGTACTTAGCTTACTCGTTGATCTTCATGTGTTGCCTTTTATAGCTTTAGATTCTGTAAAATTTGCATAATGAAAATTCTATCAAGATGTAGATGTATTCTTAATATAACAATAAACTTGTGGAAGTTGATATTGTGAAAACGAGTCCTCGAGTTACATAAACCAAACCCCCTAAATAATCTGAACTTAGATAAGTACGTCGTGATAAAACATTTATATTATGCATTACCATTTGGCGATTCTACAATACCCTTTCTCTCAGTGCGCTTAGAGTAAGTTTATGGTGAAGAGTTCATTGACACCTCTATGCATCTATATTGCTGCATTATTCAAAACAGGTGTAAAAAGTCGGAACAATAACTGTTCCCTTGTACTTAAATATCTCTGTTTGGAATATGGTTCATTGATTACAGAAAAGCCATATTACATGTATAATATGTTTTATCTCTTATATGTAAATTGAAAGATACAAAATTCTTAAGTTTATTGTCTGTGAGGCAGTAGTTTGCAGACATTAAAGTTATCACTTTCTCTGAACCTCGGGGCTTCAATTTTTTTTAAATCTCATGGATCCCCTTGTTGTTAGCTAGCATGAGTGGAAGTATTTCATTTCTGAACAATATTTGAAAATGGATAAACTATAGAGGAATGAAAAGTAAACACAATGATTTATATTTAAGATGTATATGTATCAATACGTGAAGCTCTAAATTGCCAATGTTGCTTAACTCATTCCCTCCCTAAAGACGTATTTGGACTGGTCTGAGTCATTGTCTTACAGAAGAGTCCATTGTTTTTCAGGGATCAGTCGGTTAAACAGGAAGAACATTTCATTGTAGAATACAAATTTTTTTTTATTATACGTTTTAACTCAACTTCCCCCTCCCCCCCCCCCCCTACTCATCCAAACTGCAGTATCTTTTGATGAAAGGTTACATCTAAAATGATCACAAATAGATTTTAACATATTGTATCCTGATTTCATATATGTATGTATTAGTTGACAACAAAATCTTTATGGTCAGAAGCAACTTGGAAGTTCTTGAGTTTAAATATAACTTTTGACTAAAATATGTTGATATTTTACAGGATGTTTGATGTTGGGGGTCAAAGGTCAGAACGTAGAAAGTGGATTGGTTGTTTTGACAATGTGGTCGCTGTGCTATTTGTTGTGGCTCTAAGTGCCTATGATATGTGTTTATATGAGGATCCTGATGTTGTAAGTAAACGTTTTTAAAACATATTAGTAAAACATATAAAATATAAGTAGAAAATTAAAATGGTTAAAATGAAACCATTAAAATTTTAAATATTGATATTGTGTATCAGACAAACACTTTTGGTTAAATATCAGTTTTCTCAGATAAGAATCTACATGTAATTAGACAAGCTTGCACATAATGCTGTTATACATATAGGGATATCCATGGTCAAGAAGCAGAGCATTCTGCTCTATGTCACATAGTTTCTTAACTCCTGACAGTGTGGTTTCATTTCAAGAGTGCCAAGATTTACATTCATTTTTCTTTTTTCCAGAACCGGTTACAAGAAAGTCTCAATCTCTTTAGGGCTATATGCAATAACAGATTCTTTAGAGAGGCCTGCATGGTAAGGGAGATAACTATGTATTCAATAATTTGTCAGAAAAAAGTTATGATATCACTGGATATAGGAAAAAACTGTATATATTTTTGTACACATTATGTATATTGGTAGGATGGAGTGTGGCATTAAAAACCTGCACTTCTGCCCCTTGTTTGCAGATTTATGTCCGTCAGGTGATTTTCCTTGTTAAAGCAGCTATTCCTCCAACTAGTTTTGTCATATATGATATATGTGTACACTTTGGTAGGGCTAGGTACCTACATAACATCCTTGAGCCTTTTATTCTTTTTTTTCAGATTTATGCCCATTTGTTGATTTTTGTTTCCATGGTCAATAAAGCAGTCATTTCTTAGCATCAGCTCATCTTGTAGATGCATGTGCCTTGGTATAGCGCAGTGTTGTGTACTGAAACCACAACCATCTAAGCCTTATTTCCAGATACAATTGAATCTTGTTAAGTCAAAATCTAATGAGTTGAAATTCGGGTTATGCCAAAATTGAACAGATTTTTAAGGATAGAAAAAATGTGTCAATTAAAAAATTTGATTATCTTGAATTTCAGATATCTCAAAATAATAGCAATGGCCCCTTGAATCTCGATATAATAGCAATGGTCCATAATAGCAATGGTCCATTAATTTCAAAATACCAAGATTCTGCTGTATCTCTTTATTGATGCATAATAATTCCCTACCTGGAGTGTGTAACAAAGGAATCTCAATCCATGGCTTGCTGATGGATTGTCATTCAACAATCTTATTCCAAGGATTGAGATTCCTTTTCATACATTCAAGGTAGGGGTTGATTATTTTTCTCCCATGTCTTAAATGCATGTCTATTGTATCTACACAGATCTATGTTAAGTCTGTCATAAATATGTACTGCATCCTAGAAGCCACAGAACTTCTACATCATACATTGTATTGTGATGTCATATCACATGCAGCTTGTCTATTCCCTAGAGTATGACAAGGAAATCATTCCCCGTAAAAATAGAGGGGAAAATATGTGAACCATGGGAGAATGGCCTTTCCTCTCTGTTATTCAAGTGACAAACATGGCCTGACATGGCAAACAAGCGACAGCTGTAAGAGAATTGTAAGTTTACTTGCAGATGGCCTGTGGTCTTATTCTGGGTACATTATAACATATAACTGAAAAATAGTTGAGTTTGCCATGAAACACCATTTTAACAAATAAGAGGCCTCTGTGGCTATGTGTTTAGACAATTGAACATTTAACCATCATCTCTTTCACCTCCATTCAGAAATTTTTGTGTCACTTGGTACAAAGCTGATAATTAAGGAATTGCTGTTAATAATGCTTTCACATGTAAAATGGGATTATGTACAAGTTGTTCTATTCCACTGTTGAATATTGTTAGCCACCACACAACTGAAACTACTAGAAACAAATGCAGAAAAACAAATTATACTTACTGTAGCTTTGTTAATGTTTATTGTATTACTTTGTTCTTTGCAGATTTTGTTTCTGAACAAGTTAGACTTGTTCACAGACAAGATAAGATACTCTGGTCGACATTTACGATTATTCTTCCCTGATTATGAAGGTGAGTAGAGAAAGAAAAGTATTAACAACTGTACAACAAAAACATATAGTGAAATCAGGCAGCGTCACTTTCAGTTTCGTAAAATTTTGTCATGACATTCAGTGATTTTTTATTTCAGGTCATCTGTGAGGAATTAAGTTTAGATAAATGTTTCTCTCTTTTAAATATGACAAGTGTCGTCACTCTCCAGTAGGCTGCTTTTTAAATCTGGCACCTATCACTGCATTCTATCCACACTATTTTCACAAACCATGACGGAACAGAAAACTTGCAGAAGGTCCATTATATGTACTGTTTTAGTCAGAAGCAGAACAATTATCAAAGAAATTGACAAGTAAAAAAGGACACATATAGCATTGATTAAAAAATAAATCCCAACTTTGAGGCTATGACAAAGGAATCTCAATCATAGGGGCAAGAATCTTAAACAACGTATCCAAGGATTTGGAATTCAAGAGGATTACCCAGAGGATTGAATTTTGTTGTAGGGGTTGTTTTCTCCCATTAATGTAACTATAATAGCTGAACATTTTTTAAGCAAAAATATGTGGTTAAAAACCTGGTGTAGATGACCTTGAAATAAGTTTTGTTTGTACTTGTGGTATAGTGAATGCATATTGTCAAGGTGCTAAGGGTTGATAAGGACATCTCGTTTACATGATAGATCTGTATGATGAAGGCAAACATTAGTCTACCTCTGATGAATTGACTCTAATGTTGCATTTTAGATTTTGATGTATGTCTCATATTGTCTGTTTTCTGGGTTTTTTGGCCAGTATCAAAAAGTGGCTGCTGCCTTAAAAATGGAAAGTACCAATATATCAAAGAACAACCGTCAATGGTTGATATTTAAATATGGCAAATGGTTTCTGCCCTGGTACATTGTAACCAGGTTCTCTACTCAACCGTTAAAAACTGGCCACCACCATATAACTGAAAAACTTTTGAGTGTGGCCTTAAAAACATTCAAAGATTTTTCAGTTAATTGATCATGGCGTGTTGTCAAACAGTCATATAAACAAAACTTTCTTCACAACATATGATTCCTGGAAATATATATAATAGTATAATGTATTCTCTTTTAATTACAGGACCAGATAAAGATGTAAATAGTGCCGCTCATTTCATACAGAACGATTTTATGCTACAGAACCACATTCCCAACAAAGTCATTTATCCGCATTTCACCACTGCCACAGACACCAGTAATATTCAAGTCGTCTTCCAAGTTGTCATGGATTCAGTTTTGAGAGAAAATCTCAGAAAAGCATCAATATTGTAGAATTTTATTTTCATTGACTTCAAGAATGGTCAGTGTATGAGAGACTCAATGCACGCTTTTGTTTGTTTTGTTTTTTTATACTTTTTTTCTTTTTGCATATGGTTGCTGTGCAGCAAATGAATTTACTTCTGTTGTCATGGTGATACAAAATTCACCCTAAAATTAGATTATAGATATCTAGATTTTTTTAACATGACAAAAAACAAATGCAGTGTTTTATATGATTAAGTTAGTAGTGGTTAGTATTAGAAGAAAAGTTTGGTCTATGAGAATTAAGTTAAAATTTTCTAGAAGATTTAAGAGTTATTTCACATAGGAGTAAATTTAATTTTGTGGGAATTAAGATAAATTTTAAAAACTCTTTGTTAATCAGTTTTGGAAATTTTAATGGCAAAGTGCTGAAAATGTGTACCGATACACATTTATTGTTGGTGTGAGAGGCAGATTTAATTATGTTAAAAACTTACACAGGTCACAAGAATGTATCTTGCTATCATTTTATTCATCTGATGAATTTTAATCTGTTCAGTCCTTCCTTGTTATTTATTGCAAATGTTTATTTTTCATTTGTAATTAATTATTACTACTCTATATCTTTTAGAACTTTACTTATATCTGCCAACAATTTTTAAAACAGATTTTTATTATATACAACAAGAGGTATATATTTCCCACAGAAATAGATTTTTGTACATAGAATGAATGATATAAATTTTATTTAATTCAAATACATGTATTTTGAAATTCTTGTATATAAGAAAACTATAGGATTAATCAAATGTATTTAATTTATAAACTTTCTAATTTAGTCACAATAAAGCTAATTTGCATGATTTATTCAGTTTTGAGAGAAGTTTTTTTTTAAAAATACTTAAAATCTGTCAAATTCAGCATTTCTTTGTTAAAACACATATTAGATATAAGTTCTACTGGTACATGAATACAATCAACAGATTTTAATTTTTTTGGTTTTTGTATAACTTTGATAGTTTATATTTTAACGTTTTAATGTTTTTGACAGGCACAATGCAAGATTGTGATTCCAAGACTTAAATACTGATTGTGTAAATAAATGAAGTTCTGTCCACATCTCTGTAATGTAAATAGTCTAAATTGGACTTATATAGGTACAAACTATAAATATGTGAAAAGAGCAAGTTTATTATGTCTAAGAATATATCAGGCCTGCATGGCCGAGTTGTTACAGCATCATGCTTCAAACTGACAAGTATCTCACTTCTAGTCAGCACTGATTTGATCCCACTGGAAGTTTTCCAGTTTATTTGTGGAAGGATGGTGGAATTTATCCTCTACCATTAAAAACTCACTGCCACCACATAACTGAAATATTGAGTGTGGCATAAAACAGCATTTAAGGAAACAAAATGTTAGACATTATGAATTGCCAATAAAAGCCTTCACTAATGTCTAAAAGTATAGGAAATATGTCTGTGACATAATTTTTGTAGCAGAATCATGTAAAACCAAGGTACATTAGTATTCTTGCAGCAAGTGGGATATGGCTTCCACGAATAATCATTACTCTTTTGATCTCAAAAATTCATTTGTAAATATTATTTATTTATACCAAAGTCACTTGTTTACATTTCTTAATTACTGTTAGTGAATCATAGTCATACAAATATTTACGCATACACAAAACATTCCTAAAAGTTGTAAAACAAATTGTCTGTATTTTGAGAGGTGAATCATAGTCATATAAATGTTTGCACGTACATAAACATTCTGAACAGTTGAAAAACAATGTATGTATGTGTTTTGGGGACAAACCAATACCTTTCTTCCTTTGTAGATAGGTAATTCATTTTTTTCAAGTGTTGACTTAATATATCGTATGAAAATAATGAACTCGACTTTATATGAATGGTATAGTGTAATTGTTTTGTGTCTATAGAAGTGTATGAATGAAGGTATTTATTATCCTTTTAATCATGACATAATATAATTAGAATTATATTTTGAGATACCATATGTTATTAAACATATCAGCTAATGTGTAACATATCTATTAGATATCATTTGTTTGTATAAAGTCTCGGGACAAGTGCATTTAGCATTATTCAGAGTGATTTTATCAACCATGGTTGTGACACTCAAAATTCATGTTGTACGGTGTGATTTTAAAGAGAACGAAACAATTTTTCAACTATTTCATTTGTGAAGTTTCTAAATGTAATTTTTTAGAATTTGTACATGAGATATTGAGTATTTTTATCTTTCTGGAAGTACATCATAGAATGTTAATTAGGTACTAGTTTTATTGTCTGTTTACAAATTGTACACATGTATACACCTGACTGTACATAGAATGTACATGTAGTTGTGGGAACTCAAAAGTAATTTCATGTTTACATAAAAAAAGTCAAAAAAACTCAAGTATTTCTTTTTAGCATTACTTGAAGCTTTCCGATTGAATAAATTTGAATAGACTTATTAGATAAAGCAGTAGATCCAGTAATGAAATATTTACCAATTACATGAGGTATGTATAAATACATTTAAAATTTTTTATGAGGATAAAAGTTTCCATCAAAGGATTATGTTCATATATGAAGATGTCTTTTAAGGATTCTTAACTATGGATAAATGACAACTTTCGTATGAGAAGTCTTCCATTTTGATTATATGTGTGTGCTCGTGCATGCATGCATGTGTACGTGTGTGTGTGTATGCGCGTGTGTGTGTGTGTGTGTGTGTGTGTGTGTGATATTCTCTCACTATAGTGCTTAATATACTGGTACCAATTTGAAGTTCATATTACATACTTTGTGCAAATGAACTTGGAAATATTTAAGGATAACAATTACATTTAAACACTCAAACCATGCAGTTCTGAAGTCGGAGGAATAGCAAAGATTTATCTTGAAATAATTTCTGTTTTGTTAAGATTGTAGTGGCTACCATATTGTTTTATGTTTTGTTTGCAGTGGTACCACAGCATGATAAGTTTGACAAATGTGTATTTGTTTGTGAGTTATGTAACGATTATTGTACTTATAGCATATTTTACTTCTTGTATACCCTCTTTGGAGTATATTCCAATCTGTGTTGCAGTATTTATGTAAATTTTGATGTCCTGCTAAATGTAACACTAAATTTTGATTGTCTCTTTATGACCTTTCTGTCTTATGTATTGACAACTGTCTCTTGTGTAGTAAATCCCAGTGATCTATGTGACTTCCATATGATAGTGAATCTTTAATCTCCAATTAACAAGGAATAAAGTCTTGAATGGAATGAAGAATCTGTTAGGACGTAGGCCAGGTAACCTGCAAAAGGTTGATTGTATAACAATACATTTTGAAAAAAATAACACATTTTCAGTTTTTTATTTCAAAAAGCATATTCTATTTTCATAGTGGATTGTTGCATTGGTAGTGTTTTCTTAGGAACACAGTAGGAGGATCTTCCAGTTCACATTTGAGGACCTTTTTTCAACCATATGATTTAAAAACTGTGGAACGTGGCATGAAACTACCAATAGACAAATAAATAAACAAGCCTTTGTGAGCTGATGTTTTGTTGCCTTGTGTTCTACCAGTGTTCCCAGCATGATACCATTTGTTAATGTCAGAATGTTATAATCACTTTCTTGATGATGATTTCTTTTGTTGACAACCCAGATATTTGTTTGACCTTTTTGTAAGCAAAACTATAACTTTGGTATTATGGGTACAATATATGTGTGCATAGATTCTGTTGTCTTCTTTCCAGGCCAATGACAACTATCCAGGATAGTTTTGTGCCAATTTTGATTCTTCTGATGCGGTTTATCTTTTAATGCCAACTTTCTTCATTTTATTTTGATATGTTGCCAACACTGCCACATGTCTCTATTTTGTACTAGACCAAGAACATGTATTTTGCATTAATTCTATGTCGCCAACCCTATCAGTTTTACTGTAAATTTCATTGTCTTTAATGCCAGACATAGTACCTGTAAGCGTTATTCTTCTTTAATTTCAACCCTTTACCTATTAGTTTTAACATCTTCTTGTTTTTCTTTTTCAGTCTAGATATATGCTTGATTCTCATATATTCGTAAGGCAAGATAAAAACCAGGAATTAAATAGCAAACAAAATTGTTCTTACATGATACAAGTAAAAATTTGATAAACATATCGTTCAAGCTTAGTTTTCTTAAAAAATATTTCAAAGGCTCTGGAGTTTTGTTTTGGAGATGGTAAAGTACAGTCTGTTTCACCCCTTACTTTTATGCTGACATTCTCATCAGTTCATGGGTATGTTTGGATACATTTGACCAATCAATGCAGCTTAGAATATAATGGCAAGCGGTCTATATGCTTCATAATTAAAGTTTACAAGTGTCTTTTTTATATATTTAAGTGTTTGTACAGTAAAACGTTGTTGTCATCATACTTTAAGTAATATTTTGTACACATACATAATATATATTTCCGTGTAATGTACATTTTTTCATACAATGACAGACCCCATCATCAAAAGTCAGAAAGAGTCTTTTCATACAAAGTCGATTTCAAACGCTTGATTTCAGTTTTGCAAACTTAAAATTAAGCATTCTATTTTTGAACTGAAATATCAACAAATTAATAATCCCACCAATTGACAAATTAATGAGAACGCCCATATGTTGATTCCACTGTCTATTTGTAATTAGGTGATTTGTTTTTTTTTTTCAACAAAATGTGATTGTTATTTTTATCCGCCCTGTGCCCTGCACCTCAAGACTTATAGCTGCATGGTTGGAGTGTTCATATGTACTATGTCATGTTTACTTTTTAAGGATTATGACAGTGATAAGTACTGTATGCCTGAGACTTTTCACCTCTGGTTATATTTGCCCTTTTGTGGCAAAAAAACATATTCACACATCTTAAATTTGTCCTAAATCACCATAGTCTCGTGAATGACATGTTTGTCTGTACTTCATTTATTTGGCTTGAAAATTTGGCTTCCATATTAAAATTGACCTCTCATCTAAGAGCATAAATGACGAAAATTAAACAGGAACGAAAATTTCCATGTATACAATAATTGTTAGTGATGATGTATAATGATTAAGTTTGTTAGTTTATTAGTTGTAGATATTTAACTAAATACTAAGTCATTGTAAATATATAACACAAAACACTTGTGTATAATTTGTATAAACGAAATAATGTTGTCCATATGTTACTGTGATTATAACAAAACAAAAAAGCATTGCTATTCCAACAGAAGTAATCTGGAATTATGTATCTTTTAGGGATATCATCATATTCAGTTAGGCCAAAGTTCTGCCCTTATTTTAAGTTACATCCCCAGGCAATAGGATACCAAATTTCAGACGGCAGCGATGAGAGATACATACTTAAAAAGGATATGTTGTGGTGAAAATGTCACAGTATCTTGCTGCCAAGAAAGTATAGAGGAGGACTTTTGACTTATAAAGCAACTTGAAATCTGTGCTGAATTTTGGTTTGATTATCAGTCAATTTATGTATTATCAAATTAAAACTTCTTTTAGTGGCAGTCAAACGGTTGTCGTACTTTAACTGTTGTAAATTAGTAGGTAGGTGACCTCTTGACATCCAAAATCGGGGACAAATCTTAAAATTTAAATCAGTATTTAAATTTCTTGTTTAAATTTTACTTGACATAGTATTATATACTTCAATATCGTGTTTCACTAGTGTTTATCAAGAAACTGCTAACTATAAAATTTGAGTTGGAATTGTAAATGATAATTGTATGTAAATCTGAAATGTTGACTTAAGTCAATGTTTACTTTCTGATCCTGAGCTGCGAAGTTGCATCCTATGCAGTGTGGAATTGTTTCATTGGTAAAAATGTCTTCAGAAATATTTGAGGCTATTGTTTTAGTAACAACCGAGTTTGCCAGTCATACATGATGGACAATCTTACTATTTTTCAAAAAGAAAAAAATAAGTCTGCCATTTTCTGAAGGTGACCTTCTAAAACACTTCTGATTTACGTTGTCACCAATGAAGGTTCTACTGTACCAATGTATACATACATGTTCTGAGATCCAAGCAGTTGTCAATATTTCATGACGTACTATGTGTTGTTTTAAGAAACTTCATTGCTACTGAATTAAAGTCTTGTTTTTCTTCTGCTTTTATTCGCTTACAGGATTAAATTGTTTTATATGTTTTTGTTTTGGTGAATATTATTACTGGTCATGGTTTTGGTGTAAAAGTATGGATGTAAGTTATAACATATTTGATATATTTCATTTTACATGATTTTTGTCAGCATACATTTGTATAAACATTCTAACAAAGAAAATCAACCAAAGATTTTTGCATATATATATATTCAACAAAATCATACATCTTTGAGTTTGAGACATCATGTCTTTAATATTCATTTGAAACATTGAAATTTTATTTTTAAAATGCTAACCTTCATAATAAAGTCTTGCATATTGAAGCTATAAATTTGTTGTTTTTGTTATTGTAGCTTTGCAAGGAACTAAACAATTCTACAAATTGTCTATGTGTACCTGCTTTATCATAGAAAATATGACGTACAGGAAAAACACCTGCTTTGTTTACAACATGGGCGCAGACATTTGGACACCCAAAGTTGTGCGGAGGGTAAAATGAGCCCAGAGATCTGATTGGTCATTAAATCAAAAAATTAGTTTTGCCATTAATAAGTGAAATTAAGGTGATAAAAAAGATACATGAATATTGGTAGTACTTTGGAAATTATAGGGTTGACGGATGAAAATTGAAAGGGAGGGGTCATATGAGAATAGATATTTTCCCTTGGTGCCGAATACTACGAGTTGTAAACAAGTGAAAATTTGAAGTAGAAATGCAACGGCAACCTATACTTTTGATTGCATATTTTGTTATCAAAAATATTGATCTTTCAGCACAGGGTACTTATTTCACCCAGATTTAATAAACATGGGAGTGACAGTGACCTGAAGTTTTGTAAATTAGCATTGAGGCCTATGGGAAAATATTTGGTGGTGTCTGTCCCTATAGAGAAATGCACATTTGACACATGTAGGCTGGATGAAGCCCTAAAATAAGTCATTTCTCTCGTTTTTATCACCTAAGTTGCAATTCATTCACTTTTACTCATACTTTTAAAACAGATTTGAGGGGTCTCTATGAAATGGGGCACCTGTTGGGGGTCCACAAGGTGCAAATTTAATAGGTGTGCTGCCTCTACACACATTATTATGCATTTGTTGCATATTGAGATCTCTTAATTTTATTTGTATGTTTTATATTACACCTAGAACTAATATTTTATCATTTATTGGTCAAAATTCCATCTGTACTTGGGAAATTCAAGTATACCTCCACCCTCTCCTACAAACATGCACATGTTCTTTTATAAAAAAATCATATAGTTATGGTTATGCATAGTGACTAATTTTAGCAAAATATTTTGGAAATAATGTTTCTATTGTAAATTTTAACTCATTTGAATTAAAATCAGACCTTTTTGAGGAAAAGACTGGTCGATTTTCTTCTTTTGAGAGCAAAATCTACATATTGGACCATGTCATTTTACTCGTGCAGTGTATTTTGTACCTTTAGCTGTATATATGTACTGTATCTGAAGGGTAAGAACCATCTCATTTTTAAGAAAATTGTATTAAACTGCATTTCAGCATTTAAGTCTCATCAGTAAAATATTTCATCATGCCATATACACTGAAAACAGTATAAAAATTAATTTAAAAAACCCCCCCCCCCCCCCCCCCCCCCCCTGATCTGTACACAAGAATTTCCACATTGTGGTTAGGTCATATTGTGTTAAATTTTGGTAATAGATAATTTGTAAGTAAAAAAATTCTGTAGAAATAGGGCGCTTTAACATTTTTTTCATAATCTATCAAACATTTTAACCTGTAGAAGGAATATTTCAATTTCTTAAATCCAGGAAATATTGTCCAATAAGAGATTTTTATCTAATTATCATACTCAAGTACCTGTAAAGGTAATTATAAAGTATCAATTATATTTTTTTCTGTATTAACTCATCTAATATTCATTCAAGTTGCATGTTTTCATAAGTTTTCTAAATATTCAGTCATCCATTTTTTGTTTGAATCACTTTTTTCAACCCCCCCCCCCTTCCAGCAAATGTCACTTAACACTCTCTTGGGGTCATACCAGACAAAAATTAACACCTGATATTGACTTTTACTGGTTTCAAAACTTAGTATAATTAAAATTTGACTTAGTTTTTCATCTGAAACAGAACTATAAATATGTCATATCCTTTTAAAAGCAATTTGACTAGCATTTTGCACCATTTAAGTGTCAGTCATTTTAAAGTCAGACTCAGTTATCTGCCCTCTGTATTTAATTAGTTACATCATGAGACTGTAATTAAGGGATGAAACAAAACATGGACATGTCTGAAAATGATTACTAACATATTTTATATAAATGAACACAATAAGTCTATTGAAATGTGTTGTATGTAAGGGTATCCCCTCCCAGAAGTTTTACACTTTTATTAAGGGTGCACTTCATTCCTTGTCAATAAAAGCAATTTGATGATATAAAAAAATGACATGGTTTACTTTTAAGTGAGCTTCAGAAATTCTTATTTACTTCAGGCGACTAATTGGTTCCATGCTCATTAAGAAATGATCTAAATTTTAAGTTTTTGTGAAGAAAATGGTATATTTTGTCACTTTTTCCATTATTAAGGGGTACCGTCTACCCTTATTTGATATCATGGTCAATATTGGTAAATAATGGTATGAAATCATTTAAAATAATGAAGTGTATGTGTTACAGACAATTCTGAATGAAAATCATGAAAGAAAAAACAGACAACTTCTTCATATAATGTATTTATTTGTTAATATCAATGAATGGGATTGAGAGGTAGGGGTGTGACACATTATAGACTGTGTTTCTCTTCAGGTTGGGTTCCCATCCTCATTATTAAGGGGGCTTGGTGTTCAGTTAATGAGATTTCCAAAAAATGCAAAATGACCATTTTTGGCAATGTTTTGGATAAATCTATAGAGAAATGCACATTTGACACATGTAGGCTGGATGAAGCCTTAAAATAAGTCATTTCTCTCGTTTTTATCACCTAAGTTGCAATTCATTCACTTTTACTCATACTTTTAAACAGATTTGAGGGTCTCTATGAAATGGGGCACCTGTTGGGGGTCCACAAGGTGCAAATTTAATAGGTGTGCTGCCTCTACACACATTATTATGCATTTGTTGCATATTGAGATCTCTTAATTTTATTTGTATGTTTTATATTACACCTAGAACTAATATTTTATCATTTATTGGTCAAAATTCCATCTGTACTTGGGAAATTCAAGTATACCTCCACCCTCTCCTACAAACATGCACATGTTCTTTTATAAAAAAATCATATAGTTATGGTTATGCATAGTGACTAATTTTAGCAAAATATTTTGGAAATAATGTTTCTATTGTAAATTTTAACTCATTTGAATTAAAATCAGACCTTTTTGAGGAAAAGACTGGTCGATTTTCTTCTTTTAAGAGCAAAATCTACATATTGGACCATGTCATTTTACTCGTGCAGTGTATTTTGTACCTTTAGCTGTATATATGTACTGTATCTGAAGGGTAAGAACCATCTCATTTTTTAAGAAAATTGTATTAAACTGCATTTCAGCATTTAAGTCTCATCAGTAAAATATTTCATCATGCCATATACACTGAAAACAGTATAAAAATTAATTTAAACCCAACCCCCCCCCCCTGATCTGTACACAAGAATTTCCACATTGTGGTTAGGTCATATTGTGTTAAATTTTGGTAATAGAATAATTTGTAAGTAAAAAAATTCTGTAGAAATAGGCGCTTTAACATTTTTTTCATAATCTATCAACATTTTAACCTGTAGAAGGAATATTTCAATTTCTTAAATCCAGGAAAATATTGTCCAATAAGAGATTTTTATCTAATTATCATACTCAAGTACCTGTAAAGGTAATTATAAAGTATCAATTATATTTTTTTCTGTATTTAACTCATCTAATATTCATTCAAGTTGCATGTTTTCATAAGTTTTCTAAATATTCAGTCATCCATTTTTTGTTTGAATCACTTTTTTCAACCCCCCCCTTCCAGCAAATGTCACTTAACACTCTCTTGGGGTCATACCAGACAAAAATTAACACCTGATATTGACTTTTACTGGTTTCAAAACTTAGTATAATTAAAATTTGACTTAGTTTTTCATCTGAAACAGAACTATAAATATGTCATATCCTTTTAAAAGCAATTTGACTAGCATTTTGCACCATTTAAGTGTCAGTCATTTTAAAGTCAGACTCAGTTATCTGCCCTCTGTATTTAATTAGTTACATCATGAGACTGTAATTAAGGGATGAAACAAAAACATGGACATGTCTGAAAATGATTACTAACATATTTTATATAAATGAACACAATAAGTCTATTGAAATGTGTTGTATGTAAGGGTATCCCCTCCCAGAAGTTTTACACTTTTATTAAGGGTGCACTTCATTCCTTGTCAATAAAAGCAATTTGATGATATAAAAAATGACATGGTTTACTTTTAAGTGAGCTTCAGAAATTCTTATTTACTTCAGGCGACTAATTGGTTCCATGCTCATTAAGAAATGATCAAAATTTTAAGTTTTTGTGAAGAAAATGGTATATTTTGTCACTTTTTCCATTATTAAGTGGTACCGTCTACCCTTATTTGATATCATGGTCAATATTGGTAAATAATGGTATGAAATCATTTAAAATAATGAAGTGTATGTGTTACAGACAATTCTGAATGAAAATCATGAAAGAAAAACAGACAACTTCTTCATATAATGTATTTATTTGTTAATATCAATGAATGGGATTGAGAGGTAGGGGTGTGACACATTATAGACTGTGTTTCTCTTCAGGTTGGGTTCCCATCCTCATTATTAAGGGGGCTTGGTGTTCAGTTAATGAGATTTCCCAAAAGTGCAAAATGACCATTTTTGGCAATGTTTTGGATAAATCTATAGGAAAAACACCTGCTTTGTTTACAACATGGGCGCAGACATTTTGGACACCCAAAGTTGTGCGGAGGGTAAAATGAGCCCAGAGATCTGATTGGTCATTAAATCAAAAAATTAGTTTTGCCATTAATAAGTGAAATTAAGGTGATAAAAAAGATACATGAATATTGGTAGTACTTTGGAAATTATAGGGTTGACGGATGAAAATTGAAAGGGAGGGGTCATATGAGAATAGATATTTTCCCTTGGTGCGGAATACTACGAGTTGTAAACAAGTGAAAATTTGAAGTAGAAATGCAACGGCAACCTATACTTTTGATTGCATATTTTGTTATCAAAAATATTGATCTTTCAGCACAGGGTACTTATTTCACCCAGATTTAATAAACATGGGAGTGACAGTGACCTGAAGTTTTGTAAATTAGCATTGAGGCCTATGGGAAAATATTTGGTGGTGTCTGTCCTATAGTTTACCAAAAAATTTGAAAAGTGAGAAAAAAATAAATCAATATGCCAAATAAAAACAAAACCAAACAAAATGATAGCATACTGTTTTGTTACTTTTATCTGTTCTGAAGTATACCTGAAATATTTTACCCCAGACTACATTTTAAATCTATATTGCGTCATATCTGGAATATTTTGGTCCAGATTATTATTACACGTTTACCTAAAACATTCACCCATGTTCATTTCACACTCAATCAGAATCGTATTTACATATATATTTTCATTTTACTTTTATTTTTATTGATGAAATGGACAAAAGATAGACAATGAAATTGGAATTTGGATGTACAGTAGCATACTTACATTTAATTTAGTTCTGTATTTTAAAATGATTTGCGTAGGTAAAACAATGAAATGGACTTCAGTATTCCATACTTCATTCCTGTCAGCTCCATATTGGAATTATTTGGGAATTTTCGTCTAGATGGTTTTGAAAAAATAAGATGTAACTAAAATTTGCTGACTGTTGAATCTTAATGTATATAGGAAAGGGATGTTATTACCCTTGTGCACAGATGTCCCTGCTTACTTTTATTAGTCAAGCTCTATCATTGAAACTGGTGGGGGTGTAAGGTTTTGTTTACATTTATTGGTATGTATGGTTAAGGTACATGGGATAATTCAAGTCGTATCCGTTTTCAATTCTCTCTTTCTTTCAAGGTTACTGCAGTGAGCAGATAGAACGACTGAATTATTTGGGTTGAAGTTTTGGTTCAAGTTTGTTATATCATCGCGCTGTGAACCAAACATGGAGTCTCTCACTTCTGGTCTGTGCAGGTTCCAGCCACGCTAGAACCAAAGCTGATTTTGTGAAAAAGTTTGCTTTTTCCCTTGTGAAAGGCCGGTGGTCTCTTCTTGGGTACATGGCAACTGGGTTGTGTGACTTAAAACACTTCTTCAAAACAATTAAATAAAAACGGGTATTGGAAATCTATTGATTCGTCAATACACCCAGAATGGATATTTGGTATGAAATTGCATTTCTTTTTTACTATATGGATTTTGCAATTATTATGTTGTTTTTCACGGATATCCACTCATTAATATTGTACAACTTTCCTCCCTTTGGTTTGTATACTGCCTGTTCACCATTACCAAAGTATGCATCGCTACAGTTAACATATAGTTTGTTGATTTAAAAATAAAATACAACACACTGTCCCCAAATTGCCGTCATGTTATGTATTTGTTGTTCCACATAAATCCATCAAATATCTCAATTTGAGAATCACTTGGATTAAATGTTTGTTTAGATTTTGTTTTATGTTACACTCTACAGTTTTTCAATCATATAGTGGCTGCCATTTTAGAAAGTGACAGAGAGAAACCGGGAAGAGTCCAATGGCCTTCATCACCGCTATCAAACAGCTTACAAATGTAAAAAAAAATATTCTCCGTCAACATTTTGTCTGGAATTGTACAGATATATCTGTATTATTTTATATTAAAGCAATATTTCCAATTGGTTGTACCGTTTAAATTCTGAACTCCTAAAAAGTTAACATAGTCATCGTTTTACAAGGGTTATTTTAAGACGGACTTAGCAATACATTTAGTTTTATTATTCAGCGTTGCATGATACCAGTATCTGTTCTTGAACACTACATCCATTTTAAATTCGGACTCAACTGATAGATTCTGATTGACAGAAACGATAGTTTTGAGTATTTCTTTATGTCCTATTGTTTGCATATAATGTTTATAATATTTGCTTATTTTTGTTATATTTTTATTATTCCACTACCGGTAAAATGAAGGGGGTGTATTTCGTCTGACTACGTTCTTGGGTTAATGATTTGTAACTGCTCATTCACTGAATTGTGGTGTCCAAGGTAGGCGACATGTAAACTCTTATAATGCTTGTTGTTATAGACATGATAAGTATAAGTTTCCAGTATGAACATATCCATCTACAACATACTTAAATGTGTAACCACTGACTTAAAAATGGAAAGTCATTGAAATTGATGCTCTTGAAATTAATGAATACTGAAAAATAGTAGCAACGCATCTTTTTAGCCTCTCTGAAATATGTATTGCGCAATTATGAGAAACAATAGGTATAACTGGAGAAATCTAGGTTTATTTAAGAAAATCTAGATTTGCATTCTTATGTAAATTTCTTGCACAATTTTTGATGATTCTAAACTTTGAAATTTGTGGTAGTGTAAATGCTTGTAGATGTCCAATACTTAATTTTCAGAAGTGATGAAACCGAGAAGTATATTAAACTGGAATCATTATCAAATAAAAAACCCCACATCAATCATTGTCGAAAGTTTTTGCCATCTTTTCAACTTCACAAAATTATCCCACCACTAGCAGCCTTTCCCTCCACGAGAATGTATATGTTTAATACTCTTTTTGGATTTGATGTCGGTTTCACGATGGATATCTAACACACCTTTTATGGATATCAATATACTTTATAGATTAATGAGCTCCATTACGTAAAATCGATTTCTGTAAGTCATCATAACAGTCTTTACTTTTTCTTACTTTTACCTACAACCCCCACCCACCCCAACAAACCCGCAGTGGGTCCACAGTGAAATTAAAATAAAATACGTGAGGAACGAATTATCGTCATAATTGGCACAGACGTCTCAACAGCCGCCATCGAACAGGTAACACGACATTTCACTTAGTGACACAGAGTAGTCGCAAACAAGACTATAATACTGACTGTAAAGCAGAACATTGACATCAAACGCGGTTTTCGATATCCCTGTTTCAATAATTCGTCAGTGAGTAGTTTACCTCTGCATATAAAATGTTCATATGTTGAACAATCCCTGGCATATCTGATCATTTGTGAAATATAAACTCCATATGCGGGTGAATGTAGGATATTACTACTTAAATGTGGAAAATTCACGATGGGAAAGCCCAAATCGTTTGTCGTATAGCTTAGTTGTTAATTTCCCGTCTGTGTCTATAGTTAGTAACGTGTCTAAGTATGAAGCGTGTGTGCTTGATTCTGTTGTATCTTTAATTTCTAGTTCACTGGGATATATCGCATTGACATATGTATGAAAATTGTCATCATCAATTGACAAAACGTCATCGATATATCTAAATGTCAAATTTTAGAACACCGCTAACTTTTTCTTCTTTTGATTCAACAGTTTCTGAATGAAGTCTGCTTCATATGAATAAAGGAACAAGTCAGCCAATAAAGGAGCACAGTTAGTGCCCATAAGAATGCCGACAGTTTGTTGAAAGACCACGTCTCCGAACATTATAAATTTATTGTCCAGCCTGTTTTTTTATATCAACTTCAGTGTATCTATGTGTAGAATCAGAGTGTTGTTTGACAAAATAAGTATCATGATAACCAATGACTAGTTATTTAAATTTCCGGGTACCACTTTTAGTGAAAAAAAACAGTTGTCAATGATGCTAAAAAGTATCTCTTTAAATTGTTATGTGGAATTGTTGTGTAAAGAGTAGAGAAGTCGTATTGTTTTGATACTGTGAATTTGAGAAAAATTGTGTGTCTTCAAATTCTCTAAAAGTTGTTTAGAATTTTTATGTATACACATCTGATTTACACCGCTTCTGGAATAAGCAACTGTACTGTACTGCTGAAGTTTTTCCTTAACGGCTGTTAGCATCTTGGTAAGTAAAGATAAAGGTTTGGTAGAACATTTGTTGCTGGATTGTTGTTTTAATATAATGGCCAGTGATAAACAAAACACAAAAAGTTGGCGATTAAAATTTATATAACTTCAGTAAGGAGTGAATTGACGATTTACGTGAAATTGTCTTCTATGTTCTTCTTAAAGATCTACTCCCTACAGCAATTTTAAGCAAGATGTTTTCTTTATTATAGATGATCATCATAACAATGATACTTCGTCATTTCTTTAGCGATATACATTAGTATATACACAAGCGTTGCACAATCTCTCTCTCTCTCTCTCTCTCTCTCTCTCTCTCTCTCTCTCTCTCTCTCTCTCTCTCTCTCTCTCTCTCTCGCTCTCTCTCAGTATTTTGACATTTACAAAGCATATCACAACACGTTTTCGTTATCACAACACTAAATAGACTTTCAACAACAGTACTCTGGAGTGATTTTCGCAAACACTTTAGAACGTAGAACTTAAGTAGTCTTGAGAAAAGATGTCCCTACTGTTATGGATTGCGTGCTTACACGCCATTTGCAGACTCAAATTTAATAAAGCTGAAATCAGTATGATGACGTCAGAAGCAGTGGAAGCCAAAACACTTCACAGTGTGTGTTTTCTAACTTATTTTATTATTTTAACGAAGCATTTTTATGTTACAATAGACAAATGTCAATGTATGTATCTTTTTGTCGATTCAAAAGGGAATACGGGAATAAAAAGACCAGGCGTATATTTGCGGTTTGACGTTTGAAATTATTTATTTGATATCAAAACTGTTGAGATATAAATTCTGAAGTCGAAATACCAATCAACAATCGTCTTGTCAACGGTTTTGACTGTGTAAATTAACCCTATTGAATGAACACATCCGGTTAGAAATATTTCATCCTGATATGAATTATTATTGAATGATGGGTTTTCAGCTGAATGTGCAAATGTAATGTAACTAATTAGAGTATAAAACACAATGTTTAGAATTACGTAATGTGGTTTGAAGCGTGGTTACACCAGTAAGGTTAGTCTGTTGTGTGAGATATTGATACAGATAGTTGTGATTCATTACCAAAGCTTTGTACTATACAAATCTCAGTACCAAAGTATAAATCTTCAGAAGGCATACACAAATCTTGCGATATTGGACGATCACGGACCTCTGGAAGTCCACAGGATGACAACATTAAAACATGATTCACGACGACCGAGGTGATGACATAAATTTCACTTTCACTTCGTATGTCGAATGTTGGGCAACCGTTTTGGACGTCTTTGGTACGAACCTGAGACATTACTATTGCGAGTCGATCACTTTATCACTAGATCACCGCAAGCAGTTGATGGTTGTCTCAGTTATTGAATTATACAAGTATTTTAAAAGGACACACACACACACACACACACACACACACACACACACACACATATATATATATATATATATATATATATATATATATATATATATATTATGCCTCTAATATATATCTTTACTTCTGATTAATCAAAAACGTATCACGTGATCTAAAACATTTCTTCATGTCACCTGAAACATTTATGTCCCCCTCTATGGCGATTTATGTCACCCTCTCGTGTGCAGAAATGGGTGCGCGTACGGTTCGTTTTTTTTGTAGGCTATGTGGTAATTAGGTGTAACATCTGGCACATAAAATGTCCGTTTCATAACTCATAAATTACTCGATACAGACTGGAATGGAGTGAAACAACAGCCGAAATTAATGATTTGACAGCATTGATACATCGTTGTCAAATATATTTGCTGGAGTCAGCTTTTATGGAGGCTTCAAATTAAAAACGACGCAAAGAACGATAAAACATATCGATAGTGTTGAGTATCGAAGACACTCTGTCACATGTGTTACAATCGTTATGAACCTACGTAGGTCAGTTTGTTAGTTAGGTTTTATTGCCTTTCGGTATAGTGAAACAATCATTGCCCTTGTTTTGGGATGACAGGAATATTTGCTTACCCTCGGGTGACATAACACTTCTCGGGTGGAGACGGTGTCAACCCAAAACAAGGGCAATATAGTATAATCATATGTGTGTGTGTGTATGCGCCCGCGCGCGCGTGTGTGGGTGTTTGTGTGTGTGTGTTGGATGGATGGTTACGTTTAAACATTACCGATTGAAATATTTTTATGCATGCCATTCTTTTACCACTTTAAATGATTAAGTTTATTAAAATTGTTACACTTATCTTGCTGTTTGCTTGTAAGAAGTAAACCAAAATAGATTTCCTCTACTTCCATCCGTCTTTGACCTCAATATCCTTTTGTCCTATTCCTTCCCCCCACAATCCAGACAGTTTACATATCTTGTTCAGCAGGACTCCCCAACTGCATAATTATAATACTTTTGTTCATTTAAATTACATTATACAAATCAGTTACTAAAATGTGCTGAGGTTGCATTATTTCACTGTTGTAAAATTGGTAATTGTCGTGTTTGAATGAGTCACGTGACTTCAAATCTTAGTATCAATTTAGGAATTTAACAATTGTCATTTCCTGATGACTTTGTCAATCCTTCAATTGAAGGAAAATACCGAATCAACCTAATATATAAAATAGGAACTGTTAATACATTGTCTTTTTATCGCATAAAGTTGTTTATATGTAATGAATCTGTAAAGCAAATCCTATCAAAAACATCAGCTATCATATTATTCACGGCGAGAGAAGATTCAAACATTTAACTTTTATGTTTACACCCTGTTTCAAATGCATAACTTATAACCACAAAACAATCTTATTGCAATTGTACTTCCGACTTTAATCTTAAGTTTTAAATTACTACTTTGACATTGTTAATAGCATAAGGTTTTCACCTTTTTGAAATTGAAATACACCAACATTAAACATTGAAAATGCATTTTAACGTTGTGTAATTAATTATTGAGTGATAAATACTGAATCATCATTGAAGTGGTAAGTAAAAATGAACAAGTACCATTGGATATTCGAAACTCCAAGTTCACGAGAAAAAGACAAATTGGATGAAAACAAATATGAAGAACATTGCGAATACTAAACGGGAAGGGAACAGGTGCCCGGAAGTAGTCAGCGCCCCCCTGTTAGCATACCACCCCCGTCGCAAATGTTCTATGGAGACCTGTCGAGTTCTGTGTAAAGGTTATAAGTAACAATGTAACGAAGCATCTATTTATTATTTCAAGAATGTTATTATATCGATACTGTTGTATGTCAGTATAGATGTTTTCTCTCGGTACACTTTACTTGGCATTTAGAAACCAGAGAACCTTGGACCACATCTTGTGACCGTTAAATCTGTTGTGTGTGATATATATTACACGTAGAAATATTTGTATTGCGGTAATTACGATTGCAATGAGAAATTTGTCTTAAAAACTCTAGGTTAGCTTCATCTTGGATAGATTGTTATTCTTTCAGTGACACGTTTTATTGGCATGTTAGGGAAGAAATAAATTCTCCCAGATAATCAACAGAAGCACCCTTGTGAATTGAGTTGTCGGCACCAAAAACGTTAAGAGATTACTTTGTACTGTTTTAATGCCTATTAATCAGCATTTATCATAAACAAGTCTGCAAGGAGAAAGGGAGTGTAAGAACTTTCACGACATTTAATGTATGATATAATTAGCGTTAATATCACTTATAAATACGCAAATGTACAATAAAACACTAAATAAATGTATGTTTGTATGTATGTATGTATGTATGTATGTATGTATGTATGTAAGTTTGTATGGATGCATAGATGGATCGATGTATGTATGTATGTATGTATGTATGTATGTATGTTTGGATGGATGTATAGACATTGTGAACACAAAATGTTGATCTTTATTTAGTTACTTTGTAGTTTCTTAGAAGCGGTGTAAATCAGATGTGGATACTTAAAAATTCTAAACAACTTTTAGAAAATTTGAAGGCACACAATTTTTCTCAAATTCACAGTATCAAAACATACGACTTCTCTACTCTTTACACAACAATTCCACATTATTAAAAGAGAGACTTTTTAGCATCATAGACAACTGTTTTTTCACTAAAAGTGGTACCCGAAAATATGAATAACTAGTCATTGATTATCATGATACTTATTTTGTCAAACACCCTTTGATTTTACACTTAGATAAACTGAAGTTGATATAAAAACATGCTGGACAAAATATTTACAATGTTCGGAGACGTGGTCTTTCAACAAACTGTCGGCATTCTTGTGGAAACCTATTTTGCCCCTTTATTGGCTGACCTGTTCCTTTATTCATACGAAGCAGAATATATTCAGAAACTGCTGAATCAAAAGAAGAAAAAGCTAGCTGTTCCTTTATTGATACGAAGCAGACTATATTCAGAAACTGCTGAATCAAAAGAAGAAAAAGCTAGAGGTGTCCTTTGATTTCACATTTAGATATATCGACGACGTTTTGTCAATTAATAATGACAATTTTCATACATATGTCAATGCGATATATCCCGGCGAACTAGAAACTAAAGATACAACAGAATCAAGCACACACGCTTCGTACTTAGACATTTTACTTAATATAGACACAGACGGGAAATTGGCAACTAAGATATTTAAGATATTTGGCCTCTCCCATCGTAAATTTTCCACATTTAAGTAGTAATATCCCACAGTAACACCCATATGGAGTTTATATTTCACAAATGATCCGATATGCCAGGGCGTGTTCAACATATGAACATTTTTATATACAGATGTAAACTACTCACTGACAAATGATTAACACAGGTATATCGAAAACCTCATTCGATGTCATCGTTCCGCAAATATTACGGTCGGTATAATAGTCTTGTTTGCGATTACTTTGTTTCACTGGGTGAAATGTTGAGTTGCCTTTTCGTTGGCGGTTGTTGAGACATCTGTACCAATTGTGACGGGGATTCGTTCCTCATGTATTTCATTTGAACTTGACTGTGGACTCACTGCGGGTGTGACCGGTCGACCGGGGATGCTTACTCCACGTGTTTGTCCATTTTTGCCGGATTTGTATCAGTGTCCTGGACATCCTAAAGATTTATACTTTGGTATCTGAGATGTTTTATATTAGATCTAGTTCTATTCACAGTTCGTTGGTAGTTTGAATTTAGTTTTTTAGTTATTCATTCGTTTGATTTCAAATCACAATTATTTATTACTTTTTCACACTATACTTGTAACATGTAGCATTTCTTTCATCATCCAGTTGCATATATATATATATATATATATATATATATATATATATATATATATATATATATATATATATATATATATATATATATATATATATATATATATATATATATATATATATATATATATATATATATATATATATATATATGCTTTATCATTGAAAAGTAACTGAATTCGTGTACTGATGTCGAATTTTCAGTACCTTGGTGTGTCATTTTGATAAATTGTACGTGAATTGTAAATTCATCAATAGCATAAGAAATTGTTATAATTGTTGTCGGTCGGAGCCATCAAATACCAGCGAAATGTTAATAAACAGATATTGTATGTTGAACTATACAATCAGTATCTGACACACAACATATACACCTTTTTGTGTCTTGTTACACATTAAAATCGCCAATAAAATGAACTTCTGTGCCCATGATAAAAAGCAGGTGATCAAATTCGATATATATTGCAAACAGAATTTGACTTTGTTATCATCATTTTGTTTTTAGTAAAATTGCTGAAGTTAAAAAACAAATTACTTGAAATAGTTAAAGACTGGTGCCTACCATGCTTTCTATATCTTCACAGATAATTAACTGCTTTTTATCGCAGTATGACGTCACGACTGTGTTTGCCGTAAAAATGAGCTCCAATTATAATCTTGCTTTCCTTCTCACTATCAAAATACATCGCAGTGTATGATTTTCTTTTAATAGATCTATTTTATGTTAATGTTATTTTATGAGTTCAAAACACAAAAGAAAAAATATGAGAAGTGGTTTTATAATCAATAACAATGGTTGCTCTATATTATAAAGCAATGAAGCTGATATTTTAACGAAGGAGTAAAAGTTTTAATTTTTCATGATGCGCTTCTAAATGTGTACCGCTAATGTAGAAAACGGTGTGATGAGAACATTCCGACAAATGGTCTCATATTGTTTTATCAAATACATATGGAAAAGTCATTGAGGTTAAAATTCGATGAAAACGAATAACTATACTGAAAATATTTGCATATATACCAACTAAAATTTCAAAGTCACTTCGTGAACATAGGCGTTTGTATTAAAAATATAAAGATGATGATCATATGATAAAGTCATTGAGGTTAAAATTTGATGAAAACGAATTATACAGAAGATCTTTGCATATGCAAATATACTAACTAAAAGTCGTTTCAAGAGCATAGACGTTTGGTTAATATATAAAAAATAAAGATGATGATGATTATGATGATGATGATGATGATGATGATGATGATGATTATGATAACGATGACGATGGTGTTGATGATCATCGTTACCATCAGCATCACCACCATCATCTTCACCACCATCATCAAAATTATGAAAACATTTTCATTTTACATTTACACCAGGAAGAAATCAATTACGACATACAACACGATGTCTAAATAAATATATTAACAATGACATTGACATAAGAAAGACACAATATGTTGATGAAGTAGGTTGATTTATCGGGAGAGACAACAGATTTGTATAATTTTCCGTAAATATATTTGTTATCTTCAAGGATAAAAATGAAAATATACAACTCGATAAAACATGCTATTTACAGCCGTAAGATTTGAAGATTGATTTCGCTTTTCCATGAATACACTGTATTTAGATTAATGTTTGTTTGTTTATTGTTGTTTAACGTCCCACTCAAGAATCTTTCACTCATATGGAGACGTCACCAGATGCCGGTGAAGGGCTTCAAATTTTGGCCTATGCCCGGCACTTACGGCCATTGAGCAGTAAGGGTTCTTTAACGTGCCAACACCTACTGTGACACGGGACCTCGGATTTTACTGTCTCAATCCGAAGGACAGGAAACCGACCTGCCGCCGACTGGACTCGAACTCACGACCTTACGATCAAGAGTCGAGCGCATTACCGACTGAGCCAGACCAGCTCTATTAATATTAATTATACAGCTGCTGAGGGTTCAAAGGTCTTTTAAATAAAAATGTAACATCTTGAACATTTTTTACAAAAAGAATGTTCCTTACTAAGTCCTGATAAATACTAGCAATCAGTTTTAAATCTGAGGATTTACTTTTTAATCAAGAGACAACTCTTATGGGCGATCTATGGCTCTGTATAAATCACAGGTACAAAAAAAAAACAGATGTACTAGCAATATCGTATTTTATCATCATATATTGAAGGAAACTAGATATTCTGGTATATTTTCATATTTCTTCATACTATCCAGAGGTAAATAGCACTTATGTCGAATGACCTTGATAACATAACATTGTAAACTAGAGACCAAGTGCCAGCTTCATTAAAGGTTGCTACTTTGCCATAAACGTAGACGTAAGTTTAGACGTAACTAGAGTTACGATTTTACTTACGTGTACGTAGATTCAGTGTGACTTAAGATAAACATATACGTTTACACGTTAACCTACACTTAGTTACATATGACATGGGGATACTACTTTGGAGCAGATGTAGACTCAGGCGTAAGTTAAATACCTAGGAAGAAAGATATAAACAATCAATTTAAAACTAACCGAGCTTGCCCAATTCACATAACTCTAACCATGTAACATTTACGAGGGGTGTGGCTTGCTAACAGGGGACATTGACTCCGTCATGACACTTGGTCCCATCTCGTTTGGAATTTGCAATAGTTCTGTATGTTGAGGCCGTTCTTATATCCAAATTGTCGTATTGTAATGGAGTTCCGAATATCCATTGACATTTCTTTATTTTTACTTTAGACTTAAGTAACGACTATGTCGTTAAAATGAAGAAATGAAGAGAAAGTTATACACATGGTAAAACACGGATATATTTACGTTCAAAACGTGTCAAAATTAGCGCTTGACTAACATGTATTCATTTACAATCATAAAAGTAATAGTATATGAACATGTTTCTTTTTTTTTTTTTGGTGTTTACACGCTTAAGTTACGATCAATAACACATGGACAAATTATCTTGTTGAAATACTAAGCCAGGAAGAATCCAAAGTTCTAAAGGTTTCTGTTTATATCCTTTATTCTGTTTATCCTATTCCTTATTAAAACGAAATAAACCTATACCTGTGTAATTTCTTAAGAGATTTATAGTATGCCGTTTTCTTTTTGTTTAATCATTTCCCGAATGAAAACCGGACAGGGAAAAGAACTAAACTAATTATTACAACGGTAGATCTGGATTATTTTCTAAAATCTGGAAATGACTCAAACATAGTCTCAAAGGTTCTCCGATTGCGTTTTAAATAAACTCACGTGCTAGTGTAATCTGATAATGATATGTGATTGAGGTAAAAGGAATTCTTAATAATTAAAAATCATCGATGACGTATTCACCGAATGATGCGATAACACACATAGGCTAATAATTTAAAAATCCCTTTACAATAAAAGAGCATGTACTCGATGATCTGTTTAGATCAATTTATATTCATTACACTTGATATTAGAAAGCAGATGTGAAACATTTTGTAAAACAATAATTCTACTTTCATGTGTCGACTTTGTTTACTTTTGATGTTTTATCTACTAAGTTGTTCTCTCCTTTGAACAAAGGTGAGCTCCACGAAGGAATTAAGCATGTTTGTTAGAGTGAGAACATGGTCAGGTGTGAATTACAAAATATTGTAATGTGTACTTAGTACCTGAGATTTTTATATTTTTGCATTGCCT
This sequence comes from Atrina japonica, assembly GCA_030159075.1. Taxonomy (NCBI): domain Eukaryota; kingdom Metazoa; phylum Mollusca; class Bivalvia; order Pterioida; family Pinnidae; genus Atrina; species Atrina japonica. The sequence continues at coordinate 1,306,851 of BROG01000019.1, read as the reverse complement.
ATATTTCAAATACATATACATGTATTTATAGTATAACGAAGACGTACCAATTGATATTTGAAACTAAAAGTCCATTAGCGTACGACATATTAGATAACAACTGTCTCAACATGAAGAACAATATCGAATCATTAACAGGATGAGACCAGGTGTCCGGAAGAAGTCAGCATCCCTTGTAATAATAAGATAATAAGAAATTAGTAACATGAGAGCTGATGACGACAGCAAGTAGGCGTTGTCCATCCCGACGCATATTGTTCGATTCACATAAGATGGCGTGGCGGAGTAACCTTTTGATTATCATACGGATGATTCTACTTACTTTTCGGTTATGACAAGCAGCACGAGAAAAACGTTTTATCCCTCACTTGATAATGTCTTGTATATTGTGACAAGTATGAACGAATGTCTAGTATTTGTAATTTTAATGTTATGTGTATGGATTTTACTATATGCTAACATTATTTTATTACACAATGTTCTTTCAAATGCAGAAGAGAACTAATTCTTGAAGGGGGATAAATAATAATGAAACGTATTTGAAAAGTCAATCTTTTATATTTTAAAGCAGATATCGCGGACCATATATATTATATATTAATATTTAAGTTTGGAAAGGCCGTGAAAACGGAATCATTTTGTTCTTGTCGGCTTTTGTCAATATTGGCAATACCCTTAGTCGGTTAGCCAGTTTAATGTTAGATTTATGACCTACCTTCACATTGCAAAACACTTTTTTATAGAACAATGTCAAATCATCTATCACCACATCATGCAATTACCCTGGTATATCATGAGATCAATATTTTAATCCCTGTCATTCATTAGTTTTATTGTCTTTTTCGTATTTTTACAGTGTACAACTGTGTCTTTTTCGTATTTTTACAGTGTACAACTGTAAGTATTGTTACTATTATGACAATCCAGAAAGCTACGCGAACATACTGAATATTGGAGAAAATGGAGATTTAGCTTTCAATCATAGCCATGTCTGGTCATTGAAGGGCACTAATTATGTGTTTTTTATTTCAGAAAATTTCACCATTGTTACTACTTAATTGATATACAATAACAAAAGATAAATAAATAAATAAATAAATAAATAAAAGAGATATACCCAGTCATAAAATTCTTAAATTCGTACAAATTTGTGGGAATTGCTTGAGAAACCAAGATTTGACACTTTTTCAATTACAATTGATTAACCCAATATTACATTTTGGATATGAATACCACACTGGACCTGACCTTATTTTCACAAAATATATAGGAATATATTGTTAATGCCAGTGTATAGACGGTCAACTTCACCCATCTCTCTATGACAAACGAGACGATTTCAATTTCCAGATCACAAACTTCCCGTTTCTAAGTAGTAATATTCCATCTTCTCCTGCCTATGGCGTTTTTATTTCACAACTTATACGTTATGCCAGGGCATGTTCTTCTTATGAATGTTTTATTTTGAGAGCTAAACGACTACCCATTAAACTACTTACACAAGGTTACGTTGTTGAACGCTTGGAATCGTCGTTTAAGAAGTGTTATGGTCGTTAAGGGGATCTTGTTAAACATTATGAAGTCCCTCTTTCAGAGATATTAAATAGTATTCTGGATCACGGCCACAGACTGTGATTCCGTTTCACCAATCATGCTTTTCACCGAACTTGACCTTATCACCAAGCTTGACATTTTTACCGAATTTGACCTGTTCATGGAACTAGAAAGGTTTCCATGGAACATTTGCGACAGGTGTGGCATGCCAGCAGAAGACGCTGACACCTTCCGGACACATGGTCTTATCCCGTTTGGGATTCGTAATTGTTCTTCATGTTGAGACCATTTGCACATTTAAGTCGTCGTGTTATAATGGACTTGAGTTTTTGATTATTGATTGGTACTTCTTCAATTTTACTTGTTATTGTACATCAAGTACAAGTAGTAAAAGTAGAAAAAAATCGAAATAATTTTTAGGTAAACACAGCAAATACCCTTTTGAGTCAATAATGTTCAACTGTAATATCCGACAGCGTGAAATACAGTCAAAAAGCATTTGTTACCGCAGTGTTGTTCGGTATGATTTACAACCTGGAATAAATACAAGTTGTAAACTATGAGTAAAGTTTTCAGTTAAGTGAACAACAAGCCAATTTTACGGTAATTAATTCGTGTGGTTGACTTTCCGATACGTCGTATGAAAAATCAAAGAATTATAAGCCATCATTCTAATATCATTTCACGACTGCTGCTCTTGCAGTGCAGGATATTTTACCAACTCTAACATTCGAATGTAGTTTCAGTGTAGATTTATTCAAGCTTCTTTAGTCTATATTCTATATAATGAAATAGAAGTTTAAAAACATAGACTCGTGTTTGAAACATTGCAAAAATATAGTTCTATACAGTAAAATCTTAATCAGCAGGGATATGCATATATAATTGTTAGGCATTCTTGACAACGGATATACTTCGATCAAATTTAAATCAAATCAAAAGAGCATTAAGGAATGGGATTTTGATGCAGAGTAATGGACGTAAACCTAAAAGCATCACAAACTCTGTGTAGTATGAAGAATATGAAATTTGTCTTCGTTACCGCTCGAAGACAGAAAAAAGACCTAATTAGCTTGATCGTATTCTTGATCTGTTCACTTAAGTTGGTAGCTACATATTGCCTCACTGACGATAATGACATAGATGTCCGCTTTCCTGAATCAACATTCTCATTTAAACGAAAATAATTCCGACATCGTTGATATGAATTTGTTACAGAAACTTTCCATTAAATAGATATTTGTCATAATTAATCAGAATTATTCATGGGTTTGGAGTATCCACTATTGACTCCAAATATGGTTTTGTGCCTTATGATTATCGATAGTTATACCTTGTTGTATTTTATTTTTATCGTTTTATTTCATTCCCTTCACAGACTTTCTCAATGGATACAGTTATATATGCTTATAATCACCCACTACGGTATGCCATTGATCAAGGTCATATTTAGCGTTGACATGTACGAAGAGAACAAAACAAACCATAATCTATAAGTTATGCGACCAAGACTCACTTGCGGGAAACTGTTCTTAATTAAGTCTTTACATGACTGCTTAGGCAATCAGATTTCAAAATGTGCTGAAATTGAGTAAAATTTTCTAAGATTTGGGTAATACTAAAAATTTCAGCAGGTGGACCCAGGTCCTACCTAATAAAGCTTAATGGTCCGGTAACATAAAACATTTTTTTCATTTATTTCAAATTTATGTAAGTCTGAGAATATTCTCAATCGGATTGCAGGATTAGCGAAAATGGACTGAATTTGCTTATTGATTAATTATTAAATTTAAATTAAAATTTTATGGTGTCAGGCTCAGAGCTTTCTAATGTTTAGAATACTCTTAATGTTAGTCAATCTTATAATGTAACAGACCAAGTGCATAATTTATTCATATTTAAGATTACTTTTTTGACATAGACCTAAAGTACATAGAGTTAGCCATGGTACATGCGTGTTTCCACACATTTTAGTTAGTGATTTTCTCCACAAGAGTCTCTTGATGATAATAAAGGTCGCTTGAGTGAAAACTAAAGGTAGGATGACAATACTATATTATATAGTGTTCTGTCCAGTCAACGATTCGAACACGGGACGACACATGTCTCTAAAGTGGGCGTACATCCATAAAACTTTGATAAAATTTCGCTCTTAAGATAAATATGATTGTGATTGACTGTAAATAAGTAATTGGTTATTTCCATATATCTGTTCCTAAAATGTAGATTTATCATCGAAGGATATTTTCCATTGGTGTACTTCAGAATATCTTCACTGCACATAAAACGAACTGTCATTACCAGGGGTATATTGACCTTTGGTGTATTGTAAGTACTGAACTTTTCAATGCTGCTGCAAACCTTTCCTTTATCGTCAACACATAAGATTTTTCTAAATTACTACACAATGTTGGTCAAGAAACAACGTTTGTAAAATGACATCGAACTCCTACAAATTTAAATTAACAAAAAATTCACATAATCATTATCAAACTAAAATGCGTGTTGACAAAGATACCTACAAAAACATTTATAATTCGATCTATTTTATGTTTTGCTCTGGTAACCCTAACGTAACCAAACAAGAAATGTCTGGACATTTTTTTAAAATCTAAAATAATTGCCCTAACTATGCTCAACATTTAATATATCTATATTCATCCTGTATTTCGTCACTTTGTCATCTTACTTATTGGAAAAAAATGTCAAACATGAAGTGTTTAACCTCTTGTCAGCGTGGGTACAAACCTCAATGGAAACTAAGCTTATTATACGAGTTTACTTGCATAAGTTCAATGATCTTTCTCACCATTTAAAATTGAAACAATGGAATTGAATGTGGGATAAAACAAAACAACTGAACAATAACCGACCAAATTTCATTTATTGTATTACTCATATTTACGGGTATACTTCTTCATATTTAGTCTAATATAAAAATATACAAATCTGGTAAATAATGGACAAACACGGACCTCTGGAAATCAAGAGGTGGGATCAGGTGCCATGGAGGAGTAAGCATCCCCTGTTGACCGGTCACATCCACCGTGAGACCACAGTTTAATCCAGATGAAATAAGTGAAGAACAAATCCTCGTCACAATTGGTATTCTTACTGATATCAATTTCAAAGTAACTAAATTTTTTGTATCTACATTTTAAAACTAAAATCAGCGTTGATAAAAATCCTGTCGTTCGGGTTTATCATAATATCATGATAAAGTATCAATAAAACTAAGTTTCGATTTTTTAATAAGGACATTTTCTGTTTGTCACTGGATTCCGAAATATTTGTATGGATGGTACAATTACGTATTGAAAAACGTATTCATTGATAGATATTTTCAACACAGCACTATTGATTTTACACACAAAGATAACTCTTGTGTGAAACAGCATTGAATATAACAATTTTAGTACTTCGTTTCCAATCATAGTTTCAACATTTGCAGTTGATGAATTTTATATCTTGCATCATGACTCTTCAATGTCTCCGTATTATAGATCTTGCATACAGTTATTCGTCGCAAAAATATCCATACTCCCAGTAATAATTATTTTATGACTTAGCAGACGCTAAGAAAAGGGCATAAAGTTTATCACTATATTAGCATCATTGATGTAACGCGAATTCCGCACGTGTTTGAGGCATCACATGCGATTACAGTTTCTATCACCTGTGTTTATCTGAACATTTCTTCCATACTTCACGTCACAACACGCATAAATAGATACTTAACGCAATTCAATGAGTTCTTATGATTTATTCTAAATTTGTATAGTATAGACGGAAATAAAACATCTGTATATTAAAAACGAATTAAGATTCAAAGAAAATAAAATCATACTATTCATTAATAAATTGGTAAGATTTATTTTTATTAATTTATTTTCTAGTGTTGTTTGATATAATCTATACCAAATTCAAATCACATACAGAGTTTGCATGTTGGGGGTAATACTTTTGCTATAAATATTACTATAATTTACATAATTTGTTAAGCAGCAAAATTGCAACAAATGGTATGCAAATTATTTTCATTTAGAAAGGAAAAAGTTGTGTGCTCGATTGGGTTATCACGAAACAATAACACATCGGTGAGAGAAGCTAGGCAGAACGTTGTACTTCATTTGAATTCATTGAGAGTACCTTCCCGTGTTTTATGGTTTTAATGAATACAGCGGTGGACATTCTTACACCATTTTGCACCTACAATGAACGCGTAACGTTTGTAAAAATCAAATCATATATATTTTCGTTCTGTTTGATTTATCTACCAGTGAAGCAGCGGATGGTATAATATTAATGTAGAGAGCATTATATTCGTAACATTGTTTTAAAACTATATTATAAATTTCAACAACATTTCGTATTTCAACCAAATACGGCCAGTATTGGAGGAAATATCAATTATTTTAACTACTTCCTCAGTAAAGTGATCTAAATCGATTTACAACTTTTACTTCAACATTGCCTGGTGACAATAGTGATTGGACGCTGAACAAAAGTAAATAAAGTACGGAGCCCAATGACCAGTGGCACACGCCAGATGCCTTTCTTGTGACGAATAACAGATTTGTATTCCCTGGTTTGTGTGATGTTTTTTTTTTGTAAGAATCATGGATATTAAGTGAATACTTATCTTGACATTGGATAGATATAATCAGTGATTAAGATGCTGCCTAGTCGCAATACGAGTACAATGCTGTTGGCAGATACGGAAGAAATGGAAGAATTTACTTTGTAAGTATTATCGGTGTGAGTTTTATTTCAGTTAAACGATATCAATCCCGTCGTTAAATGGTTTAGAAGTTTTATTTCTCTGGTGTTGAATATAAAATTCCTGCATCATTACTTTGAAATAATTGTTAATCTCCCAACTGATCAATTTATCTTTCGGATCTGGGATGAACCAATCCATTTGAAAAAATATATAAATTATCAGGACTGTCTGTGCTGCTTTACATAAGTTAATGCACACAAAGTTTATTAAACAACTAGTTATAAAACCCGTGTACATCATATAAAGGAAAGAAAGTTTAACCTGATTAAAAGATGAAAACAATACACTTATTTGAAAAGAAAGGCATTGGCCAGTCAGCTAGTATCAATCGCTATTCACGCTTTCATCCCGAAGAGAATGTGTAAAAGCAGCATACCCTCGCATTTAATGAAAATAAAGTGAGTGGCATTTTGAAAAAAGGAAATTGCTGCTTCGTCTTTAAATTGACATTATTCTCACCTTAAATAGAATGATTTGTCTGTCGTCTGCTTGTGTGTGTTTTTGTTGCATTGTTATCTCCTTTTAAAATTATTTAATTCATAAGGGATGGTTTAACTAAATTTTCATTGTCTTCCATGCATGTCTCGTCTGATATGAAATATTTCAACAGAGCAGCCGTGACTTATTTCCACTTACATTGCATAGCGCATTATGGAATATATTTCTTTTTACACTTTTGTAATACAACTATACTAATGGCACGAGCTTGTGTGAATGTAATCAGATTTACGTAATGTTACCGCAGCACAAGACATCGATTCTAAATATCAAATATTTTGCCGAGCGTTTAGCGAAGAAACTGTCATTCCCTGGGTTAAAAAGAATCAAGTCTGGTAGGTCGTTTAACAAGAATTTAAAATAAAAAGGACGGCATCACACATATTACCCCATCCTTTTGCATCCTTTTCGCTGATTATTTTGAGTAAAGATATATCCTTTGTATTCATTTTATGTTTAACTAACGACAAAGAAGATCACACAAATATGTATGACACATTTTTTATCATTTGGTCTAGGTAGGTATTTATATCAATGATTTTCTGTTAGTTATTCCTTTATCTCTTCAAACCATTCTACTTCAATCCTAATTAGCTCTGACAGCATGTGCACTGCGCATTATCTTTGGGTTTGGATTAAAAGTATCTGATAGTGATAAACTGCATTTTATTCATATTACTGAATGATGTTTTGTCAATGGGTAGTTTCTACATTCTGTATAAACACATTCATTCACTACAATATCCTACAAATTTAAATATATGTGAAACGGCACTTGTCGGCAGTAATAAATATTTGCAAAGTTTCGGATTAAAAAAATAAATGCTCTCATTGCAACATCTTTACAATTAGTTGAGTATCGTTTTAAAGATAGGTAAACACTATATGAGCTTTTAAAGTTTAAAAAGTGTTACTTTTTTATGTTATGCATTTTTCGTTACATCCACGCTTTGGTAATATATGACCTTGGATTGTTTGCAATCATCAGAAAGAGCAATAAAAAACGTCTTTGATCACTTCATGTCTTGATCAGACAAGGCTATCGTGTTATGCATTTATTTCAATGCCTATTATTTTTCGGCTGTTATGCTAAATTTCTGTTGTATATAACTAGGTAAATTATTTACATATTCCAATTACCTCGCTTTCCGGAGTACGCGTTCCCAACAGACTCAAAACAACCGTGGAACAACTGCTAAACAGCTTATAGAACTTTAGCAAGTCTTCCAAGCGAACGACAAACTGTTAAGTAGTTTGTGAATATTCAGAATATTGTTAAAATCGGAACAATTTCAAGAAAAAAAGCCGGATATATTTCAAGATTCAGCAAATTCAAGGTAAAATTCAATTTAATTTCATTATTTATCATTACAAGTTATCTAATATAAAACCTACTCAAATTGTACTCACCGGCCTTAAGATATCAATGTTAAAATGTCGGCATAAACATTGGCTTAATTCAACAAAGGGAGTACTTTGCACAGCTAAGTAAAAAGTCTCATTTGAATCCGGTTTACATAGAGGACTCAGGTGTGTGGTTATAAAACGTGAGGAAATTGAAAAAAAAAAAAAAGTAATATTACGTAGTTTCTATGACATTCAAAACCCCATACATAAGTAATGGTTAGGTTAGATTGTATTAACCACTGCACACTGCAAATTAGTGGTACAGGTTTGGTATCACACGAAGTTTATAAAGAAGATTTAAGATTATAGACTATACTGTCAGACTTGAAATCTAACCCCAAATTTTGTAATGTCCGTTCCATCGCCAAGCGACGGGATCCAAGGGTCAATTTTTAAAGATATACAACTTAGGTCCTGAGTCAGTGTAGGCGCGATTCATTTAAGATTATCAAAATCACAGATAGCAAAGTATTGATCGTAAGAAGCGTCAGGAGTCAATACACATATAGGTGGAAATTGGACGCATATGGACCTTTGGAAATATTGATGTGGGATCAGGTACCATGGATGAATTAGCATGAGCTGGTCACACCAGCCCTGAGTCAATCAGATACCACTACAAACGGCTTTAGCATATATCTAAGTTTTTTTAGCATTACGTTAATGACGTATCAATAGTAAAAATAGAAATAATAAAAATCATAAACATAAATAAAAATATTTAAGGCAAAAATAAAATACATAAAATATTGAAACAAAGATAAATGTATACAGAAATATAAAGAATTCAGGGATTATGTTTGAATGCGGAAAGTCAGATTTTTACACGTAGATATATCCTTAAAATAGATCTAACACCTGCCATAATAACCGTTATATAACATATCTCATCCAGAAACACTGTTTGTTACGAGTAGCAAATGCAAGTTTGTTGACATGAAACCAATAAATGTTTAAAAAGAATGACTAGGTATTTTGTCTAAGAACACAATACCTGATTCGTTGACCCATAGCATGACATAATTTATCTGGAAAATTTTATTGATACTGGAAGAAAAATGCACATACTTTTACATGTACTGAAAAAACTCGTTAAAAAGTATAACAAATTTGTTGTCTAATAACACAACACAGAGCATGTACATGAGATTGGAATCATTAGAAGGTAAATGAATCGTGTAAAAGTTACCACGTATCTATATAGCATTATTAATTATCAATCAAGCACGAGTTAAAAAAGAAGCATCGTGTTGCATAGAATCTTGACTTTAACTAAACATTCCTCTACATCGGTGAGGTCGGGTTACAAATTTATCTTGGTCATGTCACGGTGCAGCTTATATCTCCTATATCTTTGATTTATCTAATAAAGGCGCGCAAATTTCCCTTTTTACACAATGGAAAATAATAATAAAAAATCCAATAAAACAGTAATGTGCAATATTGCCTCAAATTTAAACACAAACCACAGCATGTCCGACAGATTTATTGTGGTTAAAACTGCCAAAGATTAGTTGTAGCACTTAACAAAATTAAAAGCTTTAATCCAACTTTTCGCGTAAATAAAATTATAGATATGCAATTTCGTCAGGACTTCTACGGTTGATCATCTACCTCATTTACTTGTTTACACATTATACATGATTATGTTAATCCGACCTTTCTACATGTGTTAAGAGAGATCTGTTAAAAGCAAAAAGTAACAGTTTGGAATACACATCGGAAGAGTCGATTTTGAAAATAGTTTTTCAGATGTTTATGGTCTTCCTTTTTGAATAGGAATTTGAGGTATTCTTTTGTTATTTTGTCGCCCTTTCATGAGGTTTTTCGAGGGAATGTACGATATAACACGAAATTAACGATTTATCTTAATGTGAAAATGTAGTATGTAGAATTATTATACAACAGATATTGATCGAAACTGCATATCTTATATCCTTGCTGTTTTTTTCTATTCGTGAAGGAAATTCAGAGATGGTTCTTCTTTTTTTCTATTTCAAAGAATATCCATTTTAAAAGCTTACTGAGAGTAACTCATCTACCATCGTATTCTTTGCTTAATTATTTGAACATGTAATGGTTATACAATGTTTGTTATTTATGTGATGTTCTAAGAAGTTCATAAGAAGAATCATATTGCAACGTATTTACCCCCCACAAGTTTGTCTACATTAGAACATAAACAAAAACTGTTAAGTGAAATCTATAACAACAAGGATGTCAACATATAAGTTATCAGGACGAGGGTATTTAATGACCAGTGGTAACTAGTTTTTGACATGCGTACAAAACCGGGACGTCAACATACCCAGCAATAACTAAGCTGTCAACATTAGATAATCGACGTCATCCTCAATACTCATAATATCAAAAGGCAGGGAAGGGTGGATCTAATTCCGCCGTAACACACGACCCCACCTCTTGATTTTTCAAGAGGTCAATGTTTGTCCAATTTTAATTATTACTTTGTTATATTGTCTTTTGGACTTCTATATATTGTGATTTTGGACTTTCTACTGGTTAAAACTTTGAAGTCTTTACTTTTATAATGCCTTCATTGCCTTATTTTGAACCTTATTGCAAATTAAAATATTTGAAAGCTTACTGCAATACTCAAGGACGACTGACAATGTTTTTTCAATATGCTTTTCAATATAGTATAGTTACATTTCCTGCAGCATTTCCCTATAGACTAAGAACCTGGACGGCATTTATATAAGCTATAAATGAAGTTCCTCATATGACGTCACACAATGATATGATTCATTCACATAATGACGTCACACCAAGACTTTTAATTAAAAAACTCTATACTTTACTATTCTACCTTGAACCTCGTTGCTCTATTATAATAAGTCTGATCACGTATAGGGCGGGTTTCGATTCCATTGTTTTGTTTAATTTTAAATTTGAAAACTATGGTATGTAAATAAAACGAATGGACGCTTGTAAGAGTGCATTTATTGTCAATATGGATGCCGTTTGGGTGACAGGTAAATATTCATGGCGCCCAAGCGGGTGCTATTCTATTTAGCTGTTGCACAACCGGCATCCATATTAACAATAAATGCACTCTGACAAGTGTTCATTCGTTAAATGTACATTTGATATGTTTATACATTGTATATAGTTGCAATAATCGATATGATTCTTTGTCCCCTCATTATAAGTAAAATGACACGAATATAAACCGATGTTGTGGATTTGTGTCAAGACACTGCGAGGTTTCTCCATCGTGCCACACCTACCGTCAACAGGGGCCTCAATTGTATATTTCATCTGAATTGTGATATTTTCTTATATGCTCGGCAATCAAAGTCCTCAGATATTATCTAAACTTATTCAAACAGATACGGACGACCAATACAACACATTTTAGACGTTAAAAAAGCAAGCGCTTGTGTGCTCTGTGATTTACAATAAAATAGTTTTGACCAAAGTCACTAATGTGAAAGGGTTAAACCATTTGTGAGGCAGTAATAGTAAGAGGTTTATATGATACTTGTGCTTGTTAATACACAGACATAAAACAATTAAGTTTCCGAGATAAGAATCATTATAATTTAGGCGAACTAAACCCATAATGACATATCATTTGCGCCTTATCGT